>CM076579.1:1260777034-1261097977 GCA_034641835.2 Pinus albicaulis | reverse complement strand
AGAGCAACATTGGTCCATGGACCAATGTTGCTCATTCCAAATTTGTAGTCCTCGGATAGATCTTTCTAACGAGGTATGGTACGCATCAAACGGAGATCGTATGCCAAAGTTACGCCCCTGGGAAGTTGAAACACCAATTTACCCAAACGGGGCCCATAGTTTTGGCGCTTCATCTCCTAGGGTTAGGGTTTTGGCTATTTAGGATTTCCCATTGTTTCTAAATAATAAATAGGCCCTCGAGCTTCATTGTGACTCAGTTCAGAGGCCTGTAGCCGCCACATCCCTTCTCAGAGATAGCTACCAGCACCCTAGCTAGTTTTATTTCCATTCTGTCTGTAAGCAAATTTCAGTTCTTTGATATTAATGAAATGAAGTGTTAGTTCCGCCGCATCTCTGTATTTATGGTTATATGTTTATTCTGTTGCGTTCCTGCATAAATCCGGATCACATCACGAGCCAGCTTGATCAATTTAATTACAACTAGTGAATGATATTGTCAATATTTGGTTACCAAGCCAAGACAATGTCTTTTAACTAAATAAAAATATAATACATAATAGAAAAGAAAGTCACAATTTTTTTTATAAAGTTAGAATTTATATTCAGAAATTGTAAGAAACAATGGATGGGACAATGAATCATTGCTGGATAAAAGGTAAATCTGCCAAAATCTTAAATTGTCTATTAGATAAGAGGCTCTACCTGTGACAAAAGAGTAAATATTTATAAAGCTAATCTAAAAAGAGCTACATGCTTTGCCTTTTTGAACTAAGTAAAGACTCATATAGATTCTCATACTTTTATTTTTAAAAGAGGAATTCTTATGAATTATAGTTAAGAGAAATTTTGTTGCTTAGTGAGATATTATTTATTGAAATTCCTTCCTACAACTATTTTTATTTCAAAATAAAAATTAATTTCAAAAAGTTAATCAAAGAAAGCTGGTTCTCCCAAGTGAATCGCTAATTGTTGTGCTATACAACAACCCCCATTTATTTTTACTAAATGGGGACCCTTTAAAAATAAATAGAAAATTTATTTTGTTTAATTATTAGCCTAAGTAAAAATACTTTAGGTAATAAAGTTTCTTTTGCTTTCCGCTTTCATTCCTTAGTGCACATTACAAAGCGCTTAGCTTACGAACTTAAAACAATGTAAAACATACTAAGTTATGTGGGTTGGGTTATGCGCTAAACCCTTTCCGAAGTTATATAAAACTTTTATTGCAAACACTTTAAACACCGTTATAAACAAAAATTGTATCGCACCTTGTAAACTAATCAAAATTTTAAGAAATTCCATAAAAATTGCAATTAAACAAACCTGACGAAACAATAAAGCAATAAAAATAACTCTCCAAGTGTCCGATAAAGCGTAGTGACATGATTTCTTAAAGCACATTTCGAATTTCACAGGACATAAATAAAAGAAAGTCCATTACCACATAAAAATTGTGATGTGCGATTTGTGCAGATCGCATTTCACAAGATTTATGGGTAACATAACAAATAAGAATAGTTATAAGTTCATATATGCAATAACGGGTAGTTAATTGCTCAACCCTACGAAATGATTCATGTCAAATCAAACTTAATATAAAATCTAATGTCTTAAATTGATCGATAGACATTTCTCGTGAAGGTGTGTAAGAGATTTGACTAAAATATTATCGGTGATTAACAACATTTAATAGGAGTAAGGTTTTGATAGATTCATATCTACTTCTAGCATGTTTGAAATTATTGAACGACAGATTTGTTTTAATTATATTTGCCTCTCTATTCTCTATATTTTTAATTTTTCTTTGTTCGCTTGAAATCAGGAAACCACTTAATGGATCAAGAAAAATAGAGATGAGAAAGAAAGGTAAAGAGATTGCCTAAGCATCATCTACCCAAGGCTCAGATATGTCTCCCCTATTCTCAGATACCACCTGCAACAAGGATTGTGGAAGTTCTTCATGGGAGGAAATGCATAATTTTTTCGAGGATGAAAATCCAAGGGTAATAATCAGAGTTGCTACAGTAGGTGCGTCAGTTCCTTTAGATCTGGCCTATTTTGACGTTGCATGCTCATTCATCCATAAGGTAGCAGCAAGGCCAAAGATTCTCCCCTATACAAATATGGTTAAGTGGGTAATTTACCACTTGAATGTATAAGATAGAACATTCAAGGATTCAAACGGAAACAATATCGGTTCATTCAGGGCAGAATATTTGTGGACAATGTACCACCTACTCGTCCCACAACAGAAGTATGAAAAATCTTTTCTTCAAAGCTTTAGAACAAAAAATATAGACCTGATGAAAGTCATAAAGGAATGGAAGGATGACCAAGGCAAGCTTAAATGAGATAAACTCGGTACGTACCCAATAGCACAAATTCCTTCCCCTTAATGCTATGATGTCGGTATGTTGTGTAGATTATTTGCAAAACCTGATACCACTAGGTTTTTTGTAGATTGGGTCCCATTAATTGACGCAATTTTCAATTCCTTAATTTTGAATTTGGAAAAGATCATATTTGATAATTTAGCCAGAAATATCATGGAGTATAGGAGTAAAAGAAGTGTTTCATCTACAAAAATACCCCCCTTTTACATCAGTTCCTATGTCATGGATGCAATTTTCTTTTCTTCTATTTTTCCTACCATGGGATGGAAATGGACAACCCAAAACCCTACTCTAATCCAAATTTACCATAGATCCCTTTGGGAATCATATTTTCATCTACATTTTTACAAAATTTTCCATAGAGTCATGTTGCCTATGCACCAGATTATATTCAATGAGAAAGTCCCTAGGGTTTCCAAAGAGGCTAGTACAAACATTTTCCCATTGCTAGATGGTTTGCCGAGGAAATTTTTACTTATGTCAGATTTTTTGGTAGTTATGCTTCTCCTCATGTCCTGCCATATTATGTTCCTGACAAGTTACTTGCTAGAGAGATTTCCTACCAAATTTTTGTAAATGGTATTTCAAAACAGTTTAAATATGCTAAGAAGGTCGTTTGGCCTAACTTTCCTTTACAATGCAATACTTTTTCACTTTTTGATATTGGTCATGCCTACAAATAAGTTTCAAATGTTAATTTGATGAATTTGGCTATAATACCAAAACAACCATGTGACCCCAATGATGTAATTAATAACTTCATCACAGAGCTAAAAATGAAGCCTTTTGTGAAAGAGACAGATATATTTGATGATTTCTTTCAAGGTATTGAAAAGTTTGCAGATGTACTAAATTTTCCATCTAGTCAAATCAACCAATATGACTTGGAAGCCTTCCAAGAATATAGAAGCAAGAGACTGGAAAGGATTCCTATGGATTTATTGACTATTGAAGATGTCAACAGACCAACTCCAAGTATTAACTTGGATAATGAAGTTAAATACATACAACATATCTGAATATGAGTCAGGGAAATCAGAACATCAATCTTAGAATTCAGATCATTCTGAAAATGAATAAAAAAATAGAAATGAGAACCCAGAAAAGGTAATAAATCAATTAATCAAAGAGTTTGAGATGCAAGAGAAAGGAGAAAGTAATGGAACATAATCATCTTCCCAAGAAGTTCAGCACAGTCAAGATACACTTGATCAATCAAAAAATTCTCAGCCAAAGGATTTGAAGAGTGAATGGGATAAGTTTTCTAAGGGAATAAAAACTTCTCAAACAAATCCTAATACTGATAAATCTACTAGTTGTTAGACGCCAGAACATTCTTAGAAATTAGTGGAAACTGTTACTCCACTACAACAAGTTCTTGAAACTGATGATCGAGAGATCATTCCAGCTTATCCTGCAAAGTAGATAGTGTTACAATTTGAGGAAATCCCTTTGTGGGATGTCTTCTATAGTGCTAGTCATAAGGTTGTAGTAAAGAGAAGAAAAAGGAGAAGAATTGATGATGTAGTCTCAAGTCTTACAAATGAATCTGTAGACATTTTATGGAAGGATCCTTTAGCTGATCCTACTGAAAATTTGACCAAACTATCACAGTTTTCAGGGACATATGCTACTGCCACTATTGATAAAGCCACTGAAGTTCAAATGTTACTAAAGCCGAAAGAAGACAAAATAAAAGATTTAGAGAGACTATTAGAGAAAGAAAAGTCTAATTCCAGCGAGCAAATGGAATTGAAGATGTCCCAATTTCAAAAGGATTGTGAAAGTTTAAAATTGTAGCACTAGGTACAAATCACTATGAAGCAAACACAACTGGAAGTAGCAATAAATGGATTACAAAGCTAGCCACAACTAGAGAAATTCATAAAGGAAGCATTGGATGTAAATACTAAGCTAAAGCAACAACAAGCTTCTATCACTAGCTCTTACTATGACTCAAGTGAAATATTGATCCTGCAAGTTGCTATCCAGAAACTTGAGTATGAAAAGATTGAGAAGAAAATCATTGAACACATTCAATGGCAAGTATCAGACTCAGGCAAAGAAGCTGATCTACCCTAGGTAGATAAATTCCATAAGGAGATCTTATTTAAGGATTGGGAAGCACAGATAAAGCAAGCAGAGAAAGAAACACGAAAGCATCAAGGTTGACAAAGGAAATTACTGAACCTATATGTGAACAACTTTTGAAATCCGAACTTATCAAAGAGTGCATGTCTAAAGTGATCTTAGAAGTCCAGCAGCTGGAAACATATTGGAAACAAAAGGAAGAAACGATTAAAAAAGTAAATAAGTTTTATCAAGAAAATTATTGGAACTTTCTAATCAAACCTTATCATCAGTACCATACCCTGCAGTCTTTAACGGATTCAACAAAAATATTGCAGCCAACACTCTCAAGTGCGATATTCAAGGGACAAGTCATATCAAGGATTCTGTAGCCAGCTCAGCTCAAACCTATGCTAGATATTTGTCAACTTCGGGATCAAATCCAAATGAAAGATCAGAATTCATAGTTGTTTCATTCATTTATTTTCCGAGATTGTAATTAAAGTTTGTCTTACAAGGATGGTTGTTTGAAACCTCCTCTATTTTTATGTAATAATATATTTCTAAACATAGTTAGTTTAGTATTTAAACCCCTCTCATGCATTTAGAGAAGGGTCCAGAAATTTTTCAAAAACATTTGCAAAGAATGCACTATTTTAAGTTTGTGAATTCTTTGATGAATTAATAGAACATAGTTTGTTATCTTTTGACATTTGAAGTTGTTTAACTGATGTTGCACTATTGTAATCTTTAAATTTCTTTAAATTGAAGAGGAGTAGAAATCTACTATCAGTTTACATGATTAGGACTTCGTACATATGGTACTTCTATTCACTTGTATTAAGTTTTTCTTTCTAGATTGACAATCATCTTTTTATTGCATTATATATTTGAAATGTCATTATAGATGAATGTTACATGCAATTCTGTACTAATATTTGTCTGTGATTTCTTATTGGATGCATAATCACACATATGAATGCAATATAATTTTCAAAATTATTCTAATCAAAGTATTTTGTTAGAATAATTATATTTACATAATTTTCATCTCTTTCAAATGTTAAATAATCTTCATTACTAATAGTTGGAATATATCTCTTTAGATCGCATAAAGGAAGAAACGCCCCCAAAATATAGTAGAATAGATAATGTTAGATGGATGCATGTAATAGATTAGAATAATTTTTCATTGCATTTTATATAATCAAAACAAAACTCAAAATAATCCTTATTGGGAAACTGGTCCCACTATCCCTAGTCGGAGCCACAACACCAAACGGAAAAGGAGCTGCTTTATGGTCCGGACCGGGTGGTTTTCCCGCATGTTGTGGCAACGGAATTCAAAGGCCTCAACACCTTGTCAGCAAACCAAGGAAAGAGTGCTAATATATCGAATATATCTTCATTTGGAAGCTGATCATCCACCATTCCTTCCTCATCTGTAGATAAAGTTAGTCTAGATAAGAAATCTGAAACAACATTTTCCTTTCCTGTTTTATCATCAATTGCCAAATCAAACTGCTACAATAACAACAATCATCTAATGATTCTAGTATTATCATCATGTTTATTCATTAATTATTTTATTGTTGCATGGTTAGTATGTACAAAGGTTTAATAACCAGTAATGTAGTGCCTAAATTTGTTTAGGGAATGAACAATGGCTACGGGCTCTTTTTCAGTGACAGTATAGTTAAGTTCAACTTTGGACAGATTCTTGCTAATGAAATAAATGACATAGGGTAATTTTTCTTTCAATTTCCCCAAGGCTACCCCCACAAATTTATCCGACGCATCTCTATGAATGTGGAAGGGTAGAGCCCAATTGGGACCTCAAAGAATAGGGGCAGTGGTTAGATATTCCTTAATGAGATCAAAAGCCTCCTGACAATGAAGAGACCAGAAAAACTCAGAATCTTTGGCCAACAATCTTAATAATGGTGAATACGCTTTATTGAAGTCCTTAATAAACTTCCTATAGTATCCATCCAAACCTAGGAAACATTTTACATCTCTCTGCTTTTGAGGAATACGCACCCTTTTGATGATGGCGATTTTGTTTGGGTGTACCTATATTCTTGCTTGTGATATTGAATTGCCTAAGACTATCCCTACCCTTTTTATAAATTCACACTTTTCAGGACTTAGGGAGATATGCATTTCAATGCACTTCCTCAACACTTTTCCTATATTTGATAGAGTGTCCTAGAAATCATACCCAGAAGGTGTGTAATTATCCCTGTAGATATATACATAATCATGGACTAGTTCAAAAACAATTCTCAGGACTGCTCTATGGAAATTAGCAGGGGCATTGCACAAGCCAAAGGGAAGGAATATGTAAGCGAAAGTGCCCCAGGGAGATGTGAAAGTGTTCTTGTCCTAGTCCCCAGGGCCGATTTGAATTTGTTTATACCCACTAAATCCATCCAAGAAAGAGAAAAACTTATTTCCTGCAAGACCATCCATAACTTGATCGATGAAGGGAAAAGGGAAATGATCCTTTTTAGTGGCTTTGTTTAGTTCTCGGAATTCATCACAGACTCACCACTTTCAATTCTTCTTTGGGACTAGAAAAAGAGGAGACACCCACTCACTATCTGATATGGGGTACATGAAACCTGCATCCTACAACTTTTGCAGTTCATCCTTCACTATGTCTTTTAAGGCTGGGTTCATCCTCCTTTGGGGTGGTGCAGAGGCTTACATCTGTCCTTAATATAAATATGATGTGTGCACACCAAGGGATGCACCCCTTTCATGTCCTTGTAGTCCCAAGCAAAAGCATCTAAGTTTTCCTTTAGGAGCTGGCACAATTTCTCTTCTTCCTTGTCTGAGAGGGATTAGTTAATCTTCAGATATTTAGATGGGCCAAATTCCATAGCCTTGGTGGCTTCAGAGGTTGATTCAACTAAGTGCAGCTCAATCCAAGGGTGGCGTTCAGATTCTCTCACTAGGTCCTTGGGGGGCTAGCTTTGAATGATGTGGTCAATGAGATCATCCTCATCGGGTTGCCCCCCTCTAAGAACAGTATCTACGGTAAAAATGGGGTAAGATGTGGTACTGTACACTTCGTCCTCTTCTTCTTCAACCTTCAACCATAAGGGTAGGTCATGGTAAATGGAAGGCTGGGAAGGAAGATATGATATCAGTTGTTTGGACAAGGGACCATTCTCTACAATCATGTTTCTGACCCTACAACTGTTATAAGCATTGAGAGTGTCCAACCAAGGTCTTCCCAAAATGAGAGGATATCCATTAAAATTGGTTTTTGGCTGGACGACCAAGAAATATGTGGGGTACTCCCAGGATTCAATCGATACCATCACATCATCAACAATTCCTTCTTGATATACTGTGGATCTGTCTGCAAATTTCAAAATAGTGGTAGTGTTTCTCAAGGCTCCTTAGAGGTTGAGTTTAAGCATAGTTTTCCTGGTCATCACATTGATAACAACCCCAATATTTATCAAAGTGTGGGGGACTATGACACCATCGATTTTTAGATCTACTATTGGACTTCCAAGGTACAGGTACTTCAGGAAGATCACCCTCCCCAACATTAAGTCGGAGAATTGTCCCACGACATTGATGGCCGGTGTGTCTTTCTTCTTTCTCCCATGATTTTTAAAGAATTTTTCTTTGATGAGCCTATGGTAAATAGGGACATCCTTAATGGCCTGGAGAAGGGGCCATGGAAATGTGGAAGGTTTCAAGATCCTCGGAAGTAAGGCCATGGAAATGTGGAAGGTTTGAGGGATTGATTTTCTTCATTCTTTTTTCTCCATCTATTTCTCTAATTGGGAATACTCCTTGGGACCTGTTTTCAGCCGTGGATTGAATTGGTGAAGCAGGTTCCTCAGGTGAAACAAGTTCCTCTCCTTCTTTAATAGGTTCTTCAAAATTTTCAAGTGGTTCACCAATGGTTTGTTCAACCTCACAGTCACTGAAGAAAATTGAAGGATGATTCTGTGAGGATGTGGGGGTTTTTGGTAAGAACATTCCTTGGTTATCCCTACTCCTATGAGGCATGAAAGTTAAGTTGTTTTTGTAATTTTTTAATATGTTGAAACTAAATGTAAAAGAAAAAGAAGAAAAGAATGCTAAAGCATAAACAAACATCTACTTAGACACCTCCCCGACAACGGTGCCAAAAATTGGTGAGCCCTAGTATTGCACCAAGAGTGCTGCAACTACGAGAGGCTACTCAAATTTACTTTATCAACCCATATTTTGTACAAAATTGGAGGTGAAAGTTCTATATGCATAGTAGATGAGTTCTACTCATGCCATCCACATCTAAGTTCTACAATGGGGTGTTATTTCTGGAGTTAATTCTATGAAAGGAAGTTTGTCACACTTCTAAAAATAATCTAAGACTGGAAATAAATCATGACCATTACTCTATCAATAGGGAAAGAAACTACTCTAGATCACACTAATTCATCTAGCTAATTGCGAGAAATATAAATTCACACTTATGCTAATGCAGGAAAGGAAATTACACTAAGTGGAATTTAGAAGCTAGATTGCTAAATTGAATTACAGAAAAGGAAACTCACCTAAAGTACACATACTTAATCAAATGAATAATTTAATATTATCTATCTCATGCTTAACTACTGTGTTTAATGATGCAAATAACAATGAGATATTCACACTTTTAGATGACTCTGTTTTGCAACAAAAGAAGGAGTCGTTGTGGTGGTCTAAGGGGATCCTTGGACCAGAGGTTCAGAGTTGAAGGTATATTGGTGGCTTGGTTAGGCTTAGATGAGGTGAAATAGTGTTTTTGGGCTAAAGGAGAGAGTGTTTGGCACTACTACAAGAAGTCGGTACATGATTTCCTGTAGTGCTACAGGATGTCCTGAAAAGATATAGGAAATAAGTTGTGTGGAGTTTGAGGCTAGAAATGGTGAGAAAAAGGTTAGGAGAGGTGGGGTGAAGGTGGATTTAGGTATCTAAAGGGAAGCCAACCCCTTGGCCAAGATCAGAATTCTTCACAAAATTTTGTCTTGCGCCTTCAAGGTGGCTCTTGGTGATGTGGTGGTGATTTCCAAAAATATGGTTGTAGGTGGCTTGGATGGAAGGTGGTTGATGAAGGGTGGAGACTGAAGATGATGGTGCTGAAGGGATCCTCCTCTGCTGCTCTATTCAAACCCACAATCAAACTAAATTTTCATGCATTCATCATTGATAAACTTATCACAAAAATGGTGGAAAAAATGAGTTGAATCTAAATAAACCTACCTATGCAACTAAACAAAAATCTACCTTTGCATCTACAACAAGTTCATGATAAGCAAATTAAACTCTATAAATTTTCCAGGAAATCATAAACTAATAGATATTTTTTTCTATGGTGGAAGACCTTCCTCCTCAAGCTCCAATGGAAGAGGCGAGAGAGGGAGCCTTAGCACTGAGTTTTTAGGTTTTATATGCTACTCAACATAAAATGAAAGAGATTAACTACTACAACCTAAGGGAAACCAGAAGTACATAAGAGAGACTAAGGCCATTTGATTGGGCCCTAACCCACAAGCACAAATCCCTGAAACTAACTCAATGGAGAAGAAACCAAAAACTAATTTTATTTCATAACCAGTCTTGTGCGTAACATATAAAAGTCAGAAATGTCTAATAAAAGAGCCAAGAGTGCTCTAGCTACAACAAAAAATTGAATCCTAGTGAGCTCTTTCTCTAGCCTATTTATGCTCAAGGGTAGCTACCAACAACTCCCTAAAAAGTAGGTGTTTTTTCCCTTGGAACTTGAGAGAAGTGGAGCTTGGATCCCTTTGATATTTCACTTGCTTGGTTGCCTCTGATTTCAAGATGTTGGAGGAGATTCTCGGGGAGATATTGGTTGCCTTTAGGAATTAAGGAGGTGTTCAACCCTCCTACAATCACTCCTTGTTGTCTACTCTGAGCCCTGATTGTGCAATCTTCCTAAACAATGGAATAATTCCCGTGATTTTCCTGCATTTAAACCACATTAGGCCTCGAAGCATGAAAACCCTTAATACACCACTCTCACTAAGAAAAACACGAAAAAATGAAACTAAATGTGAGAAAGAGAGAATAATTAGGTTAAAAAGGTTTCATCAAGGATACTAACATATTCCATGTTTTAAGTTTGTCTATGACTTTCTAGTCATCTATGGCATTGTCTTTGAGACGATGTTTTATTGACTCGGGTTTTGTTTATTTTAGTGGTTTGGATCCCGATACATAAAATTCTTCTATAAAATCTCTTCTCATCTCCCATACTGACATACAATGTTCATGGGGTATATTTGATGCATTATTTGATTCCTTTGGCCTCAAAATTTTCGTTGATTCAAAGAAGCATGCATTAGCATTTTATCCATTTTAGAGACTTTTGAAATGTTGTATCTTGATAAAATATACAAATTTTATCCATTTTTTTATAAAACGTAGCCTGGTATTTCATCAATATTTGGATAAATTTTATTGCTTGCGCCTTCAAAAAATTCATACTATTTTTTGCTTCATGAATTTGACTTGATTGAGACTTAAGGGTTTAAATTTCTTCCTTCATTTCTATAGTCATGGTTTCAATGTTGTTGTCATATTCTTTCTTAAATATTCTATTTTTGTGTTCATGTTCCTCTTTGATTTTCTAGATCTCAGTTGAGTGTTTGAGTTTCATTTCATCCAATTCAATTTGGAATTGATTTTGCAAGTTTTCTATTTCAATATCGAACCCACCTACAAGTGTCAAGGGATGGTTTTTCCAACTTTCTTCACTGAATGCTTTAATTTTTTCTATTTCGCTTTCTAGATGTTTGATCTTCTATAAATATTCTTGTAGAATGTGGAAATATTTCCAACATGGTGTTGGTTATAATTGAAAAAAGATCCTAGATCTTGTGAGGATTCTTCAGCTTTTTCATCAACATTTATTTTTGATTTCCAACTGAATTTAGAAATGGTTTCAAAATTTTAAAACTTTATTTTCCTATTTCTTCCCACAATTGACTTAGTTTGATCATTAAAGTAATACTCAGTCAAGGATGGAACATTTTCAGGAACAATTTCAACATCAGTGATAGGTTTAAATAAAAAATAATCGAGAGGAATTTTGGTAGAAATAAGATTCATGGAAGTGTAATGAGAAGTCTGTGGAATAGAAATTTTAATAGCTTTCTCTTTCTTCTCAAGAAACTATTTTTCTCTGCCAGAATATCGGTCAATGTTGAGTGAGGGTTGATAGTAATTTGTTCATCTTTATTTGTATCAATCTACATATATTTGACTTAATCATCAATTTTGTTAGACTCTGTATCTGCTTGAGTGGTGCTATCTCGACCATGATCAATAATGATACTCTTGGAAGAGGAACTATGTTTTTTGGTTAATTTTTATTTGTCTGGTTTATGATACTTTTTATCTTTGAATTCTGTGATCCTTTAACCTTGTTGGTCTATCTCATTATCTGGCTCTTTTTCTATAATAATTTTTTTTTTCGTTCTTATCTCTGGAGCTATAAAACAAACATTAGGAACATTTTAAACTTGGGATTCTTCTATTTTTTTAGAAGAGGAAACATGGTTTGAAACAATGTGATTGAAATTGTATTTCAGAATATCAAGAGATTTCATTTGTTCAGTTTAAATATTAGTATGAAGAATCTTATGTTTAAGGAAGTCCTCACAAATATTTCCTCTAAACTCTTGTAGTTTATTTCTATCCTCCCTACTCAACAAATGTCCTCTTTCACAAGCTTACTCAAAATTATCAATATTACTGAAAAAATCATCAAAAAGAGGATTATGGTGTGTGAAGGTTTTGATGTAGCTGAAAACCTTATAATGTTCATTAATGATTAATCTAGGATCACAATCATAAAGGGGAAATGAATAAAACCAACCATGTTGGAGTTCTTCAACCTCCTTAAATGCATGTCGTTGATCCTTGAGGAAAAATTTTCCAAAGTTAATTGCAATGTTTGGCCAGATCTTCCTCTAAAGTTTCCTCATTTTCCAAGCTTTACCATTCAAAATAGTTTGATTGGATACCTCTCTTAAAGCAATTCTCTCTAGAATATATCTAGGAAGAAGATGAGGGCAAACTTCACTTCCATATACTTTGATATATGTGAATAATTCTTCCACAAACCAGTCTCTTATTTATTCTAATGCCTCTTTAAGGCCTTCACTAACCCTAGGAGGTTTTGCTCCAAAAAAAATATCATGGAAACATATCATCACGTAATTACAAATGTTATAAAAATCAAATTTGAAGTTACTTTCCTACAAAATAGGGGCATAATTCAGAATAGGAAGTTGTTGATCAACGGATAATTCCATTTCATCAAAGGAAATGAAATAGAAGAAATTATAATATCCATAATATAGGTTGAAATGAAAAACATCTGATCATATCTTGGAGGAGACAAAACAGAAAACTTAAGGGCATGTGTTATTCTTAGAAAGATTATCAACCAAATTTAAATGCTTTGAATGATTGAGTAGGTTGTGCATTAAAGCCATTCATTGAAATTTGCAATGCTCAAGGTATTTCTATCCATATAAATGGGACAACATTTTGATGAGGAACCTAACTAGTCTTTTTAAAATGGAAACATGATATTCTTTTGATGACTTAAGTTTGAACCCTTCTATATCTTCTTGTAACCAATGTTTGACAACTTTATCATAATTCCATTCACACTTCTTGAATATTGTGTTGTTGAAATTATCTAGGAACTGAGTGTTTACGAAAAATTTAGGAGGAATAAGCTTGTAATTGCTGAAAGTATTTGTGGTTTCCAAGAGGCTATAAAATTTTTGTTGCAGTCTACTATAGTGTGGGTAGGAAAATCTAGATGTCGCATAACCCATGCAATCATTTCATAATAAGGAAAATTTTTCACTCTAGCAGCAACTCGGTGTAGTTCTATACCTCTAATTTTTTTGAACTGACTGTTTTTCTCCTGATTTGAGGTTTCTGAATTTAACCAACTTCTATTCTCAAAGAAATTATAAATTTTTAGATGCAAAACTCGGAATCTCCACAGTGTTCATTTTTAGCCTACGTTTCGAGTCTAAATCAAGACTCATCCTCAGGAAAAACCTGTTAAGAAGAGAATAGATTAGTGTAAATAAATAGAGGAAAGAAATATGAGAGGTGAAAGAGCCGACCAGCTCCTAATATTTTAAAAAAAAATTAATTGATTAATTAGTTATTTATTTATTTTTTTTAGCCAAATTTAATTCTAATTAGAATTATGACAAAATTAAAATATTATAATATTATTTATTATTTTTTTATTATTTTTTGCTTATAATGCCCTATGTTTTGATACTTAAAAATAATTTTTTTATTTAATAAAAGTTTTTTATTTTTCAATTAATAATTAATATTAGTAATATTTATAAATGTTGAATGTTGTTAATACATAGAATTTAAGTAATGATGATTTTGGTTATTTTTAATAGATTTATTAAGTTGGCTTAAAATGAATATATAACCTAGATTATAATAAGATATGATTTATAAGATTAATTCATTCTAAATTTATAGTTTTAACTTTTTTATTTTTACATTTAGTTTTTACATAATATTAATGTTAACTAAGGCATTATTAGCAAGGTTTGAGTGCTTGTAATAATGTAGAATTAATATTATTATATTAGACGGGATTAATGAAATTTATTAAGAAGGGGATTTTTTTATTTTGTTAGTTTTTATTAAAAGATTTAGATATGTGATTTAAGATGAGATTTAAGTGTGTTTAATAACTAAAAGTTTAGAAGGGTAGCAGGGTATTGGGATGGAGAAGGGCAAGGAAAGGAATTGGAAAGAAAGAAAAAGGAGGATAGAGGGAAGGGGGAATTGTATAGGGAGGAGCATTATAATGAACACGATATGACAGGAAAACGAGCTAAAATGGTAAGGACCATGTAATGTGGGAGGATGAAAAGGGTGGAGGCAATGGAGACAAACTGGTTAGGGGGGATAAGTTATTTTCAGGAAAGAACGTGGATCCAATTCATGCTAACTTCTAAAACTCCATCTCTATTGAGGTTGTGAGGGTGCTTTATGATTTCCAGGGCTTCACATACTTTACACTTAAAATGATGTTTTTCATTGGCAATGACCACTACATCTTCAAGGTCATCTTTTATTGGAGTGGTCTGCCAAAGCCGAGGTTTTGGTTCTTCCAAGCCTGATATCAGCACCATGTTCTTTAAGCCTTATTTTGAAGGTCCTACCTATTTCCCAAAAATAGAATTCTCCACATGAACATTTAATTTTGTAAAAAAAAATTTGTTGGAGGTGGTCGAGGTCGTCTTTAACAGATTTCATACTTTGTTTGATGGTCATTAGAGGTTTGAAAGATGATCTAATGTCCTTCTTAGCTAGAAATTTGGCCATCTTATCTGTGAATCCTTGAATATAAGACACCCACATCACTTAATTATCTCTCAGGGTGCGGAAACCTAGTTCCAGCACCCCCCCATACTGCTTCGGGTGAGACTTTGACTTGCACAAGCACATCACTGCCGAAAGGGCTAGTAGTAAGAGGGTTTTGTTGGTTAAACTCAACTTTGAACCTGGGTCAGGACCCCTCAAGCCGAAAAATGGTTTTCTTGCCAGGACCAGGAGCATTTTGAGAGAGGTTAGGTGATGTGAAAAGGTCGGTGGCAGCCATTAAAACCTGAACTATAAGACTGGTTTGAAAAGAAAATTCAGGAATTTACCCTAAAAGAAAAAAAAAAGTAAGAAATTTCCTGTTGAAGAGTGGAAGAAAAAGTATATTTTTACCGCAGTTCATGAGATCTTCTTCGTAACCTTTGCGCACGAATTACAGGAGTGGTTGTCAAGATTAGCAGAATTCCAAATTTGTTGGAAGGACGATCAGGTCATGTAGTGGACTCCTGAATTGATCCAACAGTTGGAAAAGTATGATAATTCCATCACTAGGACTATAGATCACTGGGTTGACAACATCTTGGGATAGTTTGTGACAAAATTTGTTGTAGACCAGTTTGTTTCATATTCTAAAGTTGAAAGAAGGTTTTTTAAGGGATTGAGAGGTAAATTCTAACGAACCTTTCCACTGTTGATTAAGATGTTATTGTGTGAAAAGGGGATTTTATGCAGCCACACCTAGTGAATGACCCTTGATCAGACTTAAATTACTATACTTTCAGGTTGAATGACCCCAGTGAATGACCCCGGCAACCTGACCCCTGAAAAAAAAAAATATACTTTTTTCTTAAAACTTGTACATAAACTTTCCTTTCTATTTGATTGGATTTGCTTGGTAATGGATTGCATATTAGCTTTTTTCTTTCCTCTATTTTTTTCCTTTTTGCGTGTTTATATTTGTTTGTTGTTCCTCTTAAGGGACAGTTATTGTTCCTGTTAAGGAACAACAGCCGTTCCTCTTAAGAAGCAGTGCATTTATGTGTTTATTTTTGTTGTTCCTTCCAAAAGGAACAACATTTTTGCTGATTAATTTTCTTTTCAAAAAGAACAACATTTTCATTGCATGATTTCGTTGTTCCCTTCAAAAGGAACAACATCGCTTGTTTTTTTTGTTCCTTTCAAAAGGAACAGCACCCCTCGTTTTCGTTGTTCCCTTCAAAAGGAACAACACCACTCGTTTTTTTTGCTGTTCCTTTCAAAAGGAACAGCACCACTCATTTTTGTTGTTCCTTTCAAAAGGAACAGCACCGCTCGTTTTTGTTGTTCCTTTCTAAAGGAACAACAGTTTTGATGTTCCTTTCAAAAGGAACAACACCGACTGTTCTTGTTGTTCCTTTCCAAAGGAACAGTGTTTTCGCCGACTGTTCTTGTTGTTCCTTTCCAAACGAACAGCATTTTCACAGATTATTCTTGCTGTTCCTTTCCAAAGGAACAACATTTTCACAGATTGTTTTCGTTGTTCCTTTCCAAAGGAACAACACTTTTTGAGTGCATTTTTCTTGTTTTTTTAAACAACATTTTTAGAACTTTTTTTGAATTTTTCATGACTTTTTGAAAGGCAAACATAAAATTTATGGAAGGATACACAAATTAGTGCTTACTGTAATCAGCAAATCAAAAGAAATCATCATTTTTAAGAAAGTTGTTTAGTAAAGTTGTAACTTGGGAAACACTTTTTTCCCTTTTTTGACGTTGAAAATTGTAATTTTCTATGTTTTTCAACTTCAACTCCACTAAACTCATATTTTTATTGCAAATTATGCTTTGACATAAAAACACGAATTGTAGAGAATTGTCTTACCTCCATACCCATATATATTTTTTTTAATATTGACATATAGAGGGGTAAATTTCTTGTTTACTAACTGCATATACTTGAAATTTTCAGGGAAACATAAATAGTCACTTTATGATCCTTCACTTTTTTTAGGGAAGGTTATTCATCTTTTGGAAAAAAACCATAGAATCATAATCTACATATATTGCACTAGTGCACAGACTATTTTTTGGTAATTTTCGGATTAAATCACTATTTTTTATTATTTTTTGAAATGGACGAAGAAAAAAAAACAGTGATGTTTCAGTACATTTTATGATCCTTTGATTTTCTTTTCAATGTGATCGTCAATAAGAAAAATGTGAGTACCCTTTCGAAGTTGACAGGGAGAGGAAGTGCAATATGATTTTTTGAATTTTTTGGTGTCCTCATTTGAAAGTTATTGAATTTTCATTCAGTGCAATTTTTCAAACAATGAAATTCCACAGTGACACAGTTTAGTAAGAAGTTAATAAAAATTTAATTTTTTAATGAAACTCCACAAATCTCATATCATCAAAAACTAGATTCAGAGATGAATCTAATGGTACTTGGTCCGACATATAACATTTTGTTTTTGTAGGTGTTCCGCCCCTCCAAAGTTGCAGGTACCTGAAAACTGCAGAATTTTCTGGGTTTTTCGTTGACCAGAAACTCTCGGCCGAGATAATGTCTCAGACGAGAAATTTATAAAACTCTCGACCGAGAGTTTAACCCACCTAAAGTTACATTTAACCGCATGGCCAAACTCTCGGCCGAAATTTTAAAAAACTCTCGGACGAGAGTTTGCACCCGAGAGTTTACCCGATGAAACTCTCGGACGAGAGTTTTGAAAACTCTAGGACGAGAGTTTAGAAAACTCTAGGCCGAGAGTTTTGACAACTCTAGGACCAGAGTTTACAAAACTCTAGGCCGAGAGTTTAGAAAACTCTCGGCCGAGAGTTTTATTAAATGTTTTAATCAAAATTTTTAGGGGTTTATATGTTTACGGTTTTATATGTTTAGGTTAATTTCCCCTTCTTTCTTTATCCTTTTTATCTAATTTAAGATATTTATTTCCCTCTTTTTAGATATGAATTTGTAATACTTTTTAGTTAATCTAAATAGTTATTAAAATAATTATAATATTTATAAAAATATTGAAATATTTTAATAATTAAATTGTTTTTAATTAAATATTTTTAATAAGTAATTTAATATTATCTTTAACCTTTTTAAATTTTCTTGAATACTTAAAGAATCCCCTAATAACTAATTAACTAATAATTATTTAATCTCCTTAACAACTAATTAAATAACTAACTCAATAACGACTAGCTTTCTAACGACTATAAAGGAGTTTATATGTTAGGGGTTTATATGTTTAAGGTTTTATATGTTTAGGGTTTAGGGGTTTATATGTTTAGGGTTTAGGGGTTTATATGTTAGGGGTTTACATGTTTAGGGTTTACATGTTTAGGGTTTAAGGGGTCAAATGGGTTAGGGGTTTTGGGGTTTAGGGGCTTAAATAGGTTAGGGGTTAACGGGTTAGGGGTAGGGGTTAAGGGTTTAGAGGTTTAGGGTTTAGGGGGTTAAATGGGTTAGGGGTTAGGAATTAGGGTCTAAGGGGTCAAGGGTTAAGGGGTTAGAGGTTTAGGTGTTTAAGGGGTTGAATGGGTTATGAGTTGGGAATTAGGGTTTAAGGGGTTATAGGTTTAGGGTTTAGGGGGTTAAATGGGTTAGGGTTGGTTTAGAGATTTAGGGGGTTAGGGGATTTAGCAGTTAAGGATTTTAGGGGTTAGAAGTTAGGGGTTAATGGGGTTAAATGGGTTAGGTTTTTAGGGGTTTAAGGTGTTGAATTGGTTAGGGGTTGGGAATTAGGGTTTAAGGGGTTAGGGGTTAAGGGTTTAGAGGTTTAGGGTTTAGGGGGTTAAATGGGTTACATGTTTAGAGGTTTAGGGGGTTAGGGGATTTAGCAGTGAAGGATTTTAGGGGTTAGGGGTTAGGGTTTTTGGGGTTAAATGGAATCCACACTTAAATGGCTTAGGATTTTAGGGGTTTAGGATGTTAAATTGGTTAGGGGTTGGGAATTAGGTTTTAAGGGGTTAGGGGTTAAGGGTTTAGAGGTTTAGGGTTTAGGGGGTTAAATGGGTTACAGGTTTAGAGGTTTAGGGGGTTAGGGGATTTAGTAGTGAAGGATTTTAGGGGTTAGGGTTTTGGGTTTTGGGGGTTAAATGGAACCCACACTTAAATGGGTTAGGTTTTTAGGGGTTTAGGGTGTTGAATTGGTTAGGGGTTGGGAATTAGGGTTTAAGGGGTTAGGGGTTAAGAGTTTAGGGGATAGGAATTAGGGTTTAAGGGGTCAAGGGTTAAGCTGTCAAGGGTTATGGGTTGGGAATTAGGGTTTAAGGGGTTAGGGGTTTTGGGGTTTAGGGGCTTAAATGGGTTAGGGGTAGGGGTTAAGGGTTTAGAGGTTTAGGGTTTATGGGTTAAATGTGTTAGGGGTTTAGAGGTTTAGTAGGGGTAAATGGGTTAGGGGTTAAGGGTTTAGAGGTTTAGGGTTTAGGGGGTTAAGGGTTTGGGGATTAGGAATTAGGGTTTAAGGGGTCAAGGGTTATGGGTTCGGAATTATGTTTAAGGGGTTAGGGGTTAAGGGTTTAGAGGTTTAGGGTTTAGGGGGTTAAATGGGTTATAGTTTTAGAGGTTTAGGGGGTTAGGGGTTAGGGTTTTGGGGGTTAAATGGAATCCACACTTAAATGAGTTAGGTTTTTAGGGGTTTAGGGTGTTGAATTGGTTAGGGGTTTTGGGGTTTAGGGGCTTAAATGGGTTACAGGTTTAGAGGTTTAGGGGGTTAGGGGATTTAGCAGTGAAGGATTTTAGGGGTTAGGGGTTAGGGTTTTGGGGGTTAAATGGAATCCACACTTAAATGGGTTAGGTTTTTAGGGGTTTATGGTGTTGAATTGGTTAGGGGTTGGGAATTAGGGGCTTAAATGTGTTAGGGGTAGGGGTTAAGGGTTTAGAGGTTTAGGGTTTAAGGGTTAAATGGGTTAGGGGTTTAGAGGTTTAGTGGGGGTAATGGGTTAGGGGTTAAGGGTTTAGAGGTTTAGGGTTTACGGGGTTAAGGGTTTAGGGGTTAGGAATTATGGTTTAAGGTGTCAAGGGTTATGGGTTTGGAATTAGGGTTTAAGGGGTTAGGGGTTAAGGTTTAGGGTTATATGTGTTAAGGAAGTTTAGAGGTTTAGGTTAGGGGATTTAGTGAAGGATTTTAGGGTTGGGGGTTAGGTTTGGGGGTTAAATGGAATCTACACTTAAATGGGTTAGGTTTTTAGGGTTTAGGGGTGTTGAATTGTTAGGGGGTTTTGTAAGGTTTTGGGGCTTAAATGGGTTAGGGTAGGGGTTAAGGTTCAGAGGTCTAGGGTTTAGGGGTTAAATGGGTTAGGGGGTTTAGAGGTTTAGTGGGGTAAGTGGGTTAGGGGTTAAGGGTTTAGAGGTTTAGGTTTAGGGAGGACAAATGTGTTGTGGGTTAGGAATTAGGTTTAAGGGGTTAAGGGTTTAGGGGTTAGGAATTAGGGTTTAAGGGGCCAAGGGTTATGGGTTGGAAATTAGGGTTTAAGGGGTTATAGGTTTAGGGTTTACGGGGTTAAATGGGTTAGGGTTAGTTTAGGGGGTTAGGGGATTTAGCAGTTAAGGATTTTAGGGGTTAGGAGTTAGGGGTTAATGGGGTTAAATGGGTTAGGTTTTTAGGGGTTTAGGGTGTTGAATTGGTTAGGGTTTGGGAATTAGGGTTTAAGGGGTTAGAGGTTTAGGTTTTTAAGGGGTTGAATGGGTTATGGGTTGGGAATGAGTTTAAGGGTCATAGGTTTAGTGGGGTTAGGGGATTTATGCTTAGTTAGGGTAGAGGTTAAAGTTAGGGGTTAATGGAGTTAAATGGGTTAGGTTTTTAGGGGTTTAGGGTGTTGAATTGGTTAGGGGTTCAGAATTAGGGTTTTAAGGGTTAGGGGTTAAGGGTTTAGAGGTTTAGGGTTTAGGGGGTTAAATGGGTTACAGGTTTAGAGGTTTAGGGGTTTAGGGGATTTAGCAGTGAAGGATTCTAGGGGTTAGGGGTTAGGGTTTTGGGGTTTAAATGGAATCCACACTTAAATGGGTTAGATTTTTAAGGGTTTAGGTTGTTGAATTGGTTTGGGGTTTTGGGGTTTAGGGGCTTCAATGGGTTAGGGGTAGGGGTTAGGGGTTTAGATGTTTAGGGTTTAAGGGTTAAATGGGTTAGGGGTTTAGAGGTTTAGTGGGGGTAAATGGGTTAGGGGTTAAGGGTTTAGAGGTTTAGGGTTTAGGGGGTTAAGGGTTTAGCGGTTAGGAATTAGGGTTTAAGGGGTCAAGGGTTATGGGTTGGGAATTAGGGTTTAAGGGGTTAGGGGTTAAGGGTTTAGAGGTTTGCAAGGTTAGGGATTTAGCAAAGGAAGGATTTTAGGGTTGGGGGTTAGGTTTGGGGGTTAAATGAATCCACACTTAAATGGGTTAGGTTTTTAGGGGTTTAGGGTGTTGAATTGGTTAGGGGTTTTTAGGTTTAGGGGCTTAAATGGGTTAGGGGTTAACGGGTTAGAGGTAGGGGTTAAGGGTTTAGAGGCTTAGGGTTTAGGGGCTAAATGTGTTAGGGGTTTAGAGGTTTAGTGGGGGTAAATGGGTTAGGGGTTAAGGGTTTAGAGGTTTAGGGTTTAGGGGGTTAAATGGGTTAGGAGTTAGGAATTCGGGTTTAAGGGGTCAAGGGTTAAGGGGTTAGAGGTTTAGGTGTTTAACGGGTTGATTTGGTTATGGGTTGGGAATTAGGGTTTAAGGGGTTATAGGTTTAGGGTTTAGGGGGTTAAATGGGTTAGGGTTGGTTTAGAGGTTTAGGGGGTTAGGGGATTTAGTAGTTAAGGATTTTAGGGGTTAGAATTTAGGGGTTAACGGGTTAGGGGCAGGGGTTAAGGGTTTAGAGGTTTAGGGTTTAGGGGGTTAAATGGGTTAGGGGTTAGGAATTAGGGATTAAGGGGTCAAGGGTTAAGGGGTTAGAGGTTTAGGTGTTTAATGGGTTGAATGGGTTATGAGTTAGGAATTAGGGTTTAAGGGGTTATAGGTTTAGGGTTTAGGGGTTTAAATGGGTTAGTGTTGGTTTAGAGGTTTAGAGGGTTAGGGGATTTAGCAGTTAAGGATTTTAGGGGTTAGAAGTTAGGGGTTAATGGGGTTAAATGGGTTAGGTTTTTAGGTGTTTAGGGTGTTGAATTGGTTAGGGGTTCGGAATTAGGGTTTTAGGGGTTAGGGGTTAAGGGTTTAGAGGTTTAGGGTTTAGGGGGTTAAATGGGTTACAGGTTTAGAGGTTTAAGGGGTTAGGGGATTTAGCAGTGAAGGATTTTAGGGGTTAGGGGTTAGGGTTTTGGGGGTTAAATGGAATCCACACTTAAATGGGTTAGGTTCTTAGGGGTTTAGGGTGTTGAATTGGTTAGGGGTTCGGAATTAGGGTTTAAGGGGTTAGGGGTTAAGGGTTTAGAGGTTTACGGTTTATGGGGTTAAATGGGTTACAGGTTTAGAGGTTTAGGGGGTTAGGGGATTTAGCAGTGAAGGATTTTAGGGGTTAAGGGTTAAGGTTTTGGGGGTTAAATGGAATCCACACTTAAATGGGTTAGGTTTTTAGTGGTTTACGTTGTTGAATTGGTTAGGGGTTGGGAATTAGGGTTTAAGGGGTTAGGTGTTAAGGGTTTAGGGGTTAGGAATTAGGGTTTAAGGGGTCAAGGGTTATGGGTTGGGAATTAGGGTTTAAGGGGTTAGGGGTTTAGGGGCTTAAATGGGTTAGGGGTTAACGGGTTAGTGGTAGGGGTTAAGGGTTTAGAGTTTTAGGGTTTAGGGGTTAAATGGGTTAGGGGTTTAGAGGTTTAGTGGGGGTAAATGGGTTAGGGGTTAAGGGTTTAGAGGTTTAGGGTTTAGGGTGTTAAATGGGTTAGGCGTTAGGAATTAGGGTTTAAAGGGTCAAGGGTTAAGGGGTTATAGGTTCAGGTGTTTAAGGGTTTGAATGGGTTATGGGTTGGGAATTAGGGTTTAAGGGGTTATAGGTTTAGGGTTTAGGGGGTTAAATGGGTTAAGGTTGGTTAAAAGGTTTAGGGGGTTAGGGGATTTAGCAGTTAATGATTTTAGGGGTTAGAAGTTAGGGGTTAATGGGTTAGGGGTATGGGTTACGGGTTTAGAGGTTTAGGGTTTAGGGGGTTAAATGGGTTAGGGGTTAGGAATTAGGGTTTAAGGGGTCAAGAGTTAAGGGTTTTAATGGGTTATGGGTTGGGAATTAGGGTTTAAGGGGTTATAGGTTTAGGGTTTAGGGGGTTAAATGGGTTAGGGTTGGTTTAGAGGTTTAGGGGGTTAGGGGATTTAGTAGTTAAGGATTTTAGGGGTTAGAAGTTAGGGGTTAATGGGGTTAAATGGGTTAGGTTTTTAGGTGTTTAGGGTGTTGAATTGGTTAGGGGTTCGGAATTAGGGTTTTACGGGTTAGGGGTTAAGGGTTTAGAGGTTTAGGGTTTAGGGGGTTAAATGGGTTATAGGTTTAGAGGTTTAGGGGGTTAGGGAATTTAGCAGTGAAGGATTTTAGGGGTTAGGGATTAGGGTTTTGGGGGTTAAATGGAATCCACACTTAAATGGGTTAGGCTTTTAGGGGTTTAGGGTGTTGAATTGGATAGGGGTTGGTAATTAGGGTTTAAGTGGTTAGGGGTTAAGGGTTTAGGGGTTAGGAATTAGGGTTTAAGAGGTCAAGGGTTATGGGTTGGGAATTAGGGTTTAAGGGGTTAGGGGTTTTGGTGTTTAGTGGCTTAAATGGGTTAGGGGTTAAAGGGTTAAGGGTAGGGGTTAAGGGTTTAGAGGTTTAGGGTTTAGGGGTTAAATGGGTTAAGGGTTTAGAGGCTTAGTAGGGGTAAATGGGTTAGGGGTTAAGGGTTTAGAGGTTTAGCGTTTAGGGGGTTAAGGGTTTAGGGGTTCGGAATTAGGGTTTAAGGGGTCAAGGGTTATGGGTTGGGAATTATGGTTTAAGGGGTTAGGGGTTAAGGGTTTAGAGGTTTAGGGTTTAGGGGGTTAAATGGGTTATAAGTTTAGAGTTTTAAGTGGTTAGGGGATTTAGAGATGAAGGATTTTAGGGGTTAGGGGTTAGGGTTTTGGGGGTTAAATGGAATCCACACTTAAATGGGTTAGGTTTTTAGGGGTTTAGGGTGTTGAATTGGTTAGGGGTTTTTGGGTTTAAGAGCTTAAATGGGTTACAGGTTTAGAGGTTTAGGGGGTTAGGGGATTTAGCAGTGAAGGATTTTAGGGGTTGGGGGTTAAATGGAATCCACACTTAAATGGGTTAGGTTTTTCGGGGTTTAGGGTGTTGAATTGGTTAGGGGTTTTGGGGTTTAAGGGCTTAAATGGGTTAGGGGTTAACGGGTTAGGGGTAGGGTTTAAGGGTTTAGAGGTTTAGGGATTATTAGTTAAATGGGTTAGGGGTTTAGAGGTTTAGTGGGGGTAAATGGGTTAGGGGTTAAGGGTTTAGAGGTTTAGGGTTTAAGGGGTTAAGGGTTTAGGGGTTAGGAATTAGGGTTTAACGGGTCAAGGGTTATGGGTTGGGAATTAAGGTTTAAGGGGTTAGCGGTTAAGGGTTTAGAGGTTTAGGGTTTAGGGGGTTATATGGGTTACAGGTTTAGAGGTTTAGGGGGTTAGGGGATTTAGCAGTGAAGGATTTTATGGGTTGGGGGTTAGGGTTTTCAAGAAATGGAATCCACACTTAAATGTGTTAGGTATTTAGGGGTTTAGGTGTTGAATTGCTACGAGTTTTGGGGTTTAGGGGCTTAAATGGGTTAGGGGTTAACGGGTTAGGGGTAGTGGTTAAGGGTTTAAAGGTTTAGGGTTTAGGGGTTAAATGGGTTAGGGGTTTAGAGGTTTAGTGGGGACAAATGGGTTAGGGGTTAAGGGTTTAAAGGTTTAGGGTTTAGGGGGTTAAATGGGTTAGGAATTAGGAATTAGGGTTTAAGGGGTCAAGGGTTAAGGGGTTAGAGGTTTAGGTGTTTAAGGGGTTGAATGGGTTATGGGTTGGGAATTAGGGTTTAAGGGGTTATAGGTTTTGGGTTTAGGGGGTTAAATGGGTTAGGGTTGGTTTAGAGGTTTAGTGGGTTAGGGGATTTAGCAGTTAAGGATTTTAGGGTTGTAGGGGGTTGGGGGTTAACAGGTTAGGGTATGGGGTTAAGGGTTTAGAGTGTTTGCCTAGGGGATTAAATGGGTTAGGGGTTAGGAATTAGGGTTAAGGGGTTAAAGGTTTAGGTGTTTAAGGGGTTGAATAGGTTATGGGTTGGGAATTAGGGTTTAAGGGGTTATAGGTTTAGGGTTTAGGGGGTTAAATGGGTTAGGGTTGGTTTATAGGTTTAGGGGGTTAGGGATTAGGGTTTATAGGTTTAGGGTTTAGGGGGCTAAATGGGTTACAGTGCTTGTAGGTTTGGGGGTTAGGGATTTAGCAAAGAAGGATTTAGGGGTTAGGGTTAGGGCTTTGGGGGTTAAATGGAATCCGCATTAAGGGGGACAGTGTTTTTTGGGGGCTAGGTGTTGATGTCTAAGGGGGTTGGGAATTAGTATTACAAGAAGTTAAGGTTTTTGGAGGTTTAGTGGTTTAGGGGGTTAAATGGGTTACGTTTAGAGGCTTAGGGGTTGTGGGATTTAGCAAGAAGGGGATTTTAGGGTTAGGGGTTAGGTTTCTGGGTTAAATCAATCCACACTTAAATGTAAGTAGTTTTAGGGTTTAGGTGTTGAAATGGTTAGGGGTTGGGAATTAGGGTTTAAGGGATTAGGGGTTAAGGGTTGAGGGGTTAGGAATTAGGGTTTAAGGGGTCAAGGGTTACGGGTTCAGAATTAGGGTTTAAGGGGTTAGGGGTTTTGGGGTTTAGGGGCTTAAATGGGTTAAGGGTTAACGGGTTAGGGGTAGGGTTTAAGGGTTTAGAGGTTTAGGGTTTAGGGGTTAAATGGGTTAGGGGTTTAGAGGCTTAGTAGGGGTAAATGGTTTGGGGTTTAAGGGTTTAGAGGTTTAGGGTTTAAATGGGAAGGTGGCTTTGGAGGTTTAAGAGGGGTAAATGGGTTAGGGGTTGAGGGTTTAGAGGTTTAGGGTTTAGGGGGTTAAGGGTTTAGGGGTTAGGAATTATTGTTTAAGGGGTCAAGGTTTATGGGTTGGGAATTATGGTTTAAGGGGTTACGGGTTAAGGGTTTAGAGATTTAGGGTTTAGGGGGTTAAATGGGGTATAGTTTTAAAGGTTTAGGGGGTTATGGGATTTAGTAGCGAAGGATTTTAGGGGTTAGGGGTTAGGGTTTTGGGGGTTAAATGGAATCCACACTTAAATGGGTTAGGTTTTTAGGGGTTTAGGGTGTTGAATTGGTTAGGGGTTTTTGGGTTTAGGGGCTTAAATGGGTTATAGGTTTAGAGGTTTAGGGGGTTAGGGGATTTAGCAGTGAGGGATTTTAGGGGTTAGGGGTTAGGGTTTTGGGGTTTAAATGGAATCCATACTTAAATGGGTTAGGTTTTTAGGGGTTTAGGGTGTTGAATTGGTTAGGGGTTTTGGGGTTTAGTGGCTTAAATGGGTTAGGGGTAGGGGTTAAGGGTTTAGAGGTTTAGGGTTTAGGGGTTAAATGGGTTAGGGGTTTAGAGGTTTATTGGGGGTAAATGGGTTAGGGGTTAAGGGTTTAGAGGTTTAGGGTTTAGGGGGTTAAGGGTTTAGGGGTTAGGAATTAGGGTTTAAGGGGTCAAGATTTATGGGTTGGGAATTAAGGTTTAAGGGGTTAGGGGTTAAGGGTTTAGAGGTTTAGGGTTTAGGGGGTTATATGGGTTACAAGTTTAGAGGTTTAGGGGTTTAGGGAATTTAGCAGTGAAGGATTTTAGGGGTTGGGGGTTAGGGTTTTGGGGGTTCAATGGAGCCACTCTTAAATGGGTTAGGTTTTTAGGGGTTTAGGGTGTTGAAGTGGTTAGGGGTTTTGGGGTTTAGGGCTTAAATGGGTTAGGGGTTAACGGTTTAGGGGTATGGGTTAAGGGTTTAGAGGTTTAGGGTTTAGGGGTTAAATGGGTTAGGGTTTTAGAGGTTTAGTGGGGGTAAATGGGTTAGGGGTTAAAGGTTTAGAGGTTTAGTGTTTAGGGGGTTAAATGCGTTAGCCTGGTTAGGAATTAGGGTTTAAGGGGTCAAGGGTTAAGGGGTTAGAGGTTTAGGTGTTTAAGGGGTTGAATGGGTTATGGGTTGGGAATTAGGGTTTAATGGGTTATAGGTTTAGGGTTTAGGGGGTTAAATGGGTTAGGGTTGGTTTAGAGGTTTAGCGGGTTAGGGGATTTAGCAGTTAAGGATTTTAGGGGTTAGAAGTTAGTGGTTAATGGGGTTAAATGGGTTAGGTTTTTAGGGGTTTAGGGTGTCTAATTGGTTAGGGGTTGGGAATTAGGGTTTTAGGGGTTAGGGGTTAAGGGTTTAGAGGTTTAGGGTTTAGGGGGTTAAATGGGTTACAAGTTTATAGGTTTAGGGGGTTAGGGGATTTAGCTGTGAAGGATTTTAGGGGTTAGGGTTTTGGGGGTTAAATGGAATCCACACTTAAATGGGTTAGGTTTTTAGGGGTTTACGGTGTTGAATTGGTTAGGGGTTAAGGGTTTAGGGGTTAGGAATTAGGGTTTAAGGGGTCAAGGGTTATGGGTTGGGAATTAGGGTTTAAGGGGTTAGGGGTTTTGGGTTTTAGGGGCTTAAATAGGTTAGGGGTTAACGAGTTAGGGGTAGGGGTTAAGGGTTTAGAGGTTTAGCGTTTAGGGGGTTAAATGGGTTAGGGGTTAGGAATTAGTGTTTAAGGGGTCAAGGGTTAATGGGTTAGAGGTTTAGGTGTTTAAGGGGTTGAATGGGTTATGGGTTGGGAATTAGGGTTTAAGGGGTTATAGGTTTAGGGTTTAGGGGGTTAAATGGGTTAGGGTTGGTTTAGAGGTTTAGGGGTTAGGGGATTTAGCAGTTAAGGATTTTAGGGGTTAGAAGTTAGGGGTTAATGGGGTTAAATGGGTTAGGTTTTTAGGGGTTTAGGGTGTTGAATTGGTTAGGGGTTGGGAATTAGGGTTTAATGGGTTAGGGGTTAAGGTTTAGAGGTTTAGGGTTTAGGGGGTTAAATGGGTTACAAGTTTAGAGGTTTAGGGGGTTAGGGGTTTTAGCAGTGAAGAATTTTAGGGGTTAGGCGTTAGGGTTTTGGGGGTTAAATGGAATAAACACTTAAATGGGTTAAGTTTTTAGGGGTTTATGGTGTTGAATTGGTTAGGGGTTGGTAATTATGGTTTAAGGGGTTAGGGGTTAAGGGTTTAGGGGTTAGGAAATAGGGTTTAGGGGGTCAAGGGTTATGGGTTGGGAATTAGGGTTTAAGGGGTTAGGGGTTTTGAGGTTTAGGGGGTTAAATGGGTTAGGATTGGTTTAGAGGTTTAGGGGTTTAGGGGATTTAGCAGTTAAGGATTTTAGGGGTTAGGAGTTAGGGGTTTCGGGGTTTAAGTGCTTAAATGGGTTAGGGGTTAACGTGTTAGGGGTAGGGATTAAGGGTTTAGAGGTTTAGGGTTTAGGGGTTAAATGGGTTAGGGATTTAGAGGTTTAGTGGGGGTAAATGGGTTAGGGGTTAAGGGTTTAGAGGTTTAAGGTTTAGGGGGTTAAGGATTTAGGGGTTAGGAATTAGGGTTTAAGGGGTCAAGGGTTAAGGCGTCAAGGGTTAGTTTTCTGCAATAACATAATTCTCCAATCCCATACACTTATGCTTGGAATGTCACACTTAACATTCATTTCCTTTTCGGATAATATTATTTATCCCCTTACATCCATACCTAGGAAAATAAACTTCATTTCAATTTAATATTGTGAAACTAAATTGGAATATAAGAGGACCCATTCCAAGAAGGACATCTCACTCAATGTTCAAATAATATTGTTTATTCCCTTACATCCATACCTAGGAAAATAGACTTCCTTTCAAGTTAATCGTGTGAAACTGAAGTGGAAGATAAAGTGACCCATTCCAAGAAGCTCATCTCACTTCAAAAATTTCTCGAGATTTCTAAGAATTTATAATGATATTAAGGTGCTATGCATTGTCTCCTTTATCACCTCTTTGCATTTAGTCAATTGTTTTTAAAATTTAAATTTATTCATTAATTTCAAAAAAAATATTATATAAATTATATATAGTTGTTTTTATTTTTATTTATGTTTTAGAATTTTATTTTATTTATATTAATATATCAATTAGTTTTATATAAAATATTTTTAGTTTTTTATATAACATTGATTTTACAAAATATTGTAACAAAATGTATTTAATTAAATCTTCATGTATTTTTTATCATTAATAATAATAAAATAATTTAAAATAAAATTATAATTTCATTATTTTTTATCATTTTTTAATTTTAATAAAGTACTATTAAAATTATATAAAGTACCAATTCTAAAGTACCAAGAGTTTTATATAAAATAAAGTACCAATTCTAACAACTTAATAATTTTGGCATTTTATTATAGGAATAAAACTCTCGGACGAGAGTTGAAAAAATTCTAGGATGAGAGTTTTTAAAACTCTCATACTAGAGTTTTTAAAACTCTCATACGAGAGTTTTTTAACTTTCGTCCGAAAGTCTTCCCGAGAGTTTTCGTCAATAAAACTCTCGGACGAGAAAATGCATAACTCTCATCCGAGAGATTTTTAACTCCGGTTAAACCCAATAAAACTCTCAGACGAGAGTTTTTAAAACTCTCGGTCGAGAAATAGAGTTGACTATTTTCTTGGACGAGAAATTAAAAATTTCTCCCAAATTCTAGCCATCCGCCAAAAAGTGTTTCCCAACTTCGCGATTTCACCCATAAGAAAAAGGAAAAAGAGACATAATCAATAACATGATTTTGTTGTCTTATTACCACTAAATTCATATGATCGATTATATTTATCATGTTGGTTCTTTCCCATATTTTATAACTTTCTTTGATTTTTACTTATGGAGTAGGCACAAGGGAATATTCTTTTCCATTGAGCTGTTCAGACTTATTCCACCATCCCTACTCTTAAGGAGTGCTGAACCATCCTTTATGAATAAATAGGAAAGTGCTGCTATATGAAAAGAAAAATATTTACATATTTCATTAATAATTTTATAATTTGACACATGGAGGATAGGGGGTCTCATCAAGAGCTGGCCTACCATGTTCATAAGGAAGCAAGTGAAGTGGCATTCCCATCATGGCCACCAAACCAGGGATATGGTCCAATGGACAATGGAAAAAATTAAGAAGTCCTTGGAACAAGAGGTCTCATCACGAGCCGGCCTGCCCACTTTTCACTTCTTCCCAGTGAATGGCATTGTGATTTATCTGGTCACCAAGCCAACACAATGGCCTCCGTTATGACAATTCACAAGCACTTCCTCAACATAAATAAAGGACAATGGTTCCAAGGGTGAGAGAGAAACTCTGTCAAGGTTATGGACACTTGTGGGCAATAGAGCTCTGCTGATGGTATTGGAGTCACATTTATACACATCCAGTATAAATTTGAGCCACCCATTACCCTGTTGGGGTTCCCATGTTTTGGCCAGATTGGCAAGACCAAAAGATGAGACAACATCATAACCACTTTCAGACCCTAGGATCTAGCCCTCCTCGGTCTAGAGAGGGATCTCTCTATATATGCAAAGGTTTTATGTCTTTGAAGCTCTGTGTTAAGATATTATGCTAGTTATAAGGCTCGGTTTTGTTTGATTGATTGTTTGTTTGGTTGTTGGGAATCGGAAAGGAAGGGTTCAATGTGAGGCAAGGATGTGCAAAGAGGGTTTTAGGCAAAGGAGATATGATTTCAAAGAACACTCGAGACCATTGGGAAATGGAGTCAGGAAAGGGTTTACTTACTTTTCAATATACAGGCTTCAGTTGGGCTAGTCATCTAAAGCATTGGATCTTAAATATGATAGTGTGACATGAAATGGCAAGAAAGAAGGTGAAAGGCAAGGAAACCTCCAAGGTGACCTTTCAGAAATAAAATCCAGGGACAAGACATGCCATTGGACAACCTGTGATCTGAAACCTAAAAGGTTAACTCTTTAGACAAGGAAACATTAAAGATTTAAACACAAAGGTGAAAACCTGAGATTAGAGAGAGACTTTGAACTCTCAATGCTTTGGTATCCAGCTTAAGGGAACTTAGAAAGGTTCAATTAATTGAAAAGGACCCTAGTGAGTTAGAGACAAATTTATAACCCCCAGTATCCCAATTCATTCAATTAAAGCCTAACAAGAACATCTAAGAACAGATTCATTAATTCATACATCAGCTAGCAGTATATATCTGACCACTACACTGGTTAAATTAGCTTGAAATAAATTCTCAGATAACACATACAGCAGAAAACATCAAAGGCAGGGAGAGTAGAAACATAGAGTACCTAACAAGGGTAAATCCTATGCCAGATTTCTGATGTGTGCCAGAAGAAATGAAATGTAATGAACTACAAAGTAAAACAAGGACAAAGATAGAAAAACATCACCACTGCTTTAAATCAGGATCCAAAGAAATGTGCTTGTCATATTAAAGAGCAACACCAGTCATGTACAACATTACCAACAGATTGATATTCAATCTGAAAACATCTTCCTCGGCCTATCTTACAACTTTACGCAGAGAACTATGTCTTAAGAGAAACAGCTTACAATTCATAGATATTCAATCAACAACCCTTACAATGAGTGTCTCATGAGTTTTTATCAAAAAGAGAGGCAGAGGAGGTAGATGAAACCCTAAATGAAGCATTAATCAGAGTAGGAGCAGTGGGTCGAAACCCATTCTATTTTAATGTCTATGCATCAAAATTCTGTACTCTTTGGGAGAAAGAGTGGTTTTTGACAAGCTGCAATTTACTCCAGGTATGTTCGTGATGTACTCTTGGCTGTAGTACTCTGCAGTACTCCGGTGACTTAAAAAAAGGTAGAACAATGATTCTGGGGTCTGCCATACTGTGTAACTAATACTTCTGGTAGCATTAGGACTGTTGTCAGGGAGGAAATCTTCTCATGGACTCAATCGTAGAACAAGGAAAGTACGGGTATTGTGTCCTTTCTCGGAGGGAAACTTCTACTGATGTGAAACCATTGATGATATATTTTCCTGCGTGCTAGGCCTTCTGTGTGATCCATGAGGTTTTCAATTTAATACTTTGCCATTAAAATATTGAATTAAGGCTTAATCATCTTCAATGATGTGCATTAGAACTCCTTAACTCTGTATTGATACTCTTTGCCATTTCATGACTGTTTGTCTGCGCAATCTGAGCTTTAATTGCTCCGGAGAGATTTTATAGAGTTTCAACTCTACTATTTTTAATGAGAGTCATGTCAAAACACATTCCCAGGCTTTTTCTTCGTAATTTTCAATCCCTGAAAATGGTCTTCCCTGCGTTCCGTGCCACTGTAATAGTGACTTTGAACAATGGCGGCGTTCACCGCCCATACCCTGCAAAACACACAAAATTGTTAAGAAATCCATGCTGGAGGGGGATGGATGCTTTGAAGGCCTGCGGAATGGTGATGAAACCATGGAGGAATGGTGAAAACATACCAGATAATGCAGAAAATGGTGGAAGACTAGACAGATGGAGGCTTAGTGGAGAAATGCACGGGGGTTGTTCGATCGTGCATGGGGGCGATGATCGACGGCGGGAAATGAGCGATGGAAGGGTTTTGGAAATCGGGTGAAATACCAAGAAAACGGGAAAATGTGATGAAAATGTGACGCAGAGCCTAGGAAGTGGGACCCGGTCAATGGCGGGGACGAGGATTTAATCTGGACCTTCCGTTCTCAGGAGGAGATCGACGGCTATGAATGCATCGGATGGCGATGGATGGTGGGCCAGGCGTCATGTTTTCTTTGGACTATCCCCCGAGCATCTTTGGGGAGCGATCACCATCGGATGGCCAGCCTCTGATTGGATGGCACACACGCATATCACGCCGGGCCCGCAGTCGAACTTTAATGCTCAATGAGGGCGGTTTTCAATAGTGCTAAAAGTCACGTGTCGGCTGGTGAATGACATCGTTGCCGAATAAAAAATACAGCCCGCCTTCCAAAGGCGGTGCGATGAAAACCGCCAGTTTGGATGGGACGCGACCGCGGGGACTACCGGAGTAGATGATTTGTAGGCCGTTGATCTGCGGATCATATGGATGGTGGATATGCGATCAGAGTGGTGAACAGGGTGGGCCACGGACGTGATGAGATTTGCGAAGACCGTCAGATCGGTATATATCGACGGCAGGTATTGCGCCCAACCATGATCCGATAATTGCACTACGGGATAACACCTGGTTTCAGCGCCTGGGTCATGTGGAGAAATGGTTTACAGGGGCTGGCCGAAAGGGGCTAAGCCTGCATATGAAGAATATGGGTTTTTCGCCTATTTTTAGTGCAATTTGAGGCCGAGAAGGGGTAACGGTAGAGGGAAGGAGGGGTTATTTGGCCAAACAAAGAGTGTTTGTGAGGCTTAGGAGGGATTTGGGACGATTTGGGGGATTAATGGGGAGAAAGGAGAGGAGTAAAAATGGGAGAAAATAGAGGTTAAATGGGGGTGAAATAAGAGGAAAATAGAACCTTTTGGGAAATTTCTTCACAGCAGAAAGGCTTTCTCATGTAAAAAGCAGTGGGGATTCATTTAAAGGACAAAGGCAGAGGGAGGCTTCAAGGATGATGTGTTTTCAGGGGAAATGCATTCCTTGAAGGCTCAAAAACGATTTAGCCTCCTTTTTTGCTTGTCAAAAAATTCATAGGGGGCTAACATACCCCACCAAGCGAACTATTTTATGGTCAGGGTGATCCATGCAAGAACTTGGCTATGTGGATGGAGGCATGGAAAGAAAAGACATGGGAGGAATGGGTTCATATGTTTATTCACTCATTAGGACCGGTGCCCACTACATGGTATTTGGAAGTTGAGCGACACCGAGGCACGAGACATTGGATCACAATGACTGATGACTTCCTACCAACCTTTAGCTTGGACAGAGGATCAGAGGGATTGGACGAAGTGTTGCAGGATATAGATGTTCTTGTCTTTGACAATTCCCGACCAGAGAAGGAACGCATTGCGCCAGCATGATATGCGTAGATGCGAGACATTGTCAACTTCAGGAACCTATCAATAGAAGAGAATGAAGATGATCCCAAAAATGTTAACATCCCTGAGTCCGAAGGAGAGGGCACAGTTACAGGGCCCTCATTAGGAATGGTAGACGTAGCCAAACCTTTGAAATTGAAAGAATTCAACATTGGGATGGAAAATTAGCCCAAGTTGGCCAAAATTTGGGATTACTAGGATGATGATATAGTAGGAAAAATTGCGGAGCTACTGACAGAATATCAGGACCTATTTCCTACAAAGTTCTCTCAGCTCAAGGGAATTATAGGATACTTGGGTGTTATGAAGATCACCTTGAAACTAGATGCTCACCCTATCAAGCAGCGCCCATATCACTTAAACCCCAAGAACAAGTAGAAAGTGAAGCAGGAATTAGAAAATATGGTGGCTACGAGCATTATTAAACCAATCAAACAGTCTGATTGGGTAAGTCCAATGGTGGTTTAGGAGAAAAATACCAAAGGAGAGAAGGAATTGTGTCAATCTGCGCAAATTGAATGATGTATGTGTGCATGACTCCTTCCCTACCCTGTTTTCTGATGAAATCCTGGATAATGTGGGAGGGAAAGAAGCGTATTCATTTACTGATGGATTTTCGGGGTATAATGAAATCATAATTGCACCATAAGACCGCAACAAGATCACTTCCGCCACTAAGTGGGGTTCTTTCCAATATATTGTCATGCCATTTGGATTGAAAAATGCACCTACACTCTTCTCACGCGTGGTAGTAGTTGTGTTCAAGGAATTTAGTCATAAATTCTTGGAGTTATATTTTGATGACTGGACGGTGTTTGGATTGGTTAAGAACCATGTGTCGAACCTGCGCATGATGCTTGATGCTTGTAGAAGCACCATATTTCTCTCAACATAAAGAAATGTATATTCTGCGTACCTTTTGGGATTTTATTGGGACATATAGTCTGTCACCAAGGATTTATGGTAGACCCAACCAAGATAGCAGTTATCATCAACCTAGAAGTTCCCACTATAGAGAAACAGCTACGCTCCATCTTAGGACACGCCGAGTACTACAGGAATTTCATTCAAGGCTACGCTCTGATCACTGCGCAAATGGAGAAGTTACTTAAGAAGGATGTGTCATTCTTTTGGGATGAAGAATGTCAGAGGAGTTTTGAGCTGCTAAAAGAGAATATGGTCACAACACCTATCTTGATATTCCCAGACTAGTCTAAGGTTTTTCATGTGCATGTGGATGCCTCGGGTATAGCACTTGGGGTTGTTTTAGCGGAACCATGAGAAGGAGACATCGATCACCCTGTTGCTTTTACCAGTAGGAAGCTCTCCAGTGTAGAGCGCAACTATTCTACCATAGAGAGAGAGGGAATGGCTATGGTGTATGCTCTGCAAAAATATAGGAACTATCTGTTAGGAGGGAATTTCAAAATGTTCACTGAATACTCCGCTTTAAAGTACCTGGTAAATAAGCCTGTGTTGGGGTGGAAGATCTGAAGATGGTTGCTGCTCTTTCACGAGTATGATTTTGAGATTATTGTGAAGCCCGGAAGACTAAATGTTGGACCTGATCACCTGTCACGAATCGAAAGGGGGGAAAAACCATCCAGCCTGGAGGAAGGGTTATGTGATGCGCAGTTGTTTGCCATCAAGGTGGTTGATGAGAACTTTGCATATATTATTCACTTTCTGAACACTAGAAGCGCGCCTGCTGAGTATTTAGTACAACAGAAAAATGAGTTAGTGGTGTGCACAACTAATTTTAATTTGATTATGGGTCAATTGCATAAGTTAAGAGCAGATGAAGTACTCATGAGATATGCATTGGAGCATGAAAGATAGGATATATTGGCCGAGGCTCATGGAGGGGTGGAAGGAGGCCACTATGTTGGAAAATCCATTGCGCAGAAGGTGTTGCACGCTGGGTTATGGTGGCCCACCCTACATAGTGATGCACATGCATACTGCCATGATTGTGATGCATGTCAAATAATAGGAAATCCCTTGTGTAGAGATGAAATGCCCCTGCAACCACAAGGGCTCTGTAGGCCTTTGATAAATGGGCTATAGATGTTATTGGGCCCATTAACCCCCTAGGAAATAATATTGAAGCATGTTATATTATCACTGCAACTAATTATGTAACCAGATGGGCAGAGGAAAAAGTAGTAAAGGATTTTACGAAAGATACTACTGCGCACTTCATCTTTGAGCACATTTTGACTAGGTTTGGCTTTCCAAATATTCTTATGAGTGATAGAGGTACACACTTCATTAATGAAACCATTGAAGCATTGACTGAGGAATTTCAGATCCACCACTAGAAGAGTATCACTTATCACCCACAAGAAAATGGTGCAGTAGAAGCTTTCAACAAAATTCTGGAGAACGGGCTCAAAAATATTTGTAATTCCAATCGGAATGATTGGGATGTGCACATCTCTTCAGTGTTATGGTCTTATAGAACCACATGCAAGAAGTTTATAGGGAAAAAACCTTTCATGATGGTCTATGGGTAGGAAGCCATCATGCCAATGGAATATATTGTCCCAAGGTTATGCATCGCAACTTTCACTAATATGCCTAAAGTTGACATTATGGAGGAATGCTTGGCGCAACTCTTTGCCTTAGAAGAAGATCGATTCATTGCTAATTTCCATCAGCAAGTGTAGAAGGCAAGCGAAAAAACCTGGCATGATAGGCACATCAAGTAGAAGGTATTCAAGGAGGAATATTTGGTCTTGTTGTATGATAGTTAGTTTGCGCGCCACCCCAGGAAGTTCAGGAAGCATTGGTTAGGGCCATATATTCTGAAGGAGATCACTAATGATGGTGCAGTGTGCCTAACCACGCTGCATGGAGAGAGTCTCCCAGGATATGTTAATGGGGGAAGGTTGAAGCCATATAGGGATAATCCGATGTCTACCGAATGACTATATGGCCAGAGCATCAAAATTAAAGGGTCTACGTGCAGTATAAGGGAAAGGCATAGGCAGGTGCGACGGGAGCATAAGGATGACGCGCACGAAAAGAAACTAGCTGTTGGAATTGTAAAACTGGGTGAAAAGGTGAAATTACCGTTAGATGGAGCGGAGTTTTCACATTTAATGAGGCAATCTTGGAGGATTTTTTACCATTGTCTTGAAGGTAAGTGGAAATTAATGAGAATCCGACTGTTTCTACCGTGGATGGCTTATAAAAAGGTGGTCACGGGTCTTAATTGGTTCCTTTACTATTTGAACATTTGGTGCCTTGTGATTGTCTATAATCTCTGCTATCTTGCTATTTGTAAGCTCTATATGTCTGGTAGTGAATCCCCTTCTGACATCAGTAACCCTAAGTTCATATTCTGACCGAGAATGACAGCCACCAACCCCTCTGACGAGCCCTCTGCGTATATCACTGCATCGACCGAGATGGGGTCAGATGAAGTTTGAGATGTAATCCCTGAGGCAGAAGAATTTGTGTCCTCGATGAATGAGGGCAAGAGAAAAGTATCAAAGTGAGCTTCCTCAAAGCCGCATACCTCTCTGTGTAACGTGACATCCCCAAGGTAAGGTACTAAGGAGCGATCCCCCATCGGCAATCCATCAAAGCACCTAATGATTACTAGACAAGAAGCATTGTTTATGGAACCTATCTCATGGCAGCCACCCTACGTTAAGCCATGAAAACCCTTTGTGCGCAAGCCACAGAACATCAACACTATTTGGAAATATCTGCAAATGCCATTGATCCCTCAGGATGTCCCTCTTATTGACGAAATGTTTGGCAAGATCCCTCAGATAAATTTTGATGATTATGATCTTGCAAATGAAGCAAATTTCCTTGAGCTCGCACCAGGAAATTACTTGGAACAGGTGTTGTATGACGATGTGCCCAAGGTAGAGTTGATGCCCTAGGGGCACGAGCTGCATAGAACAGGAGTCCTCAACCTGCTCAGAATTCCATATTTCGGGAGGTACCCCATCACTAGAATTTTCATGCACCAACTACTGGCTTTAGTCCACGAGGGATCCCTATGGATTCAAGGGAGAATTCCTATAGATGTCGCGCTGATCCATCAGATCACTGCCCTGCCCAAGAAGGGCCCCCATCCAATGAAGGGATTCGAGAAAAGCAACCAGTTAAAGGTAGCAACTAATGTTAAGAACAAATACAAGGTGGGATGGGATAAGCGGGGCTTTATGGTCCAAATCATCGATGACCCAGCGGTGCGCATGGGCACCCTCGTACTCGGATGCAAGTTCATGAGGAAGTGTCGACCGAAAACGGTACGTCATTTCCTTGGCAGGGAAATGTGAAAAAGGGATGTTGTATAATTGGTCACAGTTTTTATGTGAGGGGTATATGGAAAATGTGTGCGAGGCGCAGGAACTTGGGAAGTAGTTCTACTACTCGTGGCTTCTACTTCTGGTTGCCCTAGTGGCATGGGAAACCCAATTGATGCAATCCTCCTTGAAATAGAACCAGGCATATGCGAAGGGGAGCGCTACGCTAACTTGTGGGACTCATCAAACTCCTGGCGAGTGGAGGAAAATAAAATTTTCTGGGTACTTTTTGAGGGTGTGCTGGTGAAAGCTATCCATTCCAGGCCATGACTCTCGTCGGCAGTCCATGAGAAGTATAAAAGCATCACAGAATTTTAGGTGACCATGCACAACGTCCAAATCAAGGCGCGCAAGGACTAAAACTGGAACACCTTGCCCTATATTGTCACGGAGGCAGAAATTGACCATGTCATGGGGACATGGCTGAATTCATGGAAGATTGGGCTTGGCTCCACCCAGCCCATTATGCTGTCCACGTCGGGCAAAGACATTGCCCCAAAAGATATGGCTCCAAAAGACACAACAGAGCCGTGAATGGAGACAGGAGGAAAATATACTGGGACTAAACAGAAAAGGACCTAGATGCAGATAAAGACAAGGATTAGGAGTTCGAAGGTGACCATGAGGAGGCGAACCTCGGAGGTTTGGATGGCCTCAATAGAGATGGTGTTGAATATCCACGTGGCACCAAGCAAGGCAGAGAAACATCTAAAGGGCCGTGCAAGAAGAGAAAAGGGTCCAAGGCCGGAGGTGAGGAAGAGGCTACTATGACCGAAGAGGACCTTGATAAGATTGCAGACATCGTTGCTTCAGCATTAGAGGACCGCTAAAACACGATGGAGACCCAATACAAGGTCATGGTGGAAGCTTTAAAGTCAAGTTTGCAGGTCCTACAACTGAAAACAGATACATTGAAAGTGAGCGTAGATCAAACGAGGTTGGTGCAAGCGAGCCTACCATCCACTTCGATCGTCGCGACTACAATAAGTAGAATCTACCCCTTCTCAAGTGTAATGGTGTCTATGGAACAAGAAGAGTTGTGCGCGCAGGTCCAAACCTGCCCCGAGGTCGGCATCGACCTTGCGAAGTTGCCAAGTCGGTAGCTCCATGCTCTACACACCTTCATATCTGCAGAACTACAGAGCAGAGAGGTGTGTGCACAATAGCAAATAAGCGAGGCTGAGCAGATTGTAGAAACCAAGATGGCAGAGTTTAGCCAGGCTCAGACAACTCAATAGGCAGTCGTATCTCATCGCACGGAGCTGGAAAGCCTCATTAACAGATTATGTGGAAAGATCCCCGATGTCGTCATCCCAGCCTCCACCACGCCGCAAGAAAAAATTGAGAGCCTGGTCGCATCCCTCAAAGCTTCCAAGTCCGAGATCCAGTTGATTAGAGCAGATTTCGAGCAGCAAATTGCTGCCTTGCAGGTGTAGATACAGCTTGAGACTCCCCCAGAGGTGTGCACGCAACGGGCAGCCGTCATTAAGGACGCATCAACCATCATTTCAACATATTTTTCCTATGGCTCCACATTGCTCGAGACCACGATGGGATTATGGACCTCTGTCTAGATAGATCACTTAGCAAAAAAGATTATTTAGGAGCTGTGCGGTAAGGAGTAGGAGTTCAACGACTTACAGGAGGCTTTGCCCACATTCATCGCTAACTAGTGAATGGCATGCCTTCAAACCAGCTAGGCATTGCGAGATGAGGTTGAGAAGCTCTGCCACAAGAAAAATATCGTCACTGATCATATGAAGGCATGGGCAGACAATGCAATGAGATATTCTCAGGACCTTGACGTTGTAGCCTGAAACTTGAACTAGACATTGCAGAGCATCACTTTGGCTGCTGAAGGGCCGACTTCAAAAAAATTGATAAAGACCGTGGAAAGCATAGCAGACCAAAGTGCGGGTGTCCTGGCACCATTTTCTGCTACTATCGAAGTGCTCCAGACCAAAATGAAGACTCCAGTAGCAGTGGGACGAGTCACAAGATTGTGTTGGGGGCCTGTTGGAGTGGGGTCCCCTAAGTCTGAAGACCATTTTTGCTATATTTTTGTAATAGATTTAGTCGTGCGCAGGGGGTTTGGGGTGGATCAAAGCCCCCCATGAATTGTAATGGGTCAAAAGGGTAGATCAAGGGGCCGCAAACCATAGTTTGCAGACCCTAGAGTAGTGTAAGCCAATAGTATAAATAGAAGTCTAGATCGAGTCTAACAAGGCATTTTTTTGGGATAAGTCTGAAAATTGATGTTAGATTTGGTGACTTTGTGATATTTTGTGCGGGTTTATCTGGGTAAAAGGCTCCTGCTGACTATGTGCACGGAGACCTTAGTCCTTCTATGTGCAGAGACCGATGGTTGTGTGCGCGGGTTGTTGAAGGGTTTTGTATGCAGGATCTAAACTGATATTAATAAAGGAATGTTGTTGTGGATATCTGAGTCTGAAATGCAGCTCTTGTCTATGTTATGAATGTTTCTGCATCTTATTTTTTATTCCTATATTGTCTACACTTAGATCACTTGCTCAACTGTGTTTTGGTTTATATGAATGTTTATTGGATAGATATGATGGTATAAGCTTCTAATATTATGTGTTAAGGGTTATTACTTTGATTATAAATGTTGTGTTAACTTGCGCAAGGTATTGATGTAGATTTGTCTGCAAGGGTTTCCTAGTTAAGGCTTTTGTTGCGTAAGTCTGTTTATGATTATTTCATATCTAAGGGCACCCACATCACTTAATTCTCTCTTAGGGTGCAGAAACCTGGTTCCAACACTCCCCCCCCCCCCATACTGCTTCGGGTGAGACTTTGACTTGTGCAAGCAGGGCACTGTTAAAAGGGCCAGTAGTAAGAGGGTTTTGCTGGTTAATCTCAACTTCGAACCTAGTTCAAGACCTTTCAAGCCAACAATTTATAATATTAAGATCCATTGAGTTTATTAATCCCTTGGGTTTAATATTAATCTCTTATATTTAGAATATTAATCAATTAGATTTAATAATAATAATAATATTAAATAATACCTCGCTTTTAATCTTTAGAATTTATAATACACATTTCTTGATTTTATTAATCTTTTAAGTTTATAATTATTATTTAATATTTTATAATATTATAATTATTTTATAAGATTATTTTTATTATTATATATTTATTAATATTATATTAAATTTATATCATTAATGTTTATTCATGTTTTTCCATTACATTTACTAACATGATTATACATATAATTAATATATTCTAGTTTATTATTATTCTAAATATATATTGATCGCATAAACTATAAACTAGAAATTAGTGAGAGGAGAAAAGGCTGGTAGGCATTTCATCGGTGTGGATTGGTTTGTTTGTAACAACGACGCACTCGGTGCTTTTAAAAAGTTTAATAAGAAAACCTTTCTATGGAGCGTAGGCCCTTGTCCCAAATAATGCAAAATGCTCCATACGAAATTAATTATGTTTTTTTTGTTACATGATACGGAATATCAAAGCAGATTCTTTCTTTTTCGTTAACCACCCTTGGTATATATAAAAGTAATCACGTTATGGGACACCAACACTCTTCGGCTAAGTCACCTATCCCATCGTCGTGGTGGATTTTAAATATTAAAGTAACAAACGACATTCTTTAAAACATCTACTTTCCGTGCAACCAGTCAAAGGAACCCAAACTACAATTTGATGAACATGACGTGGGGCCAACTACAATCATGTAAAGTTAAAGGGTATCATTTAGTTTTTATTTAGAAGATGTATTATATGATTTTATGAAGCTGTGGTCTATTTGTTTCGACTCACTAATCAGTATGGTACGGGATTCCATTCTTCACTATTAGATTTTCTCCTAATAAGGTGGCAAACGTTGGAAATACACTTCAATTTCCTAGAAATAATAACATTATTGAGGAGATTATCCAATAACTTTAGACTTTACCTGAACCACATATCTTGGTCATTGATTTGACACTAAAGTTGAAAAATTTTGTTTTCATTATTGTAAAACAAATGCCCCACACGAAAAAAACTGAAGTAAAGTTGTGCATATCTTAACATTAATATACACAATAATATAATATAGTATTTGACATTTTATAGGTTATTTGTTTTTTAATAACCCACATTTTAAAATTTATAATGAAAATAGAAATTTATTATTATAATATTATTTTTCATTATTATGATGAGACCGTTTTAAATATTTTATTTTTTTCATTTAGTTTATTAATATTATATAATGTTACCTATATCATTAACATTGCACTCTATAATAACCCTCGCTTTTTATAATATAATATTAGAAAACATTTTCATATTCTTTAATATTTTATTAGATTCTACATTTATTAAATTTCATAAAAGTCCTTCAACAATTGTTTTCTTTTATTAACTTCATATTTATAAAAAATTTGATGATATAAAATTATATTATATAACAAAAATCTCTATAATATCTTTCTTCATTATTCGATTTGTCTTCCAACCTGATGGCCATCGTTGGAAATACAATTCAATTTCCAAGAAATAAAATTACTGAGGAGATTTTCCAATAACTCGACTATCTTGGTCATTGATGTGACAATAGTCGTTTTCAAAGTTGAAATATATTATTTCCATTTTTTAAAAATGTCCCATTGGGAAAGAAAACTAAAGTAAAGATATGCATATCTTGTTGGATATGCATATCTTGTTGGAGTAATTACCTTTTATATTATTATTTCTTGAAATATTAGAATCTTCCCAAATCTCTGTTGAAAAGTAAAAGTGGGTTCAAATTTGTTTTATTATTTATAAGGTTCTCGTGCAATCCAACTCAATATGTTGAAAGTTGAGGTCAATTTCTCCTCTTCAAAATATATTATAACTAATAGGTTTGAGCATGATAATTGAGAACTTTTGCAGAATAATTCAACATGACTTCCAAAAGATCTGGAATTACGTAAGCAACGACTTTACATAATTTACTTAAATCATTGGCTAGTTTCACAATAACCAACATGATTCAATATGTAAACAATGGTTATACTCAATTTCCCTAAATCATTGGCTAGTTTAACAGGAACAACCATGATTCAATATGTTTGTTCTTTAACAAGTATATCTATGATTTTACTTGGTTTCATTTTGCTTTAAGGTCAAGGTAGAATTGATGAGATAAATCACAAAACTTATATTAACAAAATATTGCTCTGTAACAAAAAAAAAAAAAAAAAACATATGTAATAATAGCATTTAAATGATGGGCATAAATAAATATAAAACATCATGTGAAGGGAAATTTTAAAAATAGACCTGTCATAAAAAATTACTTGACGGGTAGGATTTCCCATCAAATTTATACTGTGGCTATTGTCTGAATTGCAGGTTGACTCATCTCCGTTATTCAAGGAAATCTATGCCATCCAGAATAATATGTTGGTGATCCATAAGGGGGTAGAATTTCACTTCTACCAGAGCTTTCAGTCTTAAATCATTAACCTCTTCCCTTACTTCCTAGAAATACCAACTCTTAACCAAATAAAAATAATTTTAAAGTATACTTCAAACTCAATATAACACATGTATCAACACAACTATAATATTAATATAATATTATCTATAAATATATAATGTTATAATATAAAAAAATATTTTCTAACACTTTTATGTGAAAGAATAAAATAAGATTAAATGATGGTAATAAAAAATTTGAGTTCATGGAGATAAAATCGTTATCATTAACACCATCAAATTTTATTAAACTATTATTAAAAATTCGTTAATATTGTTCAAGATTATATTGGATTATCATTTTGATCCAACCTAATTTACTGTAAATTAAGAAACCTACTTTTCTTCAAACAATAATAAGTAACATATGGTGTAGAATGAAGAAGTTTTGAATCTGAATTAATGGAGTGGTAAATCTGTCATGAAACACAATGAGGGTAATGAAAAGATTGTGACATAATTTCTGTGTTCGATGGTGTTCATATCGATGTTAGTGTCAGGCTTGTTTTGTTCATATGTTTGTGTATGTTATTAAGTATCATTTTATTTTTATATTTTGTGAAATTTTGTTAATCATAAATAAAATAATGTAGTTTTTAAAAGGTATCATATTTATTTCTTTGTTATAATATGGTTTTATATAATTTATGCCATTTTTGTAAATTAATAAGAGAAAGCATTTTCACGGATTTCCATTAAATTTAGTAAACTAATCTATTATATGCAGAATTATAGAATTTAATAAAATAGGATAGAATATGAAAATGTTTTGTATCATTATATTATAAAAAACTAATTTTATTATAATATTTTAGTGTAAATGAGATATGCAACCTAACAAAATATTATAAAAAACTAATTTTATTATAATATTTCAGTGTAAATGAGATATGCAACTTAGTAACATATTGATAGACCAACTAAATAAAAAAGAGTCATAAAAACAGAGGAATAATTATATTTTTTAAACAATACGAAATAATATAATAATAAATTTATATTGGACAATAATGCATTTATATTATTTATTCAATAAAATCGATTGGTTTTTCACCTTGTCTTAAAGATGAACCATATTAGTTAATTCGAAACATCGACCAAATCCTAATGATATGATTAATCCAAAAAAATATTTATCGAATCTATAAATTACAAAAGTCTCAAATATAACAATAAATTTATATATTGAATTTCATTTTAACCCTATCATATATTGATGTTAAGATATGAAAGAAATGGCTAAAATGACACAATTACAGAAACATAGTCATATATTATGTATGTGCACACACACTCACACACACGGATTACAGTCAGATTACTCTATTAAATAGAGTTTATGAGATCCATCTTATTCCTAATTTAGAGAGAGAGGTTGAGAGAATTTCTCAACCGTCACAAACCAACTTCTTAAATATGGAATGTAAGCATTAACTCAAACATCCCCCCTTAATGATTACATTACATGAAAATAACAAAATAATCAAGCTTATCAGTAGATGCTCCATCAAGTTGCCTCATAACCCTCGGAAAGGTGTAGTTGGCAAGTTGGATTCTCGAGTTCCCTTCCTCAACTCCCGAATCAAGGACCTCCCGAAGTCAATTACTGGACAGCATCCCAATCTGTCGCATAACCTCATTAAGAAACCACTTCCATGTCTACCACTAATGAGGGATCCTTCCCTAGATCCGCAACTGCCATACTATCTGGACAACCATCCATATTGAGCCTTACTGCCACTTGATCTTTAAGTACTGGCATCAGACACATAGCTTAACTGCTGGTTATTCTTAAAAGATTTTAACAGGTTCACTCTCTTCATTGAATTCATCATCAGAATTCAATTAGTATTCATCTGTGGTTATATTTGTTGATTCTTTCCCTTTTAACACATCACTAGCACGACTTCTGCAATTCCACGCTGTATGCCCAATTTTCCTACAATGGTAGCATTCAATGTCACCTTTGTTTGCATTTTTCTTTCTCATCCTTGACTTTGTCCACAAGTCATTTTCTACATGAGAGTTCTCTTATGCATCCTCCGGTTTTAGTCGCTTTTCTTCCATGAGAAGTGCTGCAATTGTCTCTTGCAATGTTTGTGTAGAAATTTGACTCAAAGTGAAAACAACATTACTATAACTTGAAGGAAGACTATTTAGTAATACAACTTTAGCATCTTCATCCTCCACCTTAGTCCCAGCTTCACTTAATTGTCTTAAAAGAGACATTAAATTATTTACATGGCTGGACATAGATGTCTCCTCATTCATTTTCAGACTAAATAATTGCAGCTTTATGGAAAATTTTTCATTTGTAGATTTTACACCAAACAATTGAGCCAAATGTTCCCATATTTCCTTTGATGTTTTAGTAAGATCTACATGATGTAATTGCGAATCAGATAGAGCAAGTCCAATAATAGACTTAGCTTTATCATCTCTATTTTTCCATTCAAGTAACTCTTTGGCATCTGTAGGTGCTACTTCTGAACCATTCACTATTCCCCACAAGTTTTTATTCATTAATTGTAGTTGTATTTTTACTTTCCATGAGGAAAAATTCAAACCACTGAATTTGTCTAATACCATAAACTCCATGATAAAAGAAGACAAAATAAAATACATTTTAAACACCGATATATCCTACCGCACTTTAAAAAAAGGAATACTTCATGGGCCTTGTAAAATGTATATAACGGTCTTCAAACATGTTGCAACTTTCTCCCTCAAATAGGCGGCTCAATGTGCCAAACAAGAAATGGTTGTGCGTCTTTAAAAAATTGTGATCACATGTGAAGACGACTCCTTCCTCTTCGAGCAGGCAGAGTCTCTTGTATCGAGTGGGCTTAGCTTCTAGAAATGTGGCCTCTTCCTCTTCACGGTGATAGGCAGGGTCTCTTCGGCGACAGGTAGGGTCTCTTCGATCTGCCTTATAAAAGCTCCAACTATTGAAGATTGTCCGGCATCCAAATCATTACTCTCGGGAATCTGATCCACTGTCGAATTTCCAAGTACAACCTCTTCATTAAAATGGGGATCCGTCAACGGGAACAGGGGATGACGACGAAGAGCTTCTTTCACGACGCAATCTAGGTATGGAATTTGCCACATGTGGGATATATCCACCAGCTGAACATTGTCCACTCAATTCCAGTCGCCGTGATATCTATGCCGAACAGTAACACATCCTGACACAAGCATCTGTCCAGTCGCCCGTCATATGTTGTCATACAATGAACACAAAATACCGCAACAAAATCTCACTAAACAAAAAACCATCCTTCACGTATCCTCATGTACTCAGATCGTAGACTCACCACAAATCCACTTGAAGCTCTGATACCATGGAAGAAATGGCTAAAATGACACAATTACAGAAACATAGTTATATATTATGCACAAATGGTGTATGTGCACACACACTCACACACACGGATTACAGTCAGATTACTCTATTAAATAGAGTTTATGAGATCCAACTTATTCCTAATTTAGAGAGAGAGGTTGAGAGAATTTCTCAACCGTCACAAACCAACTTCTTAAATATGGAATGTAAGCATTAATTAATTACATTAAAAGGATAAAAAAACATAACTACTTTGGAGATAAATCTCAATTATTGATTTGTGTATACTACTATGAACAATTTAAAATATTTCATGGAGGTTAAATCCTTACCATCCACCTAATAATTATTGATAAGAATTCATAACTGGTTAATGTGGGCCTCCAAGGGACCTGTTGTGAGAACATGGGTGCCTTAATCTTCGTCACAATATTAAGATATCCATCTATTGCATTTAATCCAAGGGACCCATTGTGAGAACATGGGTGCCTTGATCTTTGTCACAATATTAAGATATCCATCTATTGCATTTATGAATTTGGGGTTGATTTATTCTTATGTATTTTTTTATTTTTTTTGCATTTCACTTTTAGTTGGGTGTGTGTATCTTTGTATGCTAACTGGTGTTAAGGTCTTATGTGTTATTTAGTTCATATATGCAAATCGATATATATATTCTTCTTTCTGCATAAGCATATATACATATGCACTTATTTATGTATGTAAACATATGCCTTCAATGACGTGGTGAAATTTTTATCAACAACTGTAGTGTATTACAAAGTTTGTTAGGTTGCATTGAATTTTAATAATTTAAAAAATTATATTCGTGCCATATGGCTCCTCCCCCTCCCCCACTAGTTTCCTAGGGATTTGAGATTATTCCAATTCTAATACGTTCCTCCATGATAAATTCTCCATTAATATTTATAACATTTATTTATATATAAACAAATTTTATTTAGAAAAATAGTCCATTACTTTTAATAAATTTAAAAAATTAGATTATTTCCATGTGGCTCCCCACCCACCAATTTCCTAGAGATTTAAGATTATTCCAATTCTAATAAGTTCCACATTATTATTTATAACATTCATTCATATATATATATGAATGAATGTATGTTATATGTATAATTCTTTTTTTTTCTTCAGTTAAATTTGACCCATGTCAAAACAACAAACAAACAAATGTCAAGTGGAAATGAAAAGAAGTAAACAATATCTAGCCTGACCAATTCCAAAAAGGAAACCTTCGGCTTATTTAAATGTGTTGGTTATACTATCGATTGAAGTTACATTAACCATATGTCATAAATAAATACAACGTCGACATATATATACCAAATTTTTAATATATGGTATGATATAAAAAGATGGTGGATATCTTAATACACGTAGGTTTTATGGCACGTGAATGAGTTGGTATTGTGTCGCATGACGAAGATTCCCGTCGGAGTTTAATATATTCCCCATATATATTGTTTGTTATAACAAAGTTCAACAATATTCCATTTATATATTTGATGGGTCGCAAACTCCGTGGGTTTGACCCAAGGGCGTGGACTCTAAAATCTAGATCTACGGAAAATGATTTTCACTACGCTAACAACTTTGTGGCTATGATATTATGGCCTAACGCTTTTCTAGTAAGGCCTTGTTTATATTATGTATAATGTGTAAATTTAGTTTCAGTGCTTTTGAAGTGCATCAAAAAGGAGAGAGAGGTAGCCAAGAGTCTGTAAAGATAATTGTGCATCTACAAAAGAGTTGTAACATGAAGGGAAGGCTGAGCCTTGTTAATTTTATAGCATGATTATCATTGTTATTATGATTAATAATAGAGTATTTTCCCCTTTGGAGAGGTTTGAAAGAAAATTTTTTGAGAGGGGTTCTTAGAGTATTTTTGTGAAGCTCCAAACTAGAGAGCAAGTTGTGGAGATCGGGGAATTGATGAAATTGTGGTTATTTTTGCATCATAATTGAAAATGCAACTCCATTGGAAGCAAAATTAAAGACATATCCCACACTGGGTGAATTTTGTTATCAATCTTATTTGTGTTCTTTTATGTTATCTATGGTTGTTTATTTATATTATCATTTTATAATAGTTTTTATCAAGCTTGGTATTTCACATTCTATTTGAGCCTGATAAATCATAAGCTCACGATAAAAGATCTTGATCAAGTATGGTATCAAAGCATGTTGAGCTAGTTTGATTTTATTTTTTAGTGTGAATGAATACTAGGTAAAATACTAAGAAGGGAGAAGGTGAACTTGAAGCTTATAATCTTGAAGTTGGTTCTAGGAGCTTCACCAAAAGAGGAGAGCCGGCTTCACCAAGACAAGAGAATCCTTTTAAAACTAAGTGAGATTTTCTCAAGGTATTTGCTACATTGCAATCAAAGGTGGAAGAGCTTTATAAAGAAAAGGAGCTTAGGAAAGGAGAAGGCACTAATCAAGTAAAGAATGAAGGTGATCAACCCCCTCTTCCTTTGTATTCTCCTCCTCCTTCAAGACTGCTATATCTTACATTCTTCACCTCATTCTTCTTCGTCTTCACCGCCATCACCTCATAAGAATATTTCTTCGAAGAAGCCATTTTTGAAGTTAGATTTTAAGTTCGACTTAACACTGTATAGTGACGAGCTTAATGTGGAATGATTGGATAATTGGATTTGATAGTTAGAAATTTATTGATGTATTCCACAAATTGATGAAGATGAGGCAAATATCAGTTGGCCTCTCTTCGTCTTGAAGGTACAACGCTAGTTTAGTGGGAAAGAAAACCTTGAGAAGGTAGCAAAAAGAATGATAATCTCCATTTTTCCTGGTTAGAATTCACTAATGAATTAAAGAAGAATTTTTATTCATTAAATTATACTAAAAAAGTGAAGGATATTAGACAATTTGATTTTTTTAGGGGTTTTGATCCATCTCATAAGGATGAATTGGTTAAAATCATTTCTATCAATGATGAGATTTCTGAGGATCCTGAAGGATTGCCTCCTAAGAGGGAGATACAACATGAAATTCCACTACAAGAAGGTGCCCCTCTTCCTAATATTCAAATGTACATGATGCCTATGATTGAAAGTGTAGAGATTAAGAATCAAGCTCAAGAGATGCTTGAGAAGGGAGTCATTAGGCCTAGTACCTCTCCATGTGGATCACCTATTATGATGATACAAAAAAAGAATGACACATGGAGAATGTGTGTTGAATTTTGTGCCTTAAATAAGATCATGATAAAGAAACAACACCTTATTCGTTGTATTGATCATATGTTATATCAATTGAAAGATGCAATTTACTTTACTAAGATGGACTTGCAAAGTGGTTATCATCAGATTCGATTTACAGAAGGTGATGTTTGGAAAACAACTTTCAAAATAAAGAAAGGTTTGTTTGAATGGTTAGTGATGCCTTTTAGGCTTTGAAACACCCCGAAAACCTTTATGCATGTGATTAGAGACGTTTTTTGACCATTCTGTTAGCACTGGAATCAACACTTGGATTGTGACAAGCGCTTGACCAGACACATCTTAAGATCAAGGGATTTTCTTATAGTTTGATTGAGTTTTTTGGAAAGTGGTTGAAACTCACACACGTTGAAAAGGATTTTGAGCAAATAAGAATCTCTCACACATATGTGGGCACTAGTGTATGATGTGGTAGCAAAATTGAGTTTTTAGCGTGATGGTTAGAATAATGGAAGATAAACAATGGACATGTAAAACAGAAGCCCACTGCTAAGAGGAAAGGGTGACATAAATTCCAGATTTGAAATGTATAACGAAAGAATGCTTTTAAAATACTTACAAGAGTCTCTCTTTACATTTAAAGAATCCCATTACAAGGAATTATTCTGACTAACATGACCTCATGAATCAAGAATACTTGGTGAATCAAGACTGACAAAAATAGATTAACATGCATGCTAGATCAAAAGACTTATAAAAACATGAAACAGGGTTTAATTCCACCTCAAGGAATGCTTATGAACAATATTCAATTCATACTAAATCAAGAAAACTTGGAACAAGACTTACAAAAATAGATCCATATGTCTTAAAGGTTCACAAGGCTTATAAAAGCATAAGATAGAACTTTTATGATGAATCTGTAAAGACAGATAAAGTATGTAAAAACAGAAGGGAAAGAAATACACACACCACATAGTTCGTGAGTCCTCAAGAGTGCATCTGGATATATTATAAACTCGAAAATATTCAAAAAAGTATACAATAAGCTGAACAACCAACCCCCCATACTTCATAACAGTTTGTCACATATATACAAAATAAAACTGTCATCTCCACAAAAGGAGTAAATCTGTTCCCAAAAGTTATTACAATATCGTGCAAGAGATGAGGCTTATCCAAAAAATTTAATACAAAGTGCTGTGACATAATCAAAATAAACATTTTCAAGGCTAACAATTCAAAGTGGTTGTATGATGTGGTAGTCTATCGAAAGACTCCTCCTCTGTTATGGTGCAACCAACTCCACAAAAAATGTAAACAGTAGTGAAATTAAACCTATGACTATTCCTTGAATGTTGCATGGTGCCTTGTGGAAACATGTTGGTGCTGAGAGTAATGGTGGAAATGTGTTTCAGAGAAACTCTGTCGTTGTTCCTTTCCTTCGGTTTCTTGTTTGTCGCGATAAGATTTCAAAATAAACGTGGAAATAGTGTTGGAGTAGAAAAACCCATATAGATAGGTTTCAAACAAAAGGATCGGGCACGTGAAAGATATGAGAAGGAGACACGTTGAATTATGGGCCAGTAGGAAAAATAAAAGAGGAGCGATAAATATGGAGGTTAAACAGGTTATGGAGGTAGATTGAAAGAGATAGCGGGGTTTCATTTTATTAGCAGGAGACATTGTTAAATAAATGATGAGCGAGAGGAGAAAAGCCTTTTATACATATCACAATCGGAGATCGGGGTCGGAACGTTTAAACATAAGACACAAGTGGGAGGGAATGCGATTTGTAATGGGGGTGATGATGTGGTAAGGAGGTGGGGTCGCCTGAAAATCGCAATCGGGAATTCATGAGTTTGTTACTATGAGAAACGAGATAAAGGTTGCACTTTTCAAAGTGCGATATCGCAAACCACAAAGTAAAAGATTACAACAGGTCAAAATTCATATCACAAATCGCAATCGGGAGATTTGTTATGGGAAACAGGAGGTAAATGTTAAAACTTGCAAAGGGCGATGTGCGATGAGCGGAGGGTGGCGTGAAAAGACAAACAATGGGGCCCATCCGCAAATCACAAATCGAGAGTTTTGTTATTGTGAGGAATGAGAGTTAAAGGTTAAGACTCGTGAAGTGCGATGTGCAATGAGAGGAGAGGTGACGTGGTGGAGAGGGTAGGTCCCACTTTAATATCGCAATTGGGGGTTTTGTAGGAGACGACAATTGTAACATGAATGAAATTTAAAACTGCGATAAGCCGATTGCAATGAAAGGGTAAGGGGTCCGCAATGATTAAGTGCAGCAAGTTATATCATATAATATATGATATTACAAGGGTTTGCTGTGGTGCGGGTAGAGCTACGATAAAAGAAATATATGGTAAGTTTAAAAGGAAATATGATATGGCTATTAGTGGGTGGGCGGAGCTGATTTTTAACTATAAAAAATGGATTTTAATAGTTAAAAAGGGGTTTCGAAAGAAATGAAACACAGGACTTTTGGTTTTTGGAAAAATGAAAAGGAAAAAGAGGGAAAATTAAATGAACGAAGGTAGAAATGAATTTTTCTCATCACTACACTTTGATATCGATACTTTCATCTTACAACCGAACTAAAAAGGTAGATTAATTCCTTGGAGAATGATGAACAAATTTTGAAAATCTTTGAAAAATTGCAGTGCTAACAATGGATCCTATTGGGGATGAAGTCCTCCCTGTGAGGCTTCAAGGATCGTAGTTCTAGTGCCTTGTCCAACCCTTATTTCTCCAACCAACAATTCTGCTCATTAACTCAAAAAGACCAGCATGCCTAACCATTGGGTAATGGATTCATAGGCTATATTTCGATCTCCTGCAACTTATTTCAACATAAATGAAAACTAAATCAGATTATAATCTAAAAATTGAAACCAATACTCGAGTGGCAAGCTTATTTATGTACACCCCTACTTCTAATTAACTGAAATTCACTTGATCAAGTGTATACAAACTTTCAAAAGAAATTTTTCAACAACTGATTTCTTGACATGTCTTCGCATCCACTACTGAAAGGATGAAAAGTATGAAGCATAATCTCTAAATGTGACTCATACTTGCTGCTATGGACGAGAAGTACTCCAAGACTAATAACAAGAGACACTTTCAGAAAAATAGACTCCATATAATCAGCAATAGGATCAACAAATCAACAAAGATACTTACTCAAAACAACTTTTAGTTCAAGGGTAGGCTGACCCATACTTTCCTCTGATAGAGAAATGCTTTGATGAAGAGCTTGTTCTTCATTTTTTCCACAAATTTCTTCTTCGACATTGTATCCCTCCAACACAGTTTTATACATTTCAAACATAGGCTCATGATTGTTTTTCTTATCATCAATTCTCAACAAAGGTGATAATTCCTCGGCAATTTGTATGAGTTGAGCATCATCTTATTCCTCGGATTCAGATTCATAACTGTCATAGATTGGATCATCACTGTAAACTTTAAAACAAGGAGACATAAAAACCTTCTCTTCATCGTTAGGATATTTATCAAACGAAGGATGATTTATGAATTTTTCACTATGTTCATATAATATCTCATCATGCTCCTCAATAATCTATTGTTTCTCCTCTTCTTGAATGATAGAAGATTGAAGAAAATCATGAGAAAAAAAGGGTTGTTGAATACCTTCCGATATAACCATGTTTTCTTTACATTTATGTTGTTCATAATCACTTTCAACTTTCTTATCAAATTGATATAAACATTCGACCAGATACCTATCTTTATAAAAGGAATTAAAAGCATCATGAAACTCTTTCAAACAAGTGATGCTATTTTTAGGAATATTTCTGCACCAATCAAGGGTTGCACCCTCTAAAGAATATCTAAACAAATTAATATTTACATCTTCATGAACAAAATGCAGCCTATGAATCCAGTCATGCAAATCCCATAAAAACTCAGGCGGTAATTCCTAATCATGTCCACTAAACCTTGGAAGAGAAAAATCCCATTCACTTCTATCTGGAAAAGGATTAGGAAAACCATCTATCTTTGAAAAATTGCATAAGGCATATCTTTTAGCAAGGATTGCTTCCATCACAGTGCTGGATCTGAAAACAGTGGAGTCGCCTCTGAATTCTTTGCCACCGAGTCACCAGGTGAAATATCACAATCTTCTTCAAGTCACCAATTCTTGTTCACCTTTAAGAATTGATCATCAGAAATTTAAAACAAGAGACTCGGGAGAATACTTCATTTCAAGACGTTCGTCTCCCAGCAGACACACCAAAAGATGTTAGCACTGGAATCAACACTTGGATTGTGACAAGCGCTTGACCAGACACATCTTAAGCTCAAGGGATTTCCTTATAATTTGATTGAGTTTTTGGAAAGTGGTTTAAACTCACACACACTGAAAAGGATTTTGAGCAAATAAGAATCTCTCACACATATGAGGGCACTAGTGTATGATGTGGTAGAAAAATTGATTTTGTAGCCTGATGGTTAGAAGAATGGAAGATAAACAATGGATTTGTAAAATAGAAGCCCACTGCTAAGAGGAAAGGGTGACAAAAATTCAAATCCGAAATGTATAGTGAAAAAATGCTTTTAAAATACTTACAAGAGTCTCACTTTACATTTAAAGAATCCCATTACAAGGAATTTTTCTAACTAACATGACCTCATGAATCAGGAATGCTTGGTGAATCAAGAGTGACAAAAATAGATTAACATGCATGCTAGATCAAAATACTTATAAAAACATGAAACAAGGTTTAATTCCACCTCAAGGAATGCTTATGAACAATCTTCAATTCATATTGAATCAGGAAAGTTTGGAACAAGACTTACAAAAATAGATCCATATGTCTTATAGGTTCACAAGAATTATAAAAGCATAATATAGAACTTTTATGATAAATCTGGAAAGACAGATAAAGTATGTAAAAACAGAAGGGAAAACAATACACACACCACATAGTTTGTGAGTCCTCAAGAGTGCATCTACATACATTATCAACTCAGAAATATTCAACACAATATACAATAAGCTGAACAACCAACCCCCCATACTTCATAGCAGTTTGTCACATATCTAAAAAAATATAAAACTGTCATCTCCACAAAAGGAGTAAATTTGTTCCCAAAAGTTATTACAATCACATGTAAGAGATGAGGCTTATCCAAAAACTTTAATACAAAGTGCTATGACATAATCAAAATAAACAGCATCAAGGCTAACAATTCGAAGTGGTTGTATGATGTGGTAGTCTATGGAAAGACTCCTCCTTTAATCTGGTGCAACCAACTCCACAAAAAGTGTAAGCAACAGTGAAAGTAAACTTGTGACTCTTCCTTTAATGTTGCATGGCGCCTTGTGCAAATGTGCTGGTGTTGACAGTAATGGTAGAAATATGTTTAAGAGAAACTCTTCCAGTGTTCCTTTCCTTTGGTTTCTTGTTTATCATGATAGGATTCGAAATAAACGTGGAAATAGTGTTGGAGTGGAAAAACCCATATAGATAGGTTTCAAACAAAAGGACCAGGCACATGAAAGATATGAGAAGGAGACACGTTGAATTGCGGGCCAGTAGAAAAAATAAAAGAGTAGCAAGAAATATGGAGGTTAAACAGGTTATGGAGGCATATTGAAAGAGATAGCAGGGTTTCATTTTATTAGCGGGAGATTGTTAAATAAATGATGAGTGGGAGGAGAAAAACCCTTTATACATATATCACAATCGGAGATCATGGTGGGAACGTTTAAACATAAGACACAAGTGGGAGGGAATGCGATTTGCGATGGGGGTGATGACGTGGCAAGGAGGTGGGGTTGCCTACAAAACACAATCAGGAATTCAGGAGTTTGTTACTATGAGAAAGAGGATAAAGGTTGTGATTTGAGAAGTACGATATCGCAAATTGCAAAGTCAAAGATTATCACAGGTCAATCTTCATATCCAAATCGCAATCGAGAGTTTTTTTATGAGAAACGAGAGGTAAATGTTAAAACTGACGAAGGGCAATGTGCGATGAGTGGAGGGTGACATGACAGGACAGACGGTGGGGCCCATCCACAAATCACAAATTAGGACTTTTGTTATTTTGAGGAACGAGAGTTAAAGGTTAAGACTTGCGAAGTTGTATGTGCGATGAGAGGAGAGGTGACGTGGCAGAGAGGGTAGGTCCCACTTTAATATCTCAATCGGGGGTTTTGTAGGAGACGACAATTGTAAAATAAATGAAAGTTAAAACTACGATAAGTCGATTGTGATGAAAGGGTAAGGGGTCCACAATGATTAAGTGCGGTAAGTTATATCATATAATATATGATATTACAAAGTTTTGTTGTGGTGCGGGTAGAGTTGCAATAAAATAAATATATGGTAAGTTTAAAAGGAAATATGATATGGTTGTTAGTGGGTGGGAAAAGGTGCTTTTTAACTATAAAAATGGATTCTAATAGTTAAAAATGGGTTTTGAAAGAGATGAAACGTTGGACTTTGGGTTTTTGGAAAAATGAAAAGGTAAAATAGGGAAAATGAAATGAACAAAGGTAGAAATGAAATTTTCTCACCACTACACTTTGACAACGACACTTTCATATTATAACCGAACTGAAAAAGAAGATTGATTCCTTGGAGAATGATGACCAGAATTTGAAAATCTTTGAAAAATTGTAGTGCTAACACATTCATTGATGACTTTGTGATTGTCTATCTAGATGATATTCTAGTGTTTAACAAAACTTGGGATGAACATGTCAAGTATGTTAGCATGAAACAAGTCTTTTAGCGGGGATGAAAGAAACAAAAATCGTTTGATACATTAAATGGAAACACCAGTACCACATTTCTAGACTTGCAACAATAGTTTGAGATAGAGACCGATGTAAGAGTATTGCATTCATCTACACAAAGATCTCCATTTGAAGTTTTCTTTGGCTAACTTATAAAGTCTCCATTGGAATTTTTTTTTGGGAAAGATGTTGATTCTAATGAACATAGAGATGAAGATAAGGCCTAAAAATTAATATAGATGATTTGGATGGTGCATCAAGCAATGTAGGAACAATTGGAGAAGAGAGAAGCCAAGTATTAGGGTAGGCATGATAAACATAATAGGGATTTTCATTTCTAAGTTGGTGATTGATTTTGGTTACACATCAACAAGGATAGGTTAACAGGGGAAGGTAAGAAGCTCAATCCAATCCAGTATAACCCATTTACTATTTTGGAGAATATTGGCAGTAATGAATTCCGATTAGATATACCACCCTATATGCAAATTTATTCAGTTGTGAATGTGGAGAATTCGAAATTATATGAGCCATTGATGATCATAGATCAGGATGAGAGTGTTAAAGTTCCTTCCATGGATAATTTTGTTCCTGAGTATCTAGATAAGTTGCAGGAAGATGTTATTCTAGATAGGAAGACGAGGGCCTCACGTCGAGGAGATGTGGAATATCTTTGAGTGGGTCTTAAGGGAATGAATCAGAGCAAGGAATAATGGATTGAGATAGGGAAAGTGAGGGAACAATACCCTTACCTAGTTGTTTATTATTTTATCTTTTGGTGGCCGAAACACTTCCTAGTGAGGAGGATTGATCCAGGAGGATCTAGGATGGCCTAAAATTAAATGTCACTAAAGTTCGATGGAAATAACACCAAGATTAAAAGCTCAACAAGACAATTCCAACACAATCTAAATCACATTGTTAGTATGAATCCTTTGTCGAAGTGTACGAAAAAGGACCACTTTACCTACGCATAACTAATAGCCCTAACAACAAAAGTGGCTGCCAATATCTTCAGATCTGTGGTTAGTTGAACATAAAAGAGCTGCAAAAACCAGATCTATGCATGGAAAGACATTAAGTAGAAAAAACAAGGGTTTGCTCCATATACCAATAGACAAGACAAGAACAATTTTTGAAAGAATTTTTATATTAATTGGGCACCTGGGAGGAAAAAAAGAAGGCGTATCCAATTCTCCTCAGTGGGATGGGTTCTTGGAAGTCCTCAGCACTTCAGATCTAAGATTTCTCTCTCTTGTTGGTGTAGAAAACCCACACAAAGAATGGAACTCAAAGGGAGCTCACACAGCAAATGGTAGAAAAATGGAACCAAGTGTATAGATCCAGAGTGATCTAATAGGCAACAAAAGGTGAAGAATGGTAGGAAAAAACCTCCTATTTATAACAAAATATTGGGTCATTCTAGATCTTGGTGCATGATTAAAATAATGTTAACCAAATCTAGATCCACCTTTTATGGAATATTTTATTATATTTGTTGGAGGGAAAAGGTATTTGACTTGGGTCAAATCCCTTGATTAGTCAAAAATAAATAAATAAATGATTGATTTATCTTTTTAAGGAAGTGGTTGGAAGATAATCAAATAAATAATGATTTATTTAATTATTTAAGGAAGTGGTTGAAAGATAATCAAATAAATAATGATTTATTTAATTATTTGTGGGTGATTTGGTCATATTTAGCAAGGAATATTATCTAAATAAGATTTAAATAATTATTCCTAGAAAATAATAAGATAAATAAGGGTTTATCTAATTAATTTCTTTGTTTTTGGGTTAAACATGACTGGGAATACTAATTAAATTATGGTTTAATTAATTATTCCATGAGGAAAATTAAACAAAATGGGCTTGTTTAATATTTCCTTTTGGGGTTTCCTGTTTTGACCATAAACAACCTAATAAATGTGGTTTATCAAGTTATTTTACATAGTGAAAGCAATTTTACTTAGGGTAAAATTGGTCTTACATGGTGTACTTGGGTCCATCTAATGATAATAGGTTAGATGACCAAAAAATGGTGTAACAGATTGCCCCCCAGCGTGCGAGTGTCAGAAGCAAATCGTATGACCGAAGTACATTGTAAGAACTCAATCATCAGACAACAAAAGGGAAGTCAGAGAGAGAAATGCAAGGTAGATAGTGTGCTGAAGAACTAGACCCTGAGGAGACGAGACTCGCAGGTGCAACAAGTCTCTTTTTATGAGAGGGTACCTGTACTGAAGGCGGCGGGGGAGGCATACCTATGCCCGCCGAGACAAAGTACAAAAGAATAGTGTGTCCAATAAACAAGGGACCGAACCATAAAGTACAGCTGTCATAGTCATGAGCCAGATAAAAATACAATGAGGAATCCCATATACATGTTGTGCCTGGGATAACAGCCAGGACTTGTACAATAATATCTGAGTACATGAGATACAAATGCAACCCAAATGCTCCCTGTAAATGAGGAAGGGCTCACAAAATCTGACTGATACGTGCAAATCAAAGAGGCGCTGCAAGTGGCTAAGGCCAACATCATCAAATATCTGGAGCTGCATCGAAGGCTGCAAGGAAGAGGTCATCCGGGCATGTGGGGGGCTACTTGCAGGGCCACCCCCTCATGAGGGTTGAGACATCTCACACACACCCGGGAATCATAAAGAGCTGCTGCTGGATCACTGGACCATCAAGTATATGGATCGCGATCATGCTGAAAGGAGCTGGAGAAACAATCAAGTCAAAGGGAAACGAGAGATCCCTTTGCCTGATCCGAGGCACCGAAGAAAAGTGGAAGCTGGAACCAAGGTACACCGCCCTCTAGACCTGGCTTCTGGAAGGAAGGAGATGATGTCGACAGAAGGAGGTCCGCCATAGGTGAGGCAAGGAGACATCCTCAACTAAGGCACGAGAGAGAATAGTGGAGCGACGGACAGACTGACACTAATGATGATAGGGAAATGGAAAGGACTGAGTAGCGAATGGACGACTTCCCTTGTTAGAGCATAAAGGGCATGAATGACCTGGCAGCGACTGACACAATATCACAAGGGATAGGGGACAATGGGACTGAAGGTCATAAAGTGCGACACAAGAGAGAGACCAAGCAATGAAGGATGGAGGGCTATAGCAGGGTACAAAGGGACTCAGGATAGACTCCATGAATGCAATGATGACTCAACTTGGATGCTCTAAACAAGGGCGACTCAATGGTGCTGCCACACAGTAAAGGCCTAGTGGGGGACCATAAAAACATGAGTACAAAATGGGAACTCATGACGAAAATCGACACGAACAAAGACAAGTAAGGAGGCAAAGTGGTGCCCCGAGTACAAGTGTCGTAAGTGAGGAAATTCGATTTTAAAGAGAGGGGAAGTGACCCTTCTTGGACAAAATGTGTCCTGGTGAAGTATCAGAGCATAAAAAACTAACAGATACCCATTTGAGGGCTCAGTGAGAGCTTTCCAACAGTGCAGACGGTTTATCAAACGGGGCTACGGTGTGGTCGCAGCAGTCGAAAGAAGAAACATGGGTTCTCTTTTAATAAGGCAGTTTTCCCTCCAAATTCACTCATTTGCTATTGTTGTTGTGGTGAATGTAGAGAGGAGAGAAGGCCCTAAATCTTGCGGCGAGCGTAGCGGACAAATCGACCGTTGGAATCGAGATCCGTCAGTTGCAGGTAAGAGGCCTAACCTTACTCTTTCATTTTGATGGATTGAAAAGTTCAGTTTAGGGCCCAAAATCCCAGAAACAGACCCTCCTTCATCTCTACGGCCGGGTCGCACTTTTTGGGCCAAAAAGTGCGACCTGGGACGCAGGTTTTAGGGCAAAAATTGCGACCTGGTCCTGAACTGGGCAGAAAACTGCGACCTGGGAGATGAGGGGGTTTTGGTGCTGTTTTATGGCTGGGAGTTGGGTTTTTTGTGTTTGGTTATGGTATTCCCGATCTGTATGCTGACAAAGATGATGTTTTTGTGCAGGTATGGCAGATTTACGGGTTAACTGGAGAGAGAGAGACCTGGGTACATTACGGGCAGAGATCCAGGCGGATCAGGGTGTCCATCATGTGTTGGCCAGGTTTGGGGTTCTAAAGTTTTTGGAGAACCCGTTGATGAGAGCAGGAGAGCCCTTGTTGGCTCGGATTATCAGTTATTGGGATCCGGAGCATGAGGTATTTGTAGTGCAGGGGCACAGGATCGAACTGACGGTCCAAGATGTATATTTCCTGATGGGTCTCCCACCACTGGGGATGGTAGGAAACACACAGCCAGTATTACCGCGGGGGCGGCATATCATGGAGTTTGTGGAACGACATTGTCGACCGGGTCTCCAAGTCAAGGGGACTCGGATACCGATCGGGGATCTAGAGAGGCTAGAAACCCGTGCAGTGGCCGCAGCTGTGCTGCGTATCCTGGGCAACCAGGCATTCCATCACATCACCGGGGGGCAGATGATGCTGGTAGAGAGTGTGTTGAGTGGGACCTACTATGGGTGGGCCCAAATGATGCTGGCGTCATTAAAACGACAGTTTTCGCTCTGCAAGCGGCAAGTGAACCACGATTGCTCGTATGGGACTTTATTGTGCGCCTTCTTCTTTGAGAAGATCCTGACCTTGCGGCCTCGTGTACAGCTTCCAGATGGGGGCCCGAGAGAGCCCAGGATGCGCCGGTGGGGGCGGCTACTGTGCAGAGGAGGAGGAGGGGCGGTCGGGCGAGTGTTTCGACCTGAGTTCTTTCCCCATTGGGATCAGATGCCGTTATACATAGATGACTATCCCTATAGTGGGATGAGTTATTGTGGAGATCTGGACCTGCCACTTCCGCCTGGTCAAGTCTGGGGGCCCGATGGTAAGTGACAGATTGCTATTCTTGTATGGGCATGTTACAGGTTTCTGAATAGTAGCTAAGGTACTGATTCATGTACTGTTGGTATGCAAATGTAGCGTCGGTAAAACCGGCCGGATATATGGGACGACCGGCAGCAGCTGGAGCCGCAGGTCCGAGTGGGTCGAGAGCAGCGCAAAATGAGGATGCAGCCGCCCTTCTGGAGGACATCCACCGTAGATGCGAAAGGTTGCTGACCGGAGTATCAGAGCGCGGGTGGCAGGACTTAGACGACCAGTACATAGAGCCATGTATTGGTCTGCCCTCGGAATGGCGAGGGGTCATGCGGCGCATGGCGATGGCCGGTCAGGGGATTCGTGATCTACAGGCTGCAGGGGCAGAGCCATTGGCTCAAAATCCGCAAGATAGTGATTAGGTGTGGGGCATGTGGTGCCCCCTAGTGTGTATGTAGGGGCAGGTGGTGTCCCCAGTTTTGAGTTTTTTGTAACATGCTATGGGCATGTCATATGTATCAGAGTAGATGGACTCTAAACACATGTTTTTGCGACACATACTATGGATATGCATCATTTGTAATAATTATGAATGTTATTGTCTTGAATGAAATGCGTGTGATAAATGCCAATCTAGATCATGGTTTGCAATACTATCTACATAGTGATTCTATTCTCGAGGTACATGGTTGAATGTTATGGTTTCAAATGCACGTATCAAGAGTTTCACTCGTAAATAGCGTCTAAACAGCACATGGTTATGCACAGGATAAACACCATTTAATTTCATTACAAGAAGTAGGGAATCCAAACAAACGTGCAGATGGAGGATGTGATGAAAGAGGGCATCGGCTAACTGACCACGCACTGCATCATATTTGGCCTGATTGTTGGTGGCAGAACCAATGCAGACCCCATTAGAGAGAACAAGGGCATGCAAGGGGGTGAAGATGGCCCAACCTGCCGAGGCTAGATTCCGGGAGTAAACACTTGCACCATCGGCGTAACCGATAAAGGGTGTGGACGGGGGGTCCTGCGGAATGGTGTTACAAGACAACAAATGGGGGGAGGAGAGGCAATGACGGCAACGTGAGTGCACAGGAGACATCGGGAGGAAACTACGGGAGGGAGTGCAAGGAGCAGGATGATTGTGACTCATATACAAGCTGGAGGGTGGTATATGAGGGCTATCGGAAGTATGGAGAGGACTCGGGCTGCGGAGGTCAACAGAGACACGGGTGGAGTAATCTCGCGTATGGGTAGGAAAAGGGTGGGCAGGTGACACAACAGGGGAGGATGCAGGGGGGCTAGGCTCCCAGTGTCTCGTAGAGGAGGATAGGTAAATAATGGTTACAGTAGACTCCATCATCTGAACATCAGGGGGGGGAATGTTGATGGGAGCGGGGGGATCCTCAGGCTGACCGGAAGCATACTGCGCGAGGATGGGAGAGGCGGATTGATTTTGTTCAACCTCATACTCTCGGACCACCTCTAAAGAGGCGCGGTAATGCGTCAAGTGAAGACAATGGTGGGAGTAATGGCCATGAACGCCGCACAAGGCACAGGGTTTGTTGGTGCGGAGAGTCTTGGGGTTCTTGGTTACGGACGAAGAAGGAATGGAGGCTTCAGGAACCGGAGACTCAGGGAATGCGACTTTAACCATGGGTTGAATACGAGGCAACTCGGGACAAGCATAGGTGGCATGACCGGTGACATCACACAAGGCACAAGGCTTTGCGGGGGGAGGAGGAGCCGGGTCAATCATGGTGGTCTTGTCTTTGGGTGCCCCCTTGCGGGCTTTTCCTTTCTTCCTGAGAGCCGTCACGACAGGAGAAGGGTCCTGTGGAGGTGCGGGGGGCACAGTGGAAATGGAGGAAGCGAGGGGGACCGTTTGAACCGGTGTCAAAGCCATGTATGGTTTGGGATGACCAGGAGGGGTGGCGGCTGGGGGATCAAGGTACCAGACCGGTATGCCCAAGGTCAAGTTAGGGAGAGAGAGGGTGGCCATGACGGGGACAGAATATACTCCGGGAGGGGGAGCCAGGAAAGGGATCTGCCCAGCAGGGTAATGACCAGGAGGGACGGCTTCGAGATGGTTAAGGCCAGGAGGAACCGACCCAGGGGGATAAAGGGGTTCAGGGATACCAGCTGTAGGGGGAGGGCCAGAAGGAGGAGGTCCGGCTGGCTGAGATGAATGGCTAGGAGCGGGTTGTGGAGGGCGAGGGGGAGGTTGCTGACTAGCCGAGGCAGGCCGCTTACGGGCAGCCTGAGACGATTGCATCATGCAAACATTCGATAAGTTGGGATTAGTGATAGGAGGAGGGGGAAGGTTAGGGAAAGTTCCAAGCAGGGAGGAATCTTTGTAAACACCGGGGGAGACACTGGTCAAGGAATCGACGGTTTGCTTGTTGGCTACAGAAGAGATGGTCGTCTCAGGTGAGGTCTGAGATTTTGGCTCATGATATGTCAACTGGTCAATGGTGACTATCTTTCCATTATGGGGAAAGACATCTTGCAGAAAACCGCGGATGGGACAGCAGACATAGCATAGGTGTAGCTTCGCCCCAATAGAATGTTGTAGTCTAGCGGGGCGTCGATGACTTCGACGTCAACGCAAACAGTCTTACCGGTGAGGGTGATAGGACAATTACGAAACAGGCCAATGGGCTGGGAGGCATGGCCGTCCCACGCTCGAAGGGTGATCGTGGATGGGGCCAACTCAGGGGATCCGAGTTGCTTCCAAACCGAAGAGGACATCACGCAAGTGGATGCCCCCTCATCAATTATGCACCGGGAAACGTTGGCGTTCCAGATTTTGACTGGGATTTGGAAGGCGACGGAAGGAGGGAGAGGAGGATGGTCCGATTGAGTGGCGTCGAAAACAATCATTTGGTCATCAGCAGGATCTACAGCGCCCACGGCAGATAGTAGAGCCTTCTTTTGGGAAGGGCACAACTGGAGGAGTTCTAGTGTGGAAATGGTAGCAGGAGATTGCGCCAAATCATCTACTATACTATACGAATGAGCAGCTCGACCAGAAGCAGCGTTTCGACGTAGGGGTCCCTTAGGAATCTTGGTATGAACCTCAAATTTGGGTTGAGGGATATGTAAGGGGCCACTGGATGTCGAAAGAGGCTCTGTAGAACCTGAAGAAGGAGGCTCGGGGGCAGACTGAGCAGGAGGCTTGGGGTACTGGCGAGACCGAGTTTGAAGGTGAAGGTCGATGGTCGGGGAACGATCGGAGTGCATCATAAGGATCCGGTAATCAGAGGAACCAGAAAGGGAAGGGGGAGTGGCGACCTGGTTGTCAGGCGGTTGGGTAGCCACGAATCCTTGCTGAGGGAAAGGATCAGTAAACACAGCTGGTTGGGTAGTGGCCACATTAGGAGGAGCATGAGGGGAGGCGTGTTGTCCACGCAATGTGGCTTGAGACTCCCACATCTGCCGCATCTGGGGTAAGAGGGGACAATCGTGGGTGTAATGACCATAAACATCGCAACACGAACAAGGCTTATTTGTGCGAAGCGGCCTGTCCAGCTTGGGCTGAGTGCCCTGTTGCTGGTTGGCAAAGCAGCGTTAGGTCAACACCGTGGATCGTCCACGGTGGGTATCAGGGGCGATTGGTTTGGGTTGCTCTCCGCCTTCTTTCGAGAAGAAGGGGGATTAGTCGCGCCTTGTGCAAATACTTGCCCCCGAAGGGGGCCGGGAAGTGCTGTTACGGGTTTGGAGGAGGCAAGGGAGATGGAAGCGCATATGCTGGAGGAGCTGGCGCACCAGGCTGCGGATAAAGGTAATGGTTAGGTTGGGCAACATTGAGGTAAGCAGGAGGTTGGGAAAAAGGAGGAGTGTTGAGGAGGTAAATCCCCTCTGCGGACAGAGGCGATCCCTACTAGCCCAGCAGGGGTCTAGCAACAATCAAACAATGTTATGACGCAAGTTCCTAGTTACGAATGGAAAGGCTGGAAATAGGAGCCTACCTGGATTCCAACGCTAGGATCTGAAGAAGAAGCGTCCCCGTTCCTCAACCTTGGCAGATCACAATCCCTCCACGATCTCTGCGGATGAACACCTGCACATGGAAGAAACGAACAGATACAAGCATAGAAACCAGCATACGTAACTAAACATCAGTCAGAAAGGACGTTACTCACATTAACATGATGGAAAAAAGAGTGGAACCATAATCATAATCATCTATTAAATAACCAGCGAAGAGAGATTACAACCAAGTTCTGACGTCGCGGTCTCCTTCGGACGGGTCTCCAGTCGTCCACGTCTCGCAAAGCTCGCCAAGGAAAGGGAAAACCTCTCCGGAGTCTCTCGACAATGGTCTCCTTACTTGAGTCAGCCTTAAGGGAAAGAGAGGATTCTTTACAACACAAAGGCTCTTGGGAATATGGAGATTCAAAGCTTAGGCACTTCAAGACTAGCTTGCCATGGGATTGAGCAGGCTTTTATAGATGGAGAAGGAGGGATTTGGGATCCCTATTATTGTGGGATTGGCCCTATCAACAAGGAAGGTTCCATGGGAGGTGGCAAAACCACTTCCCTTCCATAGAACTCCCGCAGCCAAACCTCCCAACTCAAGATAGGCAATGGTTTGTGAGTTTGTTGGAACTCAACTTCCGCCATCTTTATTTAAAAAACAGTCCCTAAATTGGGTAGCGCGACTACTGCTCTATGACAGAGCGCCATTTGGCGCGACCTCTTTGCAGGATTTCCCCCATTGGCGCGAGTACTGAACTGACTACCCGCGCCAATGCCAAAAGGGATGTTTTTCATGATTTTTGCAAGGAGATGTCTCAAGGGCAAATGAGGCTCATGCTCAGAGGAATGCATTGATGATGTTTTCAAGGCATGACAATGTTCACAGGTCACAAAATGGGTCCTCCATTGTGCGGGACGGGGAATGGTAGGGACGGTGACAAATTACTGTGTAACAGATGCCCCCTAAAGTATGAGGCCCGAGAGAGAGAGGGGTGAAATGCTTTACGAGAACATGTTCAATCGAAGGCCCGCCGTTGGAAAACCTGCGCAGAAAGATACAACTGATATCTCAAGTACATGATGTATATGTGGCATGGACGCAGCCATCCGAAACAGAGTATGCTATAATCCGGATCCAGGGTATGGGCGCAGCCATCCAACTAAGATCAAACAAATAGACTCAGGTATGGTCGCAGCCATCCAATCAGTGAGTCATGTACATAATGATAATAATCCCCAATTGCAGCCTGGATTACAACAGACACAATCCAGGGTCTTGCGCTCCATCTCGACCCAACAGAGTACAAGTTCAAGCACGTGAATATGTGAGCTGAAGTCGAACATGCAAGAACATCGTCTGATTACCAGCCAATGATGAAAACTGTTAACAGACGCGAGAGAAACCACCAATAATGACAATGGTCCTCAAGGTACTACAGGTACAATCTACGGCGTGCGAATAAATGAGTTGACGTCGAACACCCGCAGAATCACTCGATCGGAGGTCAATAATGTAAACCTCACGTCGAATGCGACGAACCTGCCATTGAGGCATGCAGGCTCCAAGGTACCATAAGGAGTCTCTAGACCAACTTCCTGGATAATGAGTTGAAGTCGACAGGAAGTGACCCTGATCGAAGGTGGGCCATAATGATTCCCACATCATCGACACGAGACAGAGGAACATAATGTTTTGTTGTGAATCAGGACCATATGAGAAACAGAGGAAGGTTGATGTTTGCAGAGGCCAACTTCTCTTGAACACATGAACGGCACGACAATGGACTTGGCAGTATTTGACATCAACGGATCAGAGGTCATGGTGACGAGGCAGTGAACAGATGAGAGGTCAAAAGAGATTACCCAAACCCATGGAGGCAAAGTGAAGCAATGAGATGAGATGTCCCCAACCCGACACGAATGCAGACAAGTGCCATGTTCAAGAGCGACATACTGCCGACGACAACGACGATGGTTCCATTTTTTCCCCCACCATTTCGGTGAGTACCTCTTTATTTTTACACAAGCTTGAAGAGGATACCATATGCTTGTCATATAAGTCCGCCCTTCGGGCGAATCCATCCTAGTGCATTTAACGAGTCCCAGGAAGGAGAAACTCGGAGAACGTCATTTCGACGAAATCCAATGTCATCAGGGTTTAACGAGTCTGACAAAGGAAGAACTCGGCGTCTTTTCATGTTTAGAGAGTTTGAAAATACAGCGGAAAAGAAAACTCCAGGTCCCTTTTCGTAAATAGTTCCCCAGATCCGAAAAGGTAGAAAACAATATCCGGGAAAACCTCCTAGTCGCGATAGGCTAGGGTATTCCTTTTTCGTAATCAATCCATCCCAGCCCGAAAAAGGGTTAAACTTATACTGGGTGGATGTCATTCCGTGTCCATTTTAACGAGATCGAAACGACAAGGGCCTCGGCAATCTTTTCATATTTAGAGAGTCAGAAAAGAGTTGAAAGATGACTCCAGAGTGACTTTTTCGTGTATTTACCGAGTCCGAAAAAGTATAAAATACAACTCGTTTCCATCGTTTAAGTCGCAAAAACCTGCTGCTGCACATACCAAGCAAGCGTAAAACCCATTTCCGACATAACATATGCAAATATTTGATAAAAATAACTTTTAAAACTCATTTAATGTCGAAAAAGTTATAAATATGTCTAATTGGTAAAAATAAAATTACTTTTTACCATTTACCTTGGTGGAAAGCAACAGTGGTCCTTTTGGAGCAGAAACTTCTGACGGTGATTGCGACCAATCCAGTTAGCCATTCAGCTTCTCGTCTGTCACAGGTAAGAGGCGCTCTTTTGCTCTTCATTTTCATTCATTTTTTAATAGCTTTCCCTTAGAAATCAGTTTTGTATGGTCATTTTTTGAATTTTAGGGCTGCGCCCATTGGCGCGGGTATCGGGCACGGACCCGCGCCAATGAGCCCTTTTTTACAAAGGACTCGCGCCACATGGCGCGACTATTCGAAAAACAGCCGCACCAGCGGCCGAACCTTAAATTTCGCCCAAAATTTCGACATTTAGACCAAATTGCTTGGAATTTGAAGCTCATCAAAGATCTAACTAAGGGTTTTTGACCATGTGAATGCAGATAATCACTCAAAATGGCAATCGAATGGAAGGAACGAGAGCACAGAGAAGAGGATGAACAGGCCATGCAAAGCCAAACTTGCATGAATGCACTTAGAAACTGTGGATTGAAAAATTCTTCCTCACGCCATGTTTACGAGCTCAGCCCGAGCTCCTCCAGTATCTAATCAGTATCTGGGATGAACAGGAACAGGTGTTCAGGTTACGAGACCAGGTGTTGGAACTGGAGGTCACTGATGTTTATTTCATCACTGGATTGTCCCGTAGAGGTCCAATCCCTGTACTGACTGGAAGCAGACCATCTGGGGAAAAGATGGAACAAGTGATGGCACGGGTGTGCCCAGGAGCACAAACAGGATCAGGAAGCAAGAAAGTGGATATCCACACCGTCCCTGATCTGGCACTGAGAGTGGTTCTCCATACCATCACGCGGGCTGCTGGGTCGCAGGCTCCGCACGAGGCCACGAAGACCCAACTCCTGCTGGCCTCAGAATGCATGGGTCCCTTACTGTTCAACTGGGCAGAAGCAGTAACTATCAACATGAAAAGGCAGCTCACAAGGTGCAAACAGGGAAAACTGAAACAGTTCGGTTATGGTTCCATCTTGGTATCGTTCATTCTGGAACGCATACCAATCTTCCAGGGCCAAGGGGCCGCAGTGGCGAGTCTGATACCACGAGAGCCACGAATGGTTCGCTGGGCAGCACTGATGCCCAGATCTGGAGGTGGCCAACAGATGTCCTGGAGGCCAGAGTTCTTTAGGTGGTTACGGCGCCAGCTGATCGTCGTGGAAGATTGGCCCTATTCGGGAACTGACTTTACCGGGGACCCAGATCTCCCACTACCAGAAGGAGATGACTGGGACGAGGAGCTGGGTAAGACCTCATATTTTGATTTTATGTTTATATGTTTTTTTTTTGTTAATACACATTCGTCTTAACACAATTATATATGCATGCAGATGTAGGACCTGAGAGACCAGCCGGGATGTCTCCAATCTCTCGGAGGACACAACTCGCCCCAGAGATCCAGGGAGAAGGCACCGGAGGAGATGAACTGATCCAAAACCTCGAGGGGATCGCTCACGGGATTCCAGACTATGCCCGGCTAGCAGACGTACCGATGGCATACCAGCACCATACGGTGGGAGTCCCGAATCGGATCCACCGAATCCTGAGGCGCTTAGTGCGTGCAGTCACGTGCTATCATGAGCACCATGCGGATTAGTCCTTAGGATTTATACCACACCTATTTTTTGAGAGACATAGCGTCTCCGGATGTACTAAGACGATTATGTATATTTTTTGAGTTTCGTGATGCACACTGTGCAAACATTTCGACACATATATATACATATGACTATTTTGGATGGATCTTTTACATGTGATGATGTTTTCTATATGTCATGCAAATGTCTAATACAAATGTAATCTAATGTATCAGTTACATAACAAACGACCCAATGCGAAATGTATTCACACAATGTATCTAATCACACATTTCATTTTTACGCAAGCTTAAAAACACACATGAACACACACATATGCAAACTATGCTTGAAATGAGGAAGACGGGCATGCCCCCCAGCATGATGTCTCAATTCGAGGTGCATGCCCCCCAAGCTTCAGTCCATTGAAAATGGAGTGAAGGTTCAAAACAAAAGGGCGAATTGAACATGCTCGTGTTTTCATTATTTTAACGAGGTTGACACACTTAAAAGAACTGTCCTCAAGACACCTTGTTTCATGGTTTAAGGAGCTTGACACAAGACAAGGAACTCTGCTCTGACAACCTTGTTTCATTTTTTAAAGAGCTTGACCCAGGGAGGAAACCGTGCTCTAACCGACTTACATCAAAATGAACCAGAAGGCGGTGCTTCCAAGAGTTCCACTCCTGATGGAAGGGAAACATCCTGGAAGTCAGGACCCAATGCCCCCAGCACATTATGCACCACGGCATCATCACTGAGCACGGGCACGGGGTAAGTAGCCACATAGTTGACCTGCGGTGGAGCAGATACAACGGGTGGATAGAAACCAGGAGGGGGTGATGGCGGACCAGATGCCATATTAGGACCAAAGAACGAAAGCTGATCAATGGTCACGATCCGTCCTTCATGTGGAAAGCACATCACGCGAAAGAGGGAGGAGACAAGCGCTCCCATGGCATAGGTGTAATCGCGCCCCAAAAGCAGATTGAAATCCAAGGGGCCTGGAACAACCATCACGTCCATATGGACAGTTTTACCTCCCAAAGTAACGGGTAACCTTGGAAGGATCCCCAACGGTTGACTGGTTCTTCTATTGAATGTCAACAGATTCTGCGTAACAGGCGCAAGCGGCGGCGAACCGAAAGCTTGCCAGGTAGTTGAAGACAGAATACTAACAGAGGCACCTTCGTCTATAATGGTGTTGGGTACAACCAGACCAAGAGCCTGTACTGTGATCTCGAAAGGCACATAAGACGGAAGGCGAAATCCTGCAAATCGACTCCAATCAAAGGAAGCGACCAAACTACTCGGAGGGGCTACCATCGACATGCGAAGGTCTTCCCCTGGTGTTACGGTAGAAGAAGCATCCTCCATGACCTCCATCTCGAAGGCAGGAGAGATATCCTCTGGAGCCTCAACCATGGGAGGCGGAGGAGGAGCCTCTTGAAGTACAGGGATAGGAGAATCTTTCTCCAAGTTCGAAGAATCTGAAGAGATGAGAAGGACATGGGGGGTGTGAGGTCCACTCTCGACAGAAAAGACCTGGTGCACCGTGGACGGGGCCAGTTCAACCGATCCTATGACCAATGGTTGGTCAGGGACGGATTCGCGAATTTGAATTTCTGGGGGAGTGGGATCGACCAAGGATGACTCTTGACCAATCATTGGATCAGCTGGCGGAGGACTCGAAGAAAGCCGATTATAACCAGGTGGAACGCGTGGTGTAGAACCGGTCGAGTTGTCCAAAACTAGTTTGGCTTCATCCATATAAGGACAAAGGTGAATGGCATGGTGCCCTTCACACAACTTACAGGGATTGGTGATCTTACCCTACTTCTTAGAGTTATTATCAACAGCAGCTGAAGATGTGCCCCCAACTTGACTCTCGGGAGTCAAAGGCAACGGCAGGCGGCCGTTGGACCATACTTCGAGCACCTTGGGAATGCCAGGGCAGTCTCGAAGAAGATGGTCTCCCGTGCACAACAGGCAAGGGAATTTGACTTTCCGTGGAGGGTTGGAAGGTCTATCAAGAGGAGGTTCCTCATGGACAGTAGCTGTACATTTAGCCTCTCGCTTATCAGACTTCTTCTTCTTTGTCTTCTTCTTCTTCTTCTTAGCCACCTGGTTACCTGAATCCAGACTTTCACTAGGCGAAGTAGAAGAGGAGGACGCAGAAACAGGCGAAGAAGGGGAGAGGTCCACCTTGGAATCAACATGATGTTGTTCCGGTGGAGGAACTGACTGAACAGTAGTGGAGACATTCGAGACAACAGAGGTTGAGAACAACCAAACAGGCAACCCAACAGTTAACCCAGGAAGGGACAACGTCGCCATGTAAGGAGCACCAACATTCCCAAAAGGAGGAAAATGACCAGGATTCCCTTCTGGGGGGATTCCTTGGTTGGTAAACTCTGGAAAAGTTGCCATCAAAACTCAAAACCACACACGGGCCGAAAAAAGAGTTAAGACACACGATCAAACGGCCAACAAGCAATATCTAAGCGGGCATGTAATCGTGGGCGATTAATTTTACCACATTGGAAAGTAAGAAACTCTATCGTTTCATATTTTAAGAGTCAAGAAACAATAGAAAGATGACTCTATCTCTTTCAGAGTTGACACAAGCGTGAAAGGACAAGCGCTTGACGGTCTTTTCAAGTTTAGGGAGTCAGAAAAGACCAAATGACTCCTCAGGAAAAACTAGGCACAAAGGGTGTACCAAATATCCGTGAACTGCAATATACACCTTGGTTTCAATAATGAAACAGAAATCGACCAAGGACTTTCCGTACGTGCAGGTAGTCTCCCCGAATGCTGTGTTCGGTGTATCACAGGTATAGGGCAGCAAACTCGGCTTCCTGTGGATAAAGGATTGAAAACTTAGAGGGGTCTCCCTTTATATACGCGACGGTACGGGGAGCGCAAGTCAGTACTAGCGCTGTCTAAAGCCAACAGGCGAACGACAGCTGCTAGGTTTAACGACGCCGGAACACGTCTCTAGCCTAGACCTTCTAAATGTGTTTCGTTAAGTTCCAATGCTGCCTTAGGTTAATTGAAATAAATTTTACAGTTGATCTTCAATTAAGTTTCAATTTTCAGGCCCTATCGTATGTAGTGTCTCAAAAGACTCCTAAATGCAAAGCTATATGCCACAGTGCAACATTTCGTTCGATGAAAACTAGTTAGAGAAGAGTTGAGAGCTTTACACAAACGAAATGAACGGAAGACAAACAATGAGATCTCTAATGCAACTAATGCAATTGAAAACTTTTCATTCAAAACACTAATCACTAGCGATATGGAAAAGATCACAATTTGCACTAATTAACAAAAGCAAAAGAGATTTTTTTTTTTTTGATTTTCAATGTTTAATAGCTAATATGAAATAAACAAACTTGAAAACAAACGGAACAACTCGAGAAACGATTTCCAAGAGAGCGAAACAAACAAATTTCACTCAACAACACAAGCAATCAGATCCCCAAATCGACCAAAGTCTCTCAAAATGAAGAAAAGACTCAAAAGCTCCCAATGGACCGTGTGATCTAGGTCCAAGGCAAGACCAAACAAATTTCGAATGAAGGAATGAACAATCACTCAAAAATCGCAACAAAACAATGAACAACTACTTAGAGGATGCGGAGAATCAATTAGATAGTTGACAGGACAATCAGAACACCAAAACTCCTGAGGAGGGCTCGATACACTAAGCCACTAGATGCCCTAGGGCTTAAAACGTGAAATCGGTAGATAAAAGCAAACAACCAAAGGACAGAGGTGAATTCCCAGTCAAACAGGACTCCAACACACTCAGGCAGTCGGAAAATCAAGAAGAAAAACACTGATCAACTTCAGAGAGCTCAAAAATGAGAAAACTCAAAAACTTACAGGGGTGGCGCGACTGTAAGTGTGAAACTGGCGCCAGAAAGCAATTGGCGCGGGTTGAACAAAGGCAACATGCGCCAATTGGCGCGACTGTCGGGTTAAAAACCGCGCCAGTCGAGTTTCTCAGCCAAAAATTAAAAACAAGCTACTCCAGAAACAAACCAATGCAAGCTAAGCAATCCAAGAAGCAAAAACAAACAAAGAACCCAACCCAGAAGGTTCATCAAGCAAGGAAAAGCAAGATACAAACGACAAGGCAAGACAAAGACTCCAAGTTGTTCAGTCCGTAAACCAAACCGGAGATTGACTGAAGTAGCGTTGATCTACTCCGCTAATGCAAGGCAGAAGCGTTTCGAAGGCTATCTGGCTGTACTTCAGGCTCCGTCTATAGTTTACAAATCAAACAACAAGCCGGGTCCCCAGCGGAGTCGCCAATTTGTTGAGGAGGTAAATCCCCTCTGCGGACAGAGGCGATCCCTACTAGCCCAGCAGGGGTCTAGCAACAATCAAACAATGTTATGACGCAAGCTCCTAGTTACGAATGGAAAGACTAGGAATAGAAGCCTACCTGGATTCCAACGCTATGATCTGAAGAAGAAGCGTCCCCGTTCTTCAGCCCTGGCAAATCACAATCCCTCCACGATCTCCGCGGATGAACACCTGCACATGGAAGAAACGAACAGATACAAGCATAGAAACCAGCATACGTAACTAAACATCAGTCATAAAGGACGTTACTCACATTAACATGATGGAAAACAGAGTGGAACCATAATCATAATCATCTATTAAATAACCAGCGAAGAGAGATTACAACCAAGTTCTGACGTCACGGTCTCCTTCGGACGGGTCTCCAGTCGTCCACGTCTCGCAAAGCTCGCCAAGGAAAGGGAAAACCTCTCCAGAGTCTCATGACAATGGTCTCCTTACTTGAGTCAACCTTAAGGGAAAGAGAGGATTCTTTACAACACAAAGGCTCTTGGGAATATGGAGATTCAGAGCTTAGGCACTTCAAGACTAGCTTGCCATGGATTTGAGCAGGCTTTATAGATGGGGAAGGAGGGAGTTGGGATCCCTATTATTATGGGATTGGCCCTATCAACAAGGAAGGTTCCATGGGAGGTGGCAAAACCACTTCCCTTCCATAGAACTCCCGCAGCCAAACCTCCCAACTCAAGATAGGCAATGGTTTGTGAGTTTGTTGGAACTCAACTTCCGCCATCTTTATTTAAAAAACAGTCCCTAAATTGGGTAGCGCGACTACTGCTCTATGACAGAGCGCCATTTGGCGCGACCTCTTTGCAGGATTTCCCCCATTGGCGCGAGTACTGAACTGACTACCCGCGCCAATGCCAAAAGGGATGTTTTTCATGATTTTTGCAAGGAGATGTCTCAAGGGCAAATGAGGCTCATGCTCAGAGGAATGCATTGATGATGTTTTCAAGGCATGACAATGTTCACAGGTCACAAAATGGGTCCTCCATTGTGCGGGACGGGAAATGGTAGGGATGGTGACAAATTACTGTGTAACAAGGAGGCATGCCGTATCCTGGATACATGCTACCAGGAGGGGGAAGAGTGCTAGAGGTGTTGGCCCCTCCCTGAGGGAGACCATAGCCCATAGGTGGTTGGGCGTACGGATGGGAAAGGGCTCCAACGATACCGTCGGCGGAATGAGATGCCCCCGGGGCGTTAGCGCCGCCGGGCCTAGGGAGGTCAGGAAGAACGGTATAAACATAACCAGATTGAGCGTAGATCAGGTCATATTTCAAGGCTATTTGGAGGCAGCTTCTTCGGTTTGAGGAAAATGGGAGGCGACATCTTTGCCGATAGGAGCTAAGAGGGTGCGAAGGAACCAGTCCATGTAAACCCGATCTTCGAAGGGAGGGGCTCGACATAAGCTCCATCTTTGTCGCCATTCCTGAACATGGGCGGAAAGGCGGGTTGAAGAGGATTGCTTGAAGGAAGTCAAGAGCTTCGTGCCAGTGTCGTATCGGAGAGGGAGCTGGAAATAAGACAAAAAGGCTTGGGCAAGGGTCGCAAAGGTGGTATGGGAAGAGGTGGCTTGTTCAACATACCATTTAGAAGCTTCGCTGGTAAGCGTGCGTTGGAACAAATGAAGACGGATGGAGTCATCGGTAATGGAATTGGAGGAACACCACATGTGGAAAGATCGGACATGATTGGTTGGATATTCTCCAGCTTGGCCTTCGAACTTAGGGATGTGAGAAGGGAGCTTGGTTGGCATAGCAGGCCAATTAGCATTGTGGCGGATAGGGTCATTGATCAATTGATTGAAATTGGGGAGGCTGAGGCCTGAAATATACGGCAGCACGAGGGTGGCCGGGGTAGTTCCGGTGGTGGTTCTGCTAGTAGTAGGGCCGGCGTTAGGGCCGGGAGAACCGCTAGCGTTGCGCCCTGGACCAGACATAGTGAAGGTGGCAGGGGGAGAACCAGGAGGAGAAGGAGAACTCGATGAATCAAGAGAGGAGTCGGAGTGCGGACTCGAGGGAGGACTGGCTCGACGACGGTGGGGCGGAGCAGGTCGATCAACCGGAAACTGAGGGTGAAGGCCAAGAAGTCTCCGGGAAAGGCGCCTTGGGGGCGCAATGATGACAGGAAGAAGGAAACCGACAAGGGCAGAAAGGGACAAAATCAAGTGAGGTCAAGGGCAGACAAGGTGCAGTGACAATTGATTTTAGAGTCTTTGCCAGGCGGTGTTAACCAGGCGCTTCTTCACTTAGGGTCAGTGTGTGATGTGCGTTAATTTTAATTATTAAACCCTTTTCGTTTTGAGATCAAGAAAAAGTGTGCTGCGTAACTGAAAAGAAATCTGCAGAGAACAGTATATAAAGCTAAAATAACAGAATATTTAACAGCTAACCGTGCATCAATCTAACCCAAAAAGGCGGGTCTCTCAAAACTACTCCAAAAGAGGGCAAAAATCTAGTCAAAACACACATAAAAAGAGGCCAATAGATCTAGGGTCAACAGGGACAGGGATCTAGAGGATAAAGCTACTGAAAAGAGGTGCAGATCACAGCCAAAAGACAGAGGCAAGGTGGCTGGAAAAAGGAAGGAAATCAACAAAAAGCGGAGGGGGCAAGGAGGAGGCCCTAAAAGTAGATCCAAACAAATCTTCAGGAGGTGATTTGAGAGGTAGAAGAGCTGATTACAATGGATCTGAAAGGGAGGTAACAAATCTGGAAAAAAGGAGGCTGAAGCTCTGAAAAACAGACGGCTGAAACAGCTAAAACTCTTCCACAAAAAGTGGAGGGTACTAAAGCCCTAGGGGGCTAGGTTCCCACTTAGATGAGTAAAAAAAGATCAGAACTTGGTCAAAGCGGGCTGAGACAGAGGCTGGAAGACCCTGACAGAAGCTGCAGCAAAACCCAGAAAAATTGCAGAAAAATCACTAAAAAACTGGCAGGTCGCAGGTTCTGACCTGTTTTCAGTGCAGGTCGCAGAGAAGGGGCAGAAAATTGTGACCTGGAGGTCCAGGTCACAGTTTATGGGCCAAAAAGTGCGACCCCCCGTTCCGGTTGTCTCGGCGGCAGATTTTCATAAAAGTTGTCGTCTCAGTTGCGGCTGGTGTCGCTTACCTGCGCAATAGGGCCAGAAACACACGGAAGTTAGAAATTTTGATGTTTTAGGGTTTTATGTGAGAAAAACAACATAAAAATAGGAAAAATAAACAGCTGAAAAGAAACCCTAGGGTCTGAAGTAGCCGGATATGCAGGAATATGAAAAACGACAGCGGTCGTAATTTAAAACCCGTGTGGAGTCGCCATTTGTTAGTATGAATCTTTTTTCGAAGTGTATGAAAAAGGACCACTTTAACTACGCATAACTAATAGCCCTAACAACAAAAGTGGCTGCCAATATCTTCAGATCTGTGGTTAGTTGAACATAAAAGAGCTGCAAAAACCAGATCTATGCATGGAAAGACATTAAGCAGAAAAAATAAGGGTTTGCTCCATATACCAATGACAAGACAAGAACAATTTAAAAGAATTTTTATTAATTCCACACTCTTTGAGGAAACAAGAAGGCGTATCCAATTCTCCTCAGAGAGGATGGGTTCTGGAATTCCTCGAACGACTTCCGCATCTAAAATCTTTCATGTTGGTGTAGAAAACCCACACAAAGAATGGAACTCAAAGGGAGCTCACACAAGAAATGGCAAAATGGTGACCAAGAGTTTAGATCCAGAGTGATCTAATAGGCAACAAAAGGTGAAGAATGGCAGGAAAAACCCTCCTATTTATAACAAAATATTGGGTCATTCTAGATCTTGGTGCATGGGTTAACCAGATCTAGATCCACTTTTTATGGAATATTTTATTATATTTGTTGGAGGGAAAATGTATTTGTCTTGGGACAAATCCCTTAATTTGTCAAAAATAAATAAATAAATGATTTATTTATCTTTTTAAGGAAGCTGTTAGAAGATAATCAAATAAATAATGATTTATTTAATTATTTAAGGAAGTGGTTGAAAGATAATTAAATAAATAATGATTTATTTAATTATTTGTGGTGATTTGGTCATATTTAACAAGGAATATTATCTAAATAAGATTTAAATAATTATTCCTAGAAAATAATAAGATAAATAAGGGTTTATCTAATTAATTTCTTTGTTTTTGGGTTAAACATGACTGGGAATAATAATTAAATTATGGTTTAATTAATTATTCCATGAGGAAAATTAAACAAAATGGGTTTGTTTAATACTTCCTTTTGGGGTTTCCTGTTTTGACCATAAACAACCTAATAAATGTGGTTTATCAAGTTATTTTACATAGTGAAAGCAATTTTACTTAGGGTAAAATTGGTCTTACATGGTGTACTTGGGTCCATCTAATGATAATGGGTTAGATGACCAAAAAATGGTGTAACACACATCAAACCGATTCTTTATGAGAAACTTATCACACATTGAAGTTTTTCAACAACAAGTAAAAATAGAGGACAAAGTGACACATGGAAAATTATCAGGGTGACACATGGCAGGCTGTATGGATGGCACTTGGCAGTGATTAAAGGTGGCATGGTAATGACTGAATAAAAAAAAGTGGCAATGCTTAGTGTCAAAAAATGGCATTATGTGGCTGGATTATTAGATAGCTAACAAGGAAAGAGGTGGACCAATCTAGTTATGACACATGGGCCAACTAGAGGGCACCATGTGGCACCACTGAATGGAAGAATATGGATTAGCCTGAAATATTGGAAATAGTGGGATTTGAACTTGTAACCACCGACGTATTAACCAATCCCACCTCTAATAAGCCATTCCATGACTGTTGGTATTCATAAGTCCCATAAATATATTAAATTTATTACAACGCATTGTGAAAATGGAGAGGTTGCGGGCCACAACCTACGACAACCTGCTGAAAACCCTGCTCACAATGGTGGATATAAACATTGGTATTATATATTCAATGTGTTCGTTATACTGTCTTTCGAAATTACGATGGTTGCATTAACCATATGTCATAAATAAATACAATGGTCGATATATCTATCTCTCTCTCTCTCTCTACACACACACACACACACACACCAAATATTTAATATATGTTATGATATAAATGGTTGGTGGATATGTTAATATGCCTAGGTTTTACAACACATGAATGAATTGGTATTGGGTCACACAATGTAGATTGATATATTATATAGTATGGCCATATCAATACATGCCTGCTAGAGTTTAATATATTCCACACATATATTGTTTGTTATAACAAAGTTCAAAAATATGCCATGTGTATATGTGATGGGCCACAACTTCTGCAGGTTTGACCTCGAGGTGCGGACCTTCAAATCTATATATACACAAAAGGATTGAAACTATCCAAAAAAATTTGTGGCTATAATATTATGGCCTAACACTTGTCTTTTAAGGCCTTGTTTATACTGTGTATAATGTGTAAAACACAGTTTTGACCCTTTTGAAGTGCAAAAAAAGGAGAAATAGGTAGACAAGAGTTTGTAAAAGTCATTGTGCATCTACAAAAGAGTTTTAGTGTGAATTAAATGATAATCCATGTCTATTTTGTATCATGGTTATCACTATTCTTATGATACTAATCATAGAGTTCTTTCCCTTTTGGAGAGTTTTGAAAGGAGAGTTCTTGTGAGGGCTCTTTTTTTGAAGCAACAGACTAGAGAGAAAGCTATGGATATTGGAGAATTGATGTAATTGTGGGTATTTTTTGCATCATAAATGAAAAGGCCACTCCATCAGAAGCATACCTAGAGATGTATCCCACATTTGGTGAACTCAATTATCAATATTGTGTGTGTCCTTTTATGTTATCTATAGTTGTTTATTTATATTATTGTGTTTTTAATAATTTTTTTGTCAAGATTGGTATTTCACATTCTATTTAAGCCCAATAAATCATAGGCTCATGATAAATTATCTTGATCAGTCCTTCACATGAAACTTAGAGCACAACTGAGGTTTAACATCCTTGATGATTTACCCCTCTTGTTCCAAATTACCAACATCTCATTAACATATACTACCATATAAAAAATTGAGCACTAACCTACTTGGAATAAACACACTTAACAACAATATTTTTGTAAAATCCAAGTCCAAATCTATAATACCATATTCATGGAGATTTCTTTCAGCCATAGAGAGAAATTTTTCAAAGTTCAAACCAACACATTCTTTCCCTTCATATAAAATGTTATGCTTGTTTCATGTATATTTCATCTTCAAGTTAAAGATATGAGAATATGGTATTAACATAAATTTTCTATTGGAAACTTGATTAAACTGAGAGTGGGGGATGTTTATTTCATTCATGGACCAATTTATTTTTCCTTTCAATGATTAAACAAACTATTAAATGAACAACATAACACCTTATGAATACAAAATTTAACATATAACTGCCATTCAACATGTAAATCACGACATAAGAATCAACCCACAAAATAACACATATGGACAACATATATAAGTGAAAACCCACAAAGGGAGAAAACCATGAATTTGTTATTGTTATGATGCAAAGGCAAGCTCCTACTTCCTCTATTACATCGATTTTTTTGTAGGCTCCAACTAGAAGAGGTTACTACCTCAATTATTCTACAAGCTTCAACTTGCAAGGAATATCAAACTCCCACAAATTTTCTGCAGGTGTTGAAGCTGCTATAACAACACCCAAAATTTTGGGCATATTCAAAATTTTGGGTTCCCCTATGCTTTCCTTAGTTCATTAAGGTTATGATTGAGTTTTGGAAATTGTCGATTTCCCCATGGACTATTCCTATTAAACTCTATTGGTGTAACCCCTCACATGATGTATCTCATGCTTACTCTTCTTGACTTACCTCGAAACTTAACCACATAGATGCATTAGGGTTTAGCATAATACCTCTTGTCGATAAGTTCATCTCGCCATGGTCCTAATTTCTCCCAATTGCATTAGGGTTGAAGGGAATTCATTATTTTAGGGAATTCATTAGGGTGAGGGAAGTCTTATGCACCCTCAAGATTTTATTTCTCTACCATGTGCATTGTAATGAAATGAAGACATCATGTGTTATGGCCACGACATCACTCAATTTCATGGTTTTATGAAGCTATCACCTCTCTCTAACATCTTCAGAACGCTACATTGTCAAGAATAAATATCCTACCTTACATTGGATTAATCCTCACTCTTAGGTGTTATAATTGCCTCATCACCATGGGCAACATATAATATCAAACTTTCTTACAATTAACAGGCCCAGTGACATACCTGAACTTTGAATAGGTTTCCAAGTTAAAGCATGTTGTTCTCAACCAGAGTAATTCACAATGTTTTAGTTGAGGAAATCTATTTCTATGCTCCTTGAGCAAATTATTTGTTATTATATGTTTTCTTTCAATTCCCTCACATTAAAATACCACTAATATAAACTAATTTGTCTTTTATTTTCCTCTTTCAGGAAATGAAGTGAAGACAAAATGGATATACATTAGATGAGGAAACACTTGTATTAAATAAACATTCGCACAAAACCACTAAAATATTGGAAGAATGAAGGTTTTAAATTGTCTCCACATAAATCTCATGAGATATTATAAAATCATGATATCAAACACTCTTATCAATTAAAGGGGCATTACTTGATTATAAAATTTTATTAAAAAAATGTTCTAGCACTTCTTTCATGAATGAAACGTTATGGCTATGATGGTGATTGAAAAAGTCACACTTGGAATCATTGAAAGGGATCAGAACTTAATATTTGTTTGGAATACTTCCATTTTCTTCTGACTTACAACCAATCCACTATTTTTAACAATTTGTTTAAATCTGTACAAGTGCTTAAAATGTTCATCTACAAATTTAGAAAATAATAATTTTTCATCTATATATACAATAAGACAATCAAAATATGGCTTAAAAACCTGGTCCATCACCTTTTAGAAATTTAAGGGAGCATGTTTCAAGCCAAAAGGCATGACATTCCATTCATAGTGTCCTGATGGTATACTGAAAGCGGATTTAAATCAATCCTCTTCCTTGATAGATACCTGCCAAAATCCTGATTTCATATCAAATTTTGAGAATATCTTGGCACTTGCAATTTGGGTTATCAAATTTCCTTTGTGTGGAATTGGGTAGGTATCATCTGCCAGGACAGTGTTGATTGGTTTATAATTAATTACCAGGTGTGGTATTCCTATAATTTGTTCAGAATGTTTATTGACATAGAATCCATAGCAGTTCCAGGGGCTACTAGATTCACAGATCAATTTTCTGTTCAAAAAACTTTGAATCTCTTTTTGACAGAGTTGTCGGTAAGCTTCATTCATAGGGATTGCTCTGCTTTTACATGGCTTACAGGAATACTCTGGTTTGTATGGTAGATCAAAAATGTATTTCTTTCTATGCCGAAAAGCATTGGGATCTTCAGTGGAACATTCTTCTTCTAAACATTTTCTGATTTCTGCGATTCTTTTCATCACATAGGGTTGTTTGAGTTGGTCTTCAATCTCGTGGTAGGATTTTAAATCCTTCAATTCTACTAGTTTTTCTTGTGATTTATGTAACTCTTGCATTGCCTGAATCATACTGGAGATTCGAGGAGTTGATACAAATGGGAGTGTTATGGTATGCAAGTAACCATTATTGTTTGGTACAAAAATGAAATATAATGATCTACCATCTTCAAGTCTTGCAGAACCATGTGGTTCTACGGCCGCCAAAAATGGATTTCCTAAAATGCAGCCAGTGGGAATGTTTCCTACTGCAAATTTTACATTTATGCAATGTGTATCAAAACATATTGTGGCCTTAGGAACTTCATACTAAAAATTATACCCTTGTGCCCCTAATCCAATAACATCACATATTATTTTAGACCAATACTTATCAGGGACATATTTTTTTATTCAAAACATTAATGTCTGCTCCAGTATCTAATAAGGTTTTGAGATGAAAGATTTCATTCTGGATTTTAATTTGAAGCATGACATGAAATTGCTAATGTTGTATTGCCATGATTTTCATATTTCTTAAGCCCTAATAATTTTCAGGTCTCATCTCATATATTTCTATGTTAGGATTCGTTCTGGAAAAGAGTTATGATTGTGAGAGGGTACTCTCTTCTTCATGAAATTTTCCCTTTTCTAACTTGGAGACCTGGGCTTTGAGCTCTATTATTTCTTTTTTCAAATTTGATATTTATTTTCTTATTTCTGGGAGGGTAAGAGTTCTGTGTTTATCATTTTGATGATGCTTCTAGAAATATTTAGTATTATTTTCAAAAGAAGCATCTACAAATAGAGCTTTAGAGCTAGAACTCTTACTCGTAGAAACATATATAGATCCTAGGTTCTTAAGCATGGTCTACAACAATGTTTCCATCAGCCTCACTTTCATTTATCCTTCGGGTCAATTCTTTATTCCTGCAAGAAATTTAGCTTTTTCATCATCATTGAGGTGTGCCATATAGATCTTGAGTTTCAGTTGTGGCTTGCTTGATATTTGTGCTTCTAGATCCTCCTCAGAACTATCCTCTGAACCATTTTCTGCATCGGATATTGGACAGTGACACTTATCAGAATCTGTACAAATACAATTTTCCACAAGAAATATGTTAGCTTTCTCTGACTCTTCAGAGTCAGAATTACTGAAACTGGAGGTTTCAGTTGAGTTACAACAATCCTCTCCAATCACGTGAATTTCTTCTTTGATATGAATATTAGGATAGTGTTTAGTTTTATGGAGTTTGGAGCCACTCTTAAAACATTGGATAGTTACAAGTGGATTCTTTTGTTTTTATTTTTCCTGAGAGCGTTTCCCTATGTTTAGTTTTGAGCCTTCTCCAATCGGGCACTTGTTTGATGTATGGCCTTGTTGGCCGCATAACCAACATACAATTTTATTCTAGGCTTCTTGTTTATGTGCCTTAAGATGTATATCTTGAGGACTATAATAATGAGTATGTGGCACAAATTTATAATATCCTTCAACAGACTTTATCTTAAGATTCTTAGGCTGGCTAGAGTGTTTTTGAGATTGTCTAAAATAATGTTCCCTTGATTTGGAATACTTAGTGATAGCTTTATTTGTTCTTTTTCTTTGTACAACAAGATCATCAAGAGATAGTCCATATTTATTGCAGATGGACTTACTATAAGGAAGTCGGGATAGTTTTTGGATTGACTTATTCAACTTTGAGTTTGTACATAGGCCACCTAAAGCCTTGGTTATGGTGCAATAGATTTCACCCCATGTATAATATTCAAATGGTTGTTGGAATGCTTCCTGAATTCTCAAATAACAAAAAATTTGGATGGTAGTGCAGCAAGGTATACCTGTTTCCATAGGATATTTTTATTGTATCTAACCTCATATATCCACTGCACCCAATCTCTATGGAAATCTTCATACCATGACATCTTTTTGCACTTCAAGTTCATTAGTATCTGGGAATGTTTATCTGATATCTTAGTTTCAGAACCACATCAATGTTCAAGAATCATTAATGTGAGGGAACCAATCATGTTTCTTTTTGCACTTCCGTCTTCATGTAATACAGTATCTCCTTACTCATCTTTCACAAATTCTTCTATCATTTTTTCTAAAATTGTCGGAGAAGATTCTACTTCCCACAACCTATCAAGAGTGCTAGTAAAGCATTGTGTGGAGCGATAAAAAGGTGTCTTTGTAACTCCTAATTACCTCACATTAATTGTCAACCCAGGGACGACTTTTTGTTTCAAGAGTGTACTCAGTCTGAGATGGCTATTTACTCAAGAGTAATGTTTTGCAGTATAGTGCTTAAAATCCAAAAGTAAATGAAAGCTGGAAATAAAATCTACTTACAACAAAGCATTTTAAGACTTAAATCATGCATTCGGAAAAATAAGCAATGTATCAGTCAAGGGTTTGACAACAATAGCCCATCCCTTTGGAAACTGATGGAAAGGAAATTAGAGCATAGACCACAGGTCTGGGAGCTAGACAGTGAATGCCGAGGCTCACTACAGCCTTAGATCGTCTCTCACACCAAAACAACAAATGTGAGTAAATGGAACGGCAGATAGCAAAATAGAACAACAAAGTAAATGGGCAGCAAACTGTAATTAAAAGAATCTGGACAGCAAACTCTAATTAATGGAAATGAACAATAGCAAAGCCAAATTAATAGCAATCTTTACTCTTAAGAATAAATCGAACAGCACAAGGAAATAGAACAACATTGATTAATGAGAGGATATAAAACAACGCTGGAAATCCAAATACAAATACACAATGACTTAGCACACATTAATAGTAATCTGATCTTGGTAATCCACTTGTCAGTCTTAGTTATAAATAATACGACTGTCTTTTAGAATGGAGCAGCAACGTTCATAAATTCAACAATCGCAAGGAAATATAATTTCTAAGATGAATTCAATAATACCAATGGTCAGATGTTACAACACAAACATTCCATAATTGAATAGCAACGGTATCCTGTAAAAACCATTTATATCATCACTTAAAGAAACAGCAATGCGTTGCAAAATCGATGTGATATTTCCGTCTCAGAAAATGAGATTACGTGACAGAGCTGTGATGTAAAATAATATAACATACCAGATTACCAAATAAAACTGATAAGCAAACCACGCAGAAATCAAAGAGATAATATACAGTGGCAAGTGTCCTCCGGGGCCGGGCCCTTAGCCTCCAAGGGAACACCGCCTTAAGTTAATCCAGACGCAGAGATGAAAGAACCACCAAGCTTATATTAATGCATCGGACAGAAGTACAATGAACCAGTTCTCACGAGACTCAATAATCAGAACTGATGTTTAACAGAAAATTACATAAAAGCGTATCTCCAAATCATCTCTCTACACAATACGTGCTTCTCCTTTTATAATCAGAAGGAGGAGAAATTGAATAGTAAATACAATCTTCCCATAACAATATTGGATCTCTTCCAACCAATTGATCAACAAGAAAATAGATTTACATCCATCTTTCAATAACAGCAAGTCGAATTTGGCTTTTTAGTTGAGATTTGGAGGACGGCCGCAACAACAGAACTGAGAAACGTGTGCTTAAAGAACTCTGCGAATATCTCAACACAGGCCGAATTTGGGAAAACCGTTCTTTGATAAAGTTAATTGGGTCCGTTCTGGACAAAACCCATGTTCCGGATTTTCCAGATTCGTCTTCATTTGCTCAGAATCTCAACCGCAAAACTGTCACTCCTTATTCCAGCGCATTTCTAAGTTGGCACTTTTAATGATCAAATCTTCAATCTGGAAATTTCCTTGGAGGCTAAAAATGGTGAATAATGTTATAAACAACTTATTAAAACTATCATTGATAAAATAATTCATAATCATCAATTTATTAGAAATAAAGGAAGATAAATAATTTTCATCCATAAGAGCATAAATCATTTATAAAATGGAATTAAATGATAAATTATAACAAATGATATAATAGAGAAGAGTAAAAATGGATGAAATAAGTGTTACAAAGTGGTTGTATTCACGGCCCAACACACCCCCACACTCAATATGTTGCATGTCCTCATGCAACGAAAACCTGAATATATTGCATGTCTTCATGCAACCCCAAGACAAAACCCATGTGTTAACCAAGCAATAAAAAATATGTTCATCTCAGCTCATGAAATGGATAGAACAAATGAATTCTTCCTTAATTAATGAATATTCACTTTTAATAATCTTGATGAAGGCATAACAATTTTTATATTGACATTCAACTATATGTATGAAGTTGCAACAAAATATGATATAAGTAACAGCAAACTTCATTAACCATTTTCTCAAAAACTACAAACCAGCTTTTGTTGAAATTTGGCAAGTAAATTTATAATATATGAATTCCTTTATGATCCAAAAATCAGATCGTTTTGATGCATGGATCATGAGATATAAACAAAATGGCTGTAGGTGAGAGTGCATGATTTCCGAAATTTTATGAACCAATTTATCTTGAAATTATCTGGGTTTGTATTAATGATACATCTGCATTTTCCAAAAATCACAAGAATTGGGTTCATAGTTTTAAAAATATTATGGAAATCAATTTCTGCACTGAAATTGTATGCCTTAAATGAGAAGGAAAATTGAAAACATCCATCATGCGTAGCAATTCCTCCCCCTCTCTAAAAAATTAGCATGCCCTCATGCGATGCTAGAAAAAAATTGAGGTGGTTGCTACCAGCTGTTGAATTCTATGCTTGGTGTAAAACAACATAGAATAATGGAGGTGTTGAGAATGAATAAGAATAACAATGGATGATAAAGAATATGGATGACATGGTCATAAGAAAGAAATGAATGAAAGCAACACTCCCCCATACTCGAAAATGATATGCTGCTGAAAAAGGGAAAGTGGTAAAGATGTGGACTGAAGGATGATAAATGATGCTCAAAATGGATTTTTATGAAATTCTCCTAAATTCGTAATAAATCAGAAAATTATGCTATTTTACCTCAAGTTTTACCTCCAAAAATGTGGAATGGCATATATGCACTGGCAGTTGTTGAAGCTGATGTAGGCAGAGTTGGTGCTGAAAGTGATGCAAAAGGTGGAATCCAGGTAAGCACATCATGTCTGAAGAATTGTTCACGTATGAGAGTTGCTCGAGCCTCTTCTGTTAGTTGCAATACTGTAGTCATGCTGTGAATAGAATTCTGCCCATACTTGTTGTTTTTCTGCAAACAAAGCACTATTTGGCATACAATGTTCTTGAATCCATAGTGTTAGGTTTGAATAGCAACAGATAAGATGCATGCAAAACTTTCAATCAGAAAAAACTTTTGTCAAATCAACAAGTTATGGCAGAGTGCAGTAATCATATCGCATGCAATCCCATAATGCATACATTCCCCCCTCCAATTGGAAAAGGAATTCCATGACCATAAAGAATATGAGAGGTGTTGTACTGATGGCAAGGCAAGGGAATGAACAATATATCAGTGAATGAAGCAGAGTACACATATCAATGATAGGACAACGAGAGTTATGATTATAATGAGAGCAGAGTGTGTAAAGATAGTTATGAATAAGAGATAGGACGCTTTGGATTGATGATAAGTTACGAAAAAGAGAAAAAGAACAACAATATGCCAAAAAGATGCTTTACTGATGGTATTCTAGCTGAAAAATGATGTGATTGACTATAAAACAATTTCTCATGCATAAAGGTTCAAAATAGGGAAAAGTAAGGAAATAACTTCTCTGATAAAAAGAAAAAATAAGAAAAGGGTATTATAATAATAATTGACGATAAGATATAACTTCAATACCATAAGCAGAGCCGCTGCTACCAGCAGGCGTCCATAGCCTCGGCAGGGTTGCTTTTTAACCCATATGAGCCAGGATCCTCAATTAATTACTAGAGAGTTACAGTGCTGTTCTACAGAAGAGATCAGTGTGCTGGCGTGGTAACCAGATAACCACATTGCCATTCACTAGGATGTAGCAAAAGTGATCAGGCCGGCTCGTGATGAGACCTCCTGTTCCAAGGATAATTTGACTATCCAATGGATCATAACCCTGGTGTGGTGGCCATAATGGGAATGTCACTTTCTTACAACCTTATGAACATGGTAGGTTGGCTCGTAATGAGACCCCCTATCCTCCATATGTGAACAAAATTTTGTTGTTATTACACAATTTTATGATAAAAAGAGGGAGGCTCAGTACTCCTTAAGAGCAGGGATGGTGGAAGAAGTTGAACATGTCAATAGAAAAATATACCCATAATCTCATTTATTACAAACAGAGAAGATTATAATCCAGAAGGGTGGAACCAGCATGGTATTAAGATGATCAATCAACATCATGTTCAATAGAAAACAATGCAGTAAAGTAGTATATAAATAATTGTGTCTCTTTTGAAAATATTCTATCATCAAGGAGCTGTCCTGTTAAAGATCATAACGTGAATGATATTAACTCACTTCAATAGAATCCATAATTCTTGTCCTCATAAAAATAGTGTACTTCATGCCATGAAGGGGAATCAGTAAAATGTGGTTGAGATGAACTAAGAACAATTCCACAAGAGGAAGGAAGGGTTGCTTTCGAAAATACTCCCAAAGTGTTGCTTTTTTTAATGAACAGCAAAAACACGCAAAAAAAGTGTTGTTCCTTGTAGGGAACAACAAAGGAAATGCACACAAAAAGCAAAAATACACACAAAAAAAGTGTGAAAATGCAAATGTCGTTCCTTTGAAGAAAGGAACAGCAAAAACGCAAGTGCCGTTCCTTTAGAAAAGGAACAGCAAAAACGCAAGTGCCGTTCCTTTAGAAAAGGAACAGCAAAAACGCAAGTGTTGTTCCTTTGGAAAAGGAACATCAAAAACACACGTGCCGTTCCTTTGAAAAAGGAACAACAAAAATGAAAAGTGCAAAAGTGCTATTCCATTCGGAAAGGAATAACAAATCGTGAAAGTGCAGAAGTGTTGTTCCATTTGGAAAGGAACAACAAAACGTAAAAGTGCAAAAATGTTGTTTCATTCGAAAAGGAACAGCAAAAAGTGGAAATGCAGAAGTGCTATTCCATTTGGAAAGGAATAGCAAAACGTGAAAATGTAGAAGTGTTGTTCCATTCGGAAAGGAACAACAAAAAGTGGAAGAGCAGAAGTGCTGTTCCATTCGGAAAGGAACAGCAAAACGTGAAAAAGGAACAGCAAAAAGAGTCGTGGAAAAGGAATGGCAAAATGACCCGTGATAAATGAATTGCTGACCAAAAAGGTGTTGTTCCTTTGGAAAATGAATAATAAAACGAAATTGATGTCCTTTTGAAAAAGGAACAGCAAAAACGACAAAAGTGCACACAAACGCTGTCCCTTCAGAAAAAGAACAGCAAAAATGCACAAGCATGAAATGCAAGCACGCAAAGAATGAATTAGCTGTTCACTGTATTGATGCTGAGGATGGGTCACAGTTTGAATGAAGCAACACCTGAAACACAAAATATAAAAAAAATATCAGAAAAGAAACAAGGTTTTATTTAAAAACAATATGTAAATAACTAAATTAAGTTACAACAGCTATGATGTTATGTCAAAAAAATGATCTCTTTGAAAAATGTTTTGGCAGCAGTGATAAGACATGAATCTTCAAATTGAAATCAATTCTTCATTTGTTCTATTATGAATCCGTTGGGTAATGAGTTGGATGAAATTCCTTTGTTTTATTAAAATTTGTTTCAAGAATCACTCGTCCATAAACTGACCTTCTTTTTCTCCTAGGACCTGCAAAAAACGAGTGTCTACCTGCAATAAAACATTAAATCATGGAGAAAGAGAGGTGATCGGGCTCCCCTAATCCAAGAATTATGCAAAAACAACAAGTAGTTACTCTTTAGAACAAATCCATTGAGAAAATAACAAAGTAAAATTTATCTGTCACCTGCGGGAGAGCAGTGGCCAATCATGCTAACCTGCAGTGTTTTAATCACAACTTCTTTGTTTTTCATCGAAATTGAGTGATTCCAAAGCCAAATGAGAGCTAATTCAAAGTTTTATCTCCATTATAAACAGGTTTTAGAAATTCAATGATATGATATGTCAATTTTAGTTAGAACAGCCTGCATAACATAGTCATTTTCAATTACCCAATCTAGACCAACGATTGATATTTCAAGCATAGATTCTTCGTTTGATGTCGGATTCAAATGATTCAAATTGGAAATGAAAGTAGATTCATTTATTTATCTCCAATAGAAACAGGTTTTTGAAGATAAGAAAAATTGATAGGTCAAACACTGTAAGGAACATCCGGAAAAACAGAGTTTTAAGGGTGCTGATTTACGATAGACAGTCAGTATTTTGATCATAAATTCCCCATACGATATCGAAAATAAGTGATTCCAATTGAATTGTAAACTAGATTCATAGGGGAATCTACCATTGAAACAGGTTTTAAAAATTCATTCATTTAGGCCTCCAAAAACTGACTGTCCCAACTCTGTTCCTGAGCTTCCCGCTAGACATCCGGTCAATGTTTTGGTTCCAACTTTTTCGTTTCAAATCCAAATTGACTGATTAAAATTGGGTTAGAAAGTAGACATCAAGGGCTATCTAGGGTAGAAACAGGTTTTAAAAATATTCATTTTTGGTCCCTCAAAACATGACTGTCCCGACTGTTTTTCCAGAAAGTTCATCAAGCCCGCAAGCCAAAAAAAAAATGATATTCAAGCATTTTTTTAAATTGGTGATAAAAGTGAATATGAGTGTTTGTAGAACTATTATTTCCATTATGAGTCATCTACAAACACAAATGAATTGAAATATTTATCACCAATGTTGATTTGATAGCGTGTTGCAACAAAAAAAAAACAACTAGTTTTACATAAAAAACAAAATACATTTATTTATTCCCTTTTTTATTTTATTTTCTACACTAACCTATTTTGATTTGAAAAATGAATATGACTACGTATAGGAGTACTTCCAATGGAACCATTTTCGAAATATGGCTTCATGTATACACATACCCAAATTTGAAAAATGCATATTAGTGAAAATTAGGGTACGAGAAGCCAACTTCCCTTGAAAAGATGGAGTCAAAAATTGTTGAAGTGTGGAGCAATGTTGCGAACAAGTGATGGAGTGAAACCAATCTTCAATATATCCGTTATTTTCTTGATTTCCCATATCCATCATATCATTAAGTTCTTGAGCTGTTAAAATGGTTTGTTGATGCAAACTAGAAGTAAGCTCATTTTCCTCCATAACTTCTACAATTTTTGAATTTAAAACATTCTGAATCTCATTGTAAGTTTTCTATAATGGCACATGTGAGATAGAATGGGTGGGAAGGGTGGGTAAATTTGGCAGTTCAACACTGTAAGTATGTTGTACCGGTTTATTGCGGTGAGGGATGGAATTAGTTGAGCAAGAAATTCAAAAAGATGTTGGGCAGTTTCTTACCATAACAGAAGATGTCCTTCATGTGTTCCTTCAAAGCTCCTTCTTCCAATGTTCCTGTCAATTAGTTAGTGAAATGGGTGGTGCTTACATCACCACTTGAATGAAATCATGTGATCCATTTTTTTAAAAATTTCTATCTTTTTCCTAACCATTCACAAAAATTCAAACATCTATTTCTACCCAACAAAGCAACAACAAATCTGTTAGGAAAGCGGACAGTGGAGCAGGGCTTGTACATGCTCCGCACGCAGGTTCTTACCTTCCGTTTTTAGGATCCAACTCTTCCCTAGCAGGCACTCATCAGATTCACACTACTCTTTAGAAATGGCTACACTCCCCGGCAACGGCGCCAAAATGTGGAGCGATAAAAAGGTGTCTTTGTAACTCCTAATTACCTCACATTAATTGTCAACCCAGGGACGACTTTTTGTTTCAAGAGTGTACTCAGTCTGAGGCGGCTATTTACTCAAGAGTAATGTTTTGCAGTATAGTGCTTAAAATCCAAAAGTAAATGAAAGCTAGAAACGAAATCTAATTGGAACAGCAAGAAACTGAAATGTTCTAAACTAAATCATTCATTCAGAAAAATAAGCAATGTATCAGTCAAGGGTTTGACAACAATAGCCCATCCCTTTGGAAACTGATGGAAAGGAAATTAGAGCATAGACCACGGGTCTGGGAGCTAGACAGTGAATGCCGAGGCTCACTACAGCCTTAGATCGTCTCTCACACCAAAACAACAAATGCGAGTAAATGGAACGAAAGATAGCAAAATAGAACAACAAAGTAAATGGGCAGCAAACTGTAATTAAAAGAATCTGGACAGCAAACTCTAATTAATGGAAATGAACAATAGCAAAGCCAAATTAATAGCAATCTTTACTCTAAGAATAAATCGAGCAGCACAAGGAAATAGAACAACATTGATTAATGAGAGGATATGAAACAACGCTAGAAATCCAAATACAAATACACAATGACTTAACACACGACACACATTAATAGCAATCTGAGTCTGATATCGCAAGTATTAATCCTGGTTAGAAAGGGTAACGATTACAATTCATAATGGAACCACAATGTCAATTGAATAGCAATCGTATGAAGTATAAACCATAGAAAAATACAGTAATACCAGCTTAAGAAGGTTACAGCTTGGTTACTCTGCAATTAAACAGTAATAACATTATGTGGAGAACAGCAATGTTACATTAACGATTTTAAAGGAATAGCAATACGTTAGAATGCACATGACGATTTTCTTGTTGCAGAGAACGAAATAGGAAATATAACAGAGCTGTAATAAAACACACCATATTACCGATTCAAGCTGATAAGCAAAACCACGCAGAAATCAAAGAGATAATATACAGCGGCAAGTGTCCTCCGGGGCCGGGCCCTTAGCCTCCAAGGGAACACCGCCTTAAGTTAATCCAGACGCAAAGATGAGAGAACCACCAAGTTTATATTAATGCATCGGACAGAAGTACAATGAACCAGTTCTCACAAGACTCAATAATCAGAACTGATGTTTAACAGAAAATTACATAAAAACGTATCTCCAAATCATCTCTCTACACAATACGTGCTTCTCCTTTTATAATCAGAAGGAGGAGAAATTGAATAGTAAATACAATCTTCCCATAACAATATTGGATCTCTTCCAACCAATTGATCAACAAGAAAATAGATTTACATCCATCTTTCAATAACAGCAAGTCGAATTTGGCTTTTTAGCTGAGATTTGGAGGACGGCCGCAACAACAGAACTGAGAAACGTGTGCTTAAAGAACTCTGCGAATATCTCAACACAGGCCGAATTTGGGCAAACCGTTCTTTAACAAAGTTAATTGGGTCCGTTCTGGACAAAACCCATGTTCCGGATTTTCTAGATTCGTCTTCATTTGCTCAGAATCTCAACCGCAAAACTGTCACTCCTTATTCCAGCGCATTTCTGAGTTGGCACTTTTAATGATCAAATCTTCAATCTTGAAATTATCTTGGAGGCTAAAAATGGTGAATAATGTTATAACCAACTTATTAAAACTATCATTGATAAAATAATTCATAATCATCAATTTATTAGAAATAAAGGAAGATAAATAATTTTCATCCATAAGAGCATAAATCATTTATAAAATGGAATTAAATGATAAATTATAACAAATGATATAATAGAGAAGAGTAAAAATGGATGAAATAAGTGTTACAAAGTGGTTGTATTCACGGCCCAACACATTGGATCAATGTTTTACATGCTTCTATTTTACTTTTACCTTTCAAGCACACGAGTTTGTATTCAATAAACATCTGGTCAATCATATGTCTAACCTGGACAGAACTAAAATTATCGACATTCCATTCTTTGTGGGAGTCAAGTTGGAATGTTTAAAAGTCAAGCATGTGTCCTTTGCCACTGAGGTCAGGGGTGGGATATATTGTAAATTGACTTGGTAGAGGTTCATAAAATGGAAAAATATGGGATTCAAAAGATGATTTTGGTTTTTCAGGAGTTTCTTTGGGAAATCTATCAATATTTTTTGGTTGTACAAAGATAGGATGACAGAAAAGCATAGCTGAGGAAATATCTTTCTCTTTTGCTGAAATGGATAATCCTTTAAATTTGGAGGTCAAATCTTTAATTTTTTCATGGGTAAGATCTAATCCTTGAGTGAATCCCATTTCAATATCATCATACTGGCATTTGAGTTGGTCAGACAAAGATTTTGTACCTCTAGTGCTTTCATGGAAAAACCTTCAAGAGTGGAAACAGAAAATTGAAATTCATTCAAATTTTTATTCACTGTGTTCATAGAGACTTGTAGAGACTCAAGTTTCTCTTTCAATGAAAAATGAGTTGAAGTATGTATAGAGAAACCTTTGAGAGTAGTATTTGTCTATTTTAATTGCTCATTGACCTTTTGGATTCTGCCATCTGTGCCTATGGTAGAGTAATCTCTTAAAACCAAAGGAGAAACTCTCACAATATTTTCCTTTCGTCCTAACACAATACCTTTATATGGTGGAAAAACTTATGAAGATTCAATTTTTGAACCATCAGAGGATGTCCATTGGTCTTTGGTGGAGCTTTCTCCATAAATAATTTGTATTTCTGTACTTGTTTGTTGTTTCTTCCATTCATATAAATAAATCCAAGTTTTTGTAGAGTCCATATATTCTTTCCATGCGGATGAAAAACCATATTTTTCTTCCATGTATGTTGTCAAATTGAAGTCATTGGAATCTAGATGTGAAAATAGATCCCAATTCAACATCATTTTCATCCAAGCAGCATGAAATTTCTATTTTGGACATCCTATCATGAGAGAAAATAATTTGTACATTTCAGGTTTGGATGGATTTTTGCAGTAATCTAGAATAGGATTTTGGAAATGGCAAGAATTAATGCGTGAATCCATCTGCTCAAGATAACCTAGGCCTTACCTTGGCATATCAGCAGGGCACATTTTTCTAAACATCTCAGTGAGCCTTGTGTCTCCATTTTCTAGAGACGAGAGATCATGAATTACAAGGACTTCATCACGAGGGAATGAGATATCATTGTACTTAGGATTTGGAAAAGAGTTTTTTAGCAGAACAAAAGGATATTTTTCAGTTCTTGGATTATGAATTTTATGGATGGTCAAATGTACAAGACTTTGCAGGTTGACTAGACATTAGCAAGTAGGGAATTTAACTTCTAAATCATAAAGTTTAAAACTTGAGCGAGTTCAAATAATTCAACATGGAGAAAATTTTTATAGGTGGAAGACGATGTGGTGGATGCTTCAGAAGAAGTGGGTTGAGACTTCTTGTAATATGTTACTACATGTTCTATTCTTCTTTTGGGAATAGTAGATCTATGAGGAAAAGACATAACTGCAAAGGAAGAATCTTCTCTGATTTGTGTAGAGGTAAGTTTTTTGGTTTTGGGTGTTCTAGGAATATCTAACACCCAGCTCTCAAGAAAGCTTAGTTCTTCTCATTTAATTGTTTGATGCTCAATCTTCTGATTGTGAGCATCTGTTAGAACAACAACACTTTATTTTGATTCTTGGCTAGGAGAGTGCAGGACTATTGGATAGAGGGTGTTAGTATGACAGAAACAACCTTTAGGGTGGATAGAAATATTTGCTCTTTTTCTCTGCATATCAAAACTAGATGTCTTTATTTGTAACTAATGTGTTCATCATATACATAGATAGAAAAGTTAGGATAGCAATCAAACCAGACAGGTCCATTTGACAAAGGTGCAACAATTCCTCCAAGAATAGAATCAGTATATTTGTTATGAGTTAGATCATGAATGGTAGCCAAGACAAAAGTGTCTAGCCCTCTATGAGTTAAGGCTGAAATTCCTACACGGATGAAACCAAGGTGAACGTAGGAAGTGTTGTTTTTCTTAGCTTATTTTTGTAGTTCTTTTGGATCTAACAAGGGGATTGTTTGAATAGATTCTGCATTTTCTTGGACTTAGCTTACACATTCTTTTACGGAAACTCGAGTAATGGATTTCAGGTGGAACATGGAAAGGTTAGAATAAACTTCGGATGGAATAATTGTAGGGAGTTTCCAGTATGAAGCAGGATTTTTTTCAACAATTTCGATTTTAGCAAAAATTATTATAGAAGATGAAGCTTTATCAAAGATATTTTCAATGTCTATATTATTGATACTTTGTTCCCGATCATGTACTTCTCGGAAAGAAACAAATCTTCTTCCAGCTTCCATTTGAACAAAGAAAGGGTTTATAGAATTACCCTGGGGAACCAGACGTTACTTGCTTTAATACCAGTTTTCTTGCAGGGGCTTCCTCCCATGGAGAATGAAGCTTGTTGATCCAAAAATTCTGAGAAAGATACACGAACTTTTAAACAAACCCATACACGAACCTTCAGCCAAGTTCGACACCAACCACGCTCTTCTGCAGCCTTCTAACTCAATGAGCAAACTGTGGTCTATGACTCTAAGTGAACCTCTAGAGAACCTCAAATGAACCTCTCTCTTCTCAGAATTAAAACAAGTATGCAACAAGGGGATTCTCACAATAAAATAATTCTTTTATTTATATTTTGGAATAGTTTACACAGATCTACTGATTACATAGAAGAACTACCTAGTTCATATAAGATATTGACTGTTGAGGCTTTTATTAAGTATATAATCTTCAGGCAAGATGAAACTCAGAGGCTTTCTGGCCTTTCGCAGACTCTGCCTGTGAACTTTTTATAAAAGCTGAATGACTCAATCCCTAAAAGTCTGGCCACTTTAGGTTTCACCATGGTTTATAGCCTTGATGCACAGGCTTCAGAGACTTACGAACACCTAAGAAGAAATTTCTTCGTGATGGAAGCAGGTCGAACCAATGTTCGCAGATGAAGAGCAGGAAGATAATTCTTGACTCCACCAAAAGAAACTAATTCTCTCTAGAACTTTGATCCCTAAATGAGAGATCATCCTATTATTTATAGGAAATGAGGGAATCTCTTCCCACAGGAATGACCGAAAATACTTTTATGTACAAATATTCATCATAATTTTGAGATGTGGAACAAATTCCACCAGAAGTCGGAGAAGTGCTCCGAGTCTCAAAATTTTACGTAAAAGTTACATAGTGAAGATATTATTGGAATCTCATGAAACTGGTCATACTACGGAAAAGTTACACAATGAAGATATTATCAAAATCTCAGGGAACCGGTCACACTCATAGTCAGGTGACTAAACATTACATTACACAGTGGATACCTTTATCGTGCAAGGTCCACAAGGAACGAAAAATGAATACAATTATGGAGCTCCTAGCAGAGTGGAGTCACAAAATCTTATCTTGGGATATATGCTTGTGTCCCAGGCCTTTGTGAAAATCCTATGGAAAATATGAAATAGTAACATGTATTTATATTTATTAAAATCCTGCGTGCACTATGTGGAGGAATAAGAGGAGAACACAATTCCAAGCTTCAACTAGGGTGTTATGATATTCTATATATTAGTGAGTTATGAATGTTATGAGAAACACATTCCAAGGAATAGTAAAAACTGAAATGCGCTATTAGGAAATACACTAAAAGGTATTTTGGGGATGCTTTCAAAAGAATACATCGTAATGCAAAGTACCTAGGACTCCAATTGGAACCCAAATACATGGATTGTATGACACATGTGGAAGCTATGGTCATATGATTGTTGCTTATGTATCAATAGGCATAGAATAAAATCTTGGGAACCATTGAGGTAATTTCAATACTTTTGCATCATATTGAAAGGAGTGTGGCACTAAATTGGCATATTATAAGCACCATTCATGCGAGTCATCCATGATGGCAACAGAACACTACAGGGTACACTTAATATAGTGATGACCTACATTGATGGCACTAAAACTGTTGCTGGTGCAACGAAGTAAAGGAAGGATGATGTTGTATACTATATGCCAATACAATTGTGGGGTGAATGTATATAAAGAGGGACCATCGACACATATGGAACAAATGCATTTTGGTTGAAATGTGTTAAGGCTCTCTCGTCATATCTATGGCGCTAGAAGAAGTCTTTCCATGTTATAATGTGATGGAACCTTTATATACATAATCATGCGCTCGTCACAGTGCAACTCAATTGTTTGAAAATGCATGGGGCATCAAGAAAGTCAATATAAAGAGGACATAACCATGTGATCAATGCATGAAACAATTTCCACAAGACTTCCAAGAAAATATGGCACCTGGGAAATATAGGCACTGCACTTGTAAAGATTCAATGAATGAAACAATTAAATATATGTTGTTGTCAAGAATACTACACATTATCATATCGATACTTTTCTTACATGTGACCCAATGAATTAGCTCTTAGGTACTATGAAACTTCTCACTAGTATATTCAAAAGCGAATATTGCTCTGTGTAAAGTGTTCTGAACCAGAAGAATCCAAGGGCATTTTGGCAAACAATGCATGGAAGATTTTGGGACACCCTCGAATCTAATTTCGATTTAATAATTTTGGCATAAAGAATGTTTGGAAGGTTTTACATTGGAAATGCGACACCAAGCCTGTATATCGATGGGTGATGATGGTATTAAACAAAAGGCAATGATAAACTGGATAACAACGATTTATATTGTCAAACCCCTTGTAAAATATGCATGGTAGGTGGTATTTTACAGGATACATGGACTAGGCTAGCCAGAGATATGAATTTGAGGATACGTCATCATATTCAAAGGAAAAAACTAGGACAATTTCTTTCCACAAATACAGTTCTGGGTTCATGAGTTTGAGATTGTTGACGTTGGAGAAGCCGCATTAACTACATCTGGTGGAAAATGTGACCATTCTCTATTGAAAATCCCATGAGTCACTAATTATGTCTCCATGCCTCAGTGATGTGGTCACATTCTGACCTAATTTCATATGTGATTGTGCGAATCATGCCTTAGAGTCTCAACTAAACAATCTGGGGGTGGGACTTGAACTACAATGTGACCCTGCGACATACATGAATCGTAGAATCTCATTAAAAGGTTTTAGGGAAAAAAAATAAATTGTGGCTTACTTATAGAATAAGTCACAGATTCTCAACACTCCACTGAGGTCGTACGTTGATTTTCCTCATAATCCCTATTTGCAATCATCACATTCCATCATTCCCTAATAAATGTCACTATCTTGACCCTATCTTAACGCACTCATGTTTGGTAGTGAAATGAAAAATTAATTAGGAGCGATTCCCATTTATCAAAGGTTAAAGGAAGGGGCTTTCATATGTTAGATATGCAAGGAATATCTTACCAACTATGCACAAAATGCAATGCACAGTGATGTTAGCATAGTATAAATGTGTTACATAAAACATGATTTGTATAACATGAATATTGAGAAGTAATGCATTGTTGCCATAAGGTTCCATCATCATCATCAGTGGAAAGGAATATTAACCTAGGGATGGCTATATATTTTTCTTATGCATTACATGATTAATAATATTGTGTGCTTGTGAGGTTTAAATGAAAATAGAAAGCTGTGGAATCTTCTTGAATAGTATGGCACCATACATGCACCTTATAATGCAAGAAGACATGATTTTCCATGGTACCATATTATGAAATGAGGGAAACATTCGATTTTTATCTATCTTGCTGACACCAAGTGGCATTTCACCCTTGCAATGGATTTTCTAAAAAATCAAATTGCCTTTATCCACCATGGATAAATTAGGAATCCTATAGGGATGCATACTTTGTATTAATACTGATATATCTCTTCACTTTGATAAAAATGAAAATAACATTTTAGATGTATTTGAAATAAGTCACATATATATGTGTTTAAGGACATGATGAGTTTGCAAGGAATTTCTCTCCAGAACATGGTTAGGGAAGTTCAGAATGACAATTCATGAGTTTTACATACGTTATAGTGTAGAAGAGGGCTACAAATGGGTCCAAATTTATTTTAACCTTTCATGAACTCATTTTGTTTCTAATGTTGTTCTCTGAATTCAAATATATATGGCTAATGTAATGTGTCTTCTTACAGATAACATGAGAAAGAAATACTATTGACCTAGGTGAAGGAAGCTAGGGCTTCCTCCAGAAGTTGCACAACTAGGGTTTCAACCAACATGAAAAATAACTCCATGTAGTTGCCTAAGGCGTTGTGTCAATGGTAGGAACAATGGAAAGTAATCACTCAACAACTGAACACCGCGACCTCAATCACCATCTCATGAAAGTTTTCTGGACAATACAATGGCATTGGTAGTAAGTGCATTAGTGTTTCCAACAACCTCCTTTATTTCTATCAATATGTCCATATGTCAGTAAGTGCATTGGCAGTAAGTGCATTAGTGTTTCTATCAATATGTCCATATTTCTAATGATAATGTCTAAAACTATGTAGAGATCAATGTAATAGTCATCAGACATGAGAGAGGAGTGAAGAAGCTCAAGATTTGTGAGGAAAGGTAAAAAGTCACAGGAGAATGTCAAAGGTCACCCTCCTCATTTCTATAAATATGCCCTCATGCTTAATATGTGGGGACTTTTAACACTTGGGCTAGGACCAGTAGTAGGAAGTTGATTTGTGCTTGAAGGCTAGAGGCACTCTTCTCTTGGAAGATAGTAGGATGAGATATGATGAGGCTAGTGTTTGCATTGGATAATGGTATGAACAACCATTGTTCCACTGTTGCGATTTAATGAACTATAATATATGTACTTGAATTTGCAGCAACATTAAGAAGGTGTTCTTCAGCTGTGGCAATAATTCCCATGTTTACTCATAGTGATTGTAATGGTTGTTTGATGTTTTCATTGTATTTTTATTCGTTCTCTCATATAGGGAATATGTTTTGTATTGGTTTGTAGATGTGGCATGCATGTTTTATTTAAAAAAAATTCTTACTTATTTCACGCCATGTCAGTGATTTATTGTGAGCTAATTTGTAATTAACCTTTGGCATGTTCTTGTTCGTGTATTTTTTCTGCTCAATTTAGTGTTCCTAAGTTGATGTCATAAATTGTCAACCAGGGCTAGTAAACTGTTGAAGTGAAGTGCACTATATGTGCCTAGGTATCTGTTTCTCACTACGTTGTGTTTAGTGTTTTTGCAATGTTTTTTATTTTGTGTTTTTATTCTAAGAGGAAAAGAACTAAGTGTTGGTAAAGAGAAGTTGTTGGTCACACTAAAACAGAGAAAAACTTATTCTAAACTATGTATGGCACTTGAGAACAGAAAATGCAATACTTTAACAAGAAAAATAACTCATAGCATGAACTCAATAACTCATAACATGAACTCAGTCCAATTCATTCATTAGAAATATGTTGAATAATTTGAGAAAAGGATAAGTTTAATGTAATGAGGTTCTTCTAAGTAAACAACAATCTACAATATCACAGAGAAAATCTCATCCATGGCTAGAAATTTGTTGGAACACATTTGGAAAGAAGATAGTCTGCAACCTATTGAAGAATTCTACTCTAAATTAACCTATGAAACCGAAATGAATCCATTCCACAGCTCAAAATATCACTGTTAAACCTCATTCAAGAATTAGAAATCTTTTGGAATAGCTTTGGAAAAGAGGCAGTTTGTGAAATTATGAGAAGTTGCAGAATAATCAAGATGACATTACCAATTCTTGTTCCTATGATGATGATGTATTAGTAGAAATTAAGAACAGGAGTGGTTTGTAAATAATGAAGGTCATCAAGTCTAACTTAACAACTAGAATACAACTGACTAATAAAACTAAAAATACAATGGATAAAACTGAACTAGAATGCAATCATTCAAACTTGAAATACAGTGAACATAATTGAACTAGAGTGCCATTAACCTCTGGAGTTTTACAACTAAACTAAAATGCAACTAATCACTGAAATATTACAGCTCTGTCTCATTCGGTGTTAGTGGTATTTTGGAACAATTCATAGAACAAGACTAGCTGTAACATGTGATGTAAATGAGCATAAAAACATAAAGTTAAAAAAACGCAACTAAGCTCTAAAAAACCACAGCTAAGTCCCACTCAGTGTTAGTGATATTTTGGAATAATTCGTAAGAACAAGACTAGCTGTAACAATTGATGTAATTGAGCACAAAAACGTAAAGTTCAGAAAAATGCAACTAATTCCTAAAATACTACAGTTATATCTCATTCAATGTTAGTGATATTTTGGAACAATTCGTAAGAATAAGACTGACTGTAGCATCCAATGCAAGTGAGTATAAAACACAAAGTTCAGACAATTGCTTAAGCTAGGAATGCAACAAGGCTAAAGTTACTTATCTAAACAATGTGCACAGAGCTTCTCGGGCAGTAGGGGCCCTCTACCATCGGATTAGCATACAAATATCCTCAAGATTGCCTCAGATCTTGTAATAAACTGGTGCTTCTTTCATTAAAGGAAAATTATTTCAAAAACAGAGTATTACGGTCTTTTGAGATCTAGCAACAAAACATCAATCTAGCTAGCTGTCTCTCGGTCTTCCAAGTCATTATTATAAAAGAAATACATAACTACCCTTGAGAAGAAACATGAACGAGTGTATTTTTCAATCAAAATCAAATTATAACTCTTATGGGAGCCTCATACTTTGTTGGAGACATCTATAGAGTCCCTGTCCTGGTAGGAATCTGCTTCTTGTCTTTGATCTCTTCCACGTGCATAACCACATGTAGCTTCTTGCTCAGACTTTGTAGAGAGCAATAAATGATGTGGGAGTGTTGTGGAATTCAACCATATGAATTTTTCCTTGAAGTGACACCTATAACCTGTGAGAACATGAAGATATCTGCGGAATAGGCGACTGGCTACAGAATGGCTGCATTCTGTAGCTGAGTCTAGTCAAAAATTACTACAACAACAAAACCATGAAAATATAGCAAGTCAGTCATTGTATACATTCCTAAAGTGACTTTAACCAATCATATTGACCATTTAAGCCTGTAATTGATAAGGGACAAAGGAAATGAAGTGAAATTTGGTGAAGGCAAAGGACATCTTTGGGGCTCAACATATTTCTAGGTGAGTTTTGGCTCAGCGATATTTCTTATGGCATGCATATTCTTATTGTTGTTTTGAATTTCTTGTGCCTCGACTTTCTGCAGTTCATCAATCTCGGGATGAATTTGTTTCATTGTTTGGGAATTTCTTTCTTTTCCTCACTCTGATGTATTTTCATTTGATATCCAGGCGCTAAACATTCATGGTGGTAGTCGGCCCCACATACTAGATGGGATTCCTACCATAAATAGTGCAAGGTCTAATTGGGACTTCACATTGGGGATACCCCCTAGCTATTGGCAGTGCATTCCAACCAGTCAAAAAATTTGGGGCTAGAAGGAGAACCAAATTAAAAGGGTTGACCTTGAAGCCTATAGTTTAGTTTTATATATTTAAATGGCTATGCCACGAATCCCTTTCTTGGGGTTTTTTTTCTAAAATCACTAACATTTTTGTCCCTGCGGAAGTTATCTATCACTTGTATTAGTTTAATTTTAATGGTGAGGTTCAAACAAAAATGTTTGGACACATGCTTCAAGTTCTTCATTTCTGTCACTCTAGCATAATACATTGTAAAAATGTTATTGGAAGGTTGTTTACCCTCACACTTGAAGCTCACATCAAGCAATGGTGCCACATGTTGCCAACAACTTCTATCCATTCATTCGAGGAACTCATGAGTGTTATTAGACAAGCCTTTGACAAGTACGATTTTCAAGATGTAAGCTTAGAATGAAACTTGAAGAATCATTAGAGGATTTTGATGTTAGGTTTGTTCATATTTGTTGTGAATTTGCAGAGAAATATGTCGATTGGATGTATTTGAATGAAAAATTTCAGTATTTGTTTCACATTTATCTGCAACACCTTCAATTTGAAACAAATATTGATTGTTATGAGCATCATAATAATCTGTAAGTTATAAATTGGATGGATCTTATCCGTAATCTTGTCCTGCCTATCTCTATGAGTTAGGAAAAGCCTCAAGCCTCCAAGGAGGAAATTATTTCCTGTGAAATTTATCATCCTCCTTCTAATTCGTTACCTAATGAAATTTTAGTCATAAAAAATTTAGATGATGAAGAATGTTTGTAGGTAAATGAAACAACTTTTACTGCTTATGAAGCTTTCATACATCATGTTTAATTTGAACCTAAAGATCAAGTTGATGTAACATACCTCCCTATTGATGAAACCCATCTTGAGCCTGTTAGACATATGCCTGGATCTATTCCTGAATTTCATTCAGATGTTAGTAATGCCTTGGGTCCTGTTTCAGATAAAGTTGATTGTCCTTACAAATCCATAAATCATGACATGCATACAGTTTCACTGCTCCCTCTAGCTGATACTAATGTGCGGGATGTGAGTCTTGGTGCAATTGGTGCCCCCTCATCTCTGAACTATTTCATTCATCATACCATGATTTATTTCCTGAGTCTAATACACCAACAGTTTCTTCAAATCATTTAGATATTTATCCTACTGGTTTTGATTGAAATAATGTACATGCGGGCGATGTTTCACAATTAGAGTATGAGGATATCGAACCCCTCGCTCATTATTTGTTTAATCAACAATCTCTAATAGGTCAATAAAAAGACCCTACTTATCAGAAAAATCAATATGGTCCTCTGATTGATTCATTATCATTCATAACCTTTGAAGAGTCTCATGTGCCATAAGCCCAATCTATCCAAATCGGTGGATTTTACAACTATCATCCCATCAACAATGTGTTATTTGACATTTCTGATGATGATTTTGCATGTTCACTTGCAGACCTCATTAAGCCACTGAGATTTGATGATAATCCTTTTGATGGTTCAAGGGCTTGTCAGGAATTTGAGTCACTTCAAATTCCATTGATGGTTATTTTAGGTTCTCACAATCCTAATGAGATCCCTAAACTTGGTCAAATTAGGGTTTCTAAAATTAGGGTTTCCTCATATGATACTTGTCTCAACACCATCCCATCCGATAGAAGCTCATTTGAAAAATATTTTGATATGCCATACTCTTTGCAACCGGACTTTTTTGTTGAAGAAAGTGCACCATCCATTGTTTCAAATCCTTCTGATTCTTGGTTAGATGGCATATATTGACATTAGGTAAAAGATGGCATTGTCAAGCATTCCACTGTATGCGAGCAAGAAAACCACAATACTCAGTTCTTTCAGGATATTCATCTTGTTAATTCACCTCATTCTTGGGAATATGAAGAATCTGATCTTTTGAACTGCCAACTTGTTAGTGTTCGGACATCTAATCAAATCAACAATATATTCACTGATGGTTGTCATGTCACAAGTAATGATGAAAATATGCATTCACTAGTTTATTTTACGAAACCACCGATATTTAATGACCTACCATTTGAGGTTTCAAAGATTTGTTAGCACAATGAGGCACTTCAGCTTCCAGTGATGGTTATGTGAGGTCCTCACACTACAAGGAAAATACCTTTTATCGAAGGTTATAATGAAGGTTTTTAGTGTTATAAATTGGAAAAAATTGTCAAAAAAAAATCTGCTAAAACATCTATTTTTGATAGCGGACTTTTTAATGTAGGTTTTAACAAAAATTCATCACAACTAAAATAATATAGGTGGCCAAAGTTTTTAGCGAATGCTTTTATTGCGGTGCGCTTCATGGAAAAAGTCGCACCCATGCACACGTATATAAAAGCACTAGGTGGAATACATAACTAAAATAACTGAGGCATTAAATGCAAATAAAATGTGTGTAATATATATTGCAACAGAGCTAACAGATAAAAAAGCTTTAGGGCGTTCTTGTAAGGAACGACACCAAGGAACATAAAAAATAATTGTTGAGGCGATGTTTTTTTTTAAACTTGCAGTGTGGATGTGTATCATTTGTACAAATGCCCTGGTGTGTTATTTATATAAAATGATTGGTGTTTTTATTTTTCATAATGTGCCAGGACAAAAATAATATTTTGTAGGACTGGGGTGTTAGTTCTATGAAAGCACATGTGTGTTAATAATTACAATGCACTGGGGCATTAATCTCAAACAATATCAGTGCTTGAAGGAATAAAAACCCTAGTGTTGTGGTTTTCCGAAAAGGCACTAATCATGCAAAAATATGTCGTCACGATGCTTTGATATAAAATAACGTATTCATGTGTTTTTATGTTATAGACACAACAATTTTTTGTATGATATTTTCTCTTTTTTGGAAACATCGACCAGTGACGGTGCAATTATTGTAATTTTTCAAATATGTTATTCATCTAAGAATCGACATATATCTTATAACAATATTCATATAAATTAAAATTTGATTTTTTCATTTGTATATGATGTTTGGATTAATTTGTTACATTATCAAAATTCACATCTCTTCATTATAATATTTAATTATCCATATATTTAATTAGTGGTGTAACATTTCAGAGCGACATTGTATAACACAATAGAATAAATTAAAATTTATTTCATTATATATCAATAAGAGGATATTTTTCATAAAAAATGAGATTGTTATTTGTAACCCCTTGTCTTTCAATTGGGACACTATGTCCATTACTTTAAAAAAAATGTACGCTTTTCACAAACAATTATTTCAAAAAATACAATAGGTGGCATTGATATCCAAATAGATCATCATGATTCGTTGTAACTATTGTCAGTGCTCAAGTTTCTTCCATGACTTGGGTTATTTGGAGAGTTTTTTGTTGATTTCATTGATTGTTTTCGTCTTCTTGATCTTGTTCCATCTGCAAACATAAAAACAAAGTGTAACGAGTGTATCTACATTGGTGAGAATAATGAAAATTGAAATAAATAATATACATCAATGTAGATCAAATTGTAATGTAGCATAACAAGAAGTGACACATAAACTGTGCACATGGTTTCAAAACCAAGTCTCATTTCTTGTTGCAACAAGCCTTCTATTGGCGTAGTTCCATAATTTGTTACCTCCATATTTTAAATCCCATTAGAAGTCATATATTTGATATAAAATATTTTTTGTTGTTGTATTAATTATAAACTTAGAGAAGTAAAACAACATAGATACTTACAAATCCCACAATTAATTTTTGATATGCCAACATATACTCACAACCCTTATTTAACCCAATGCCAATCAATTCTTCTCATGGATCTTCTTTGTATGTTAGCACCTATTTGAAGACATTCAATGATGGTTGTTGTAAAACAACTTAAAATATACAAAAATGAAACAGGCTTGAGTTGTTATAAGGAAATATTAACAATTACTCACTAACTTTTAAATCAACCCTTTTCTTCCTTGTCATCATGTTTTATGTGTTGAATGAGTTCCATCTTGTTTTCTTTTCTGCAAGAAAATACTTGAAAATTAATATTTAATGCTTAATTATTTTTAATATTTACAAAGTCAATCATGATTACATACATTTGAAGCATGTTGTTGTTGCGATGGCCCCTCCTATGATGCAGCTATGTCCATTTCTTTGACCATATCCTTGTACACTTTTTTGGACATTACTACTGTCATTTTTCACATATCAACACGTTCATCATTTGGGATTTTCATAATCATCCCGAAAATAAGTAATAAACTATATTTATAATGATATATGAAAAATAAATATAACAATTTCGATATTAATAAATGAATGGTTTGTAGAAATATATACACATAATTCTAGAAAATCATTTTATATAATTAGGAATATTACCTTTTGAATGATTTTTTTGTTGTTGTATGTTTTTGCTATTGCAAGTTTGAGATGTCTCATTGATCATTTATCTAGAAATGCTTCTTGTAGTTTAGATATAATTTGGTTCTTATAATTAGTGGATTGATTTTTTTATTGTAAGTAGAAATTATGTCTATACGTTCATTCCACTAGATCCCTCATATTTTGTTAAAAAAAATTCCCCTCTCATTAACCTCCAACACCACTCTAGATGAGCTAAGGAACAATTCATCATCATTTACATGTTCTATAATTTTTATTTTCATAGAACGAAATTGATTTTTTTCTTCGTTGTTGCTCCCTGTAGAACATTAAACATATATGAGTTGATATATTGTTTGAAACATGTCATCTAATATTCTTAAGTATATTATTAATGAAAATTAAAAAAAAAAAATCATATTCAATAGTATTTTTTCATTCACCTAATACATCCTTCTACAATTTCTCTATTAGGTTTTTATGCTTTTCTTCACTTATATTAGAAATAATCTTATCGACCTTATTCGTTTAGTGGATCTACATGAAACATGTCAACTAATACATATTAGTTAAACTTACATATAGTTCAAACATATTAATTTTGTAAAGAATATACAAAGAACTTTCCTTCTCTATTTTTTTTATGTGCTATCATTGCGTCGATCGATATTTTTGTTACTTGAGACCTATTGAGATTTTTTTTTATCAATATACAACCTACACCATGTTATCACAATAATTTTTTTTTTTTAATATTTTTTGAGAAAATGCTAAAGCTTCAGTGTAAGTGTTATCATATGTCACATAAATAGGGAAATCACTGATAGCAGGGCTATCAACGTTTTAGTGATATGATCAAGTCTGCTGAAGAAATTTTCTGACAATGAGCTCATAAACATTTGTGAGTTAGCTGACAGACCAATTTTCAGCACCAGAACAAAATTTGAATTTTAAAAATTGTGATTATGCTGACCATGTCAGCGTCAATGATATCATTAAAACATGTCTCTATCCGACTCGAAGGGGTAAAAAGGACTAGTTAATAAGTGTTTTTGGCTACCATGAGTGAATTTTATTGTAGTTATTTTTACCATATGAGATGAACCATGTTGTGTAATTATCACCTCAACTATGTAATTATTTTCCCACATAGCTGTAATATTTCGTTCCACATGTCAAGATATTTTACCATGTATAATCAGTAATCTTTGTTTTTACTTTGAATTTAGATCCACCTGGCAATAGTAAACCCGTTTTATTATAGATATTCAGGATCGAATCTTGGAAAGACCACACAATACAATGGGAAAATGAGGTAAGGCAAATTGCTCTGAGCCTAAGATGTCGTACCTATTGATAATCTACCCCGACATTCAACGTTAGTTTCAGCATGTTGGATGGAATGAATTTTTTCACCAGTGTGCACTGACTACAACGATGCAATGGCTCAATCCTTTGCTCATGGCTTTGATGGGAATGACGTCGAGGTTGGTGGTTTGTCTTTTGAAATTATATAACAGTCAATTGCTGAGGCCACGACCTTATTAGCAGATGGAGAAAGGCTTTTTCACAGTCATGTGTTGGCAGGAATCGATGTACCTTTCTTTCTGAAAGAGGAGTTCAAGGGTCATAATTGGAGGGCCGAAGTTCATAGGAGTTGGCTCCAGGAAAAGTGGATTTGGCTTTTGAATATCAAACAATCCTACTTCACCTGTGAAGGGAGATATAATAAGATAAATCTATACCACTTCTACTTCCTGACACATCTAGTTGTTCAAGTTAGAATTAACCCCTGTTTTTATCTACTAGAAAGTCTTAGGCATATGGAAGCTAGGTTCAGGGCTTGAATAGAACCCTCCTCTCATTTAATATATCACAAGGCCTTTCTCAAAATTATAATTGAAAACCAACTAGTGTGGGCAGGGAGGACTTGGAGCCACTTCCTACTTTGGGGAGGCTTCCAACCTCAACTCCCTAAAACCATAGTAAGAAAAAAATATACCACTAAAGGGAAAAAGGATAAGAAAACTTCCCCTGTTGACCTAGATCCTATCCATAAGAATGCAGAGGCTCCTTCCACAACCTCTGACCCTAGAATCCCCAAATTATACCAGAGAAGGAGTGCAAGCTGTTAGCGTTGGAATCAACACTTGGATTGTGACAAGCGCCTTACCAGACACATCTTAAGCTCAAGAGATTTTATTATAATTTGATTGAGTTTTTTGGAAACTGGTTGAAAATCACACACACTTAAAGGGGTTTTGAGCAGATAAGAATCTCTCACACATATGAGGGCACTGGTGCATGATGTGGTAGCAAGGTTGAGTTTGTAGCTTGATAGTTAGAAGAATGGAAGATAAACAATGGATATGTAAAAAACAAGCCCATTGTTAAGAGGAAAGGGTGACACAAATTCTAGATCTAAAATGTATCGTGAAAGAATTATTTAAAAGACTTACAAGAATCTCACTCTACATTTTAGGAATCCCATCACAAGGGATGCTTCCGACTAACATGACCTCTTGAATTAGGAATTCTTGATGGATCGATACTAACAAAAACAGATTAACATGTATTCTAGATCAAAAGACTTACAAGAACATGAGACAAGATTTAATTCGACCCCAAGGAATGCTTATGAACAATATTCAATTCATACTGGATCACGAAAGCCTAGAACAAGAATTACAAAAATAGATCAATATGTCTTGGAGGTTCACAATCTGATAGAAACATGAGATAGAACTTTTATGATAAATATCAAAATATAGATAAGGTATGTAAAAAAAAAAGGGAAAACAATACACACACCATACCATTCGTGAGTCCTCAAAAGTGCATCTGGATATATTATATGCTCAAAAGAATTCACTGCTCAGAATACATGAGAACAAAAACAAGGCACTTAGCTACTGTGAAATCGAACAGCATACCCCTTCTCCATTGCTTTACATAGAATATATACAAAAAGGAGTTCTGTTAAAGCCTCCACAAAAAATTCAATTCTATTTTAGAGACTTTATTACAATCCTCTACATATAGTAGAGCTTATCTTAAACATAACAAAAAAGTAGGCAGAAATAAAAAACAAGATAAAACATGACAGTATCTGATGAAAAGAAATCTTGGGGTAAGCCCAAAATCTCCTTTCATGTAGAAATCTCGAACCTGGGCCTGTGGGTTATGGCCCACGATCTAAACAAACAATTCATTATACAGCAATAAAATCCATCAATACTCTGGCGCTTCTCTTTATACAAAGAAAATATGTGATAACATCGATTTCTTCATTATATTCGATCGGATCATTAGGATGATCATGATCGAATTCTCTTATGCAACAACGCTCTTGTACAGAACTCAACGTTGCTTCAATCTACACACATAACCAACATAGGCCTCAGCGCAGACTTTAATGTAGGCCTTCCAGCAAATTCCACAAACTTCAAACTCAAAATTAATCCTCCACTAGATCTGCGCCCTTTGTCATCGGTGTTCTAACATTCATAGCGATTGCACACAATTCTACTCAGCAACAACAGCCAGTCATTCACAATTCTGGAACACGCATTTCCTTTGCTGCGTTTAACAATTTTTACCACCGTATTATACTGGTCAATAAGCTGTCTAATGCCTTCAACACTACTCGTCTCAGCACCACAGTCTTTATAAACCAACGTAGCTGCAATTCTTCAATGTGTGAACCAAGTTCACACAATTAAGTATCAACAACGCTCTTTCAAGTAACTACAGCCTATCTCGCGCACTCACAACAACACGCAGGATTAATTTTAAGAACTAACATACGCGTATACATAATAAAAGGAAACTCATAACCACAAACCGCTACTATCATATTAAATCTGAATTCGTATTACAATAAGTTTCTATGAGCTGTACGTTCCTTGGCAAAGACTGATCTTACATGTACCGGCTCCCTCTACAAATACACGAAGACTAGTTTATAAGAATGGAGGAAAGTAGATTGGATCATTTCAGATCCGATATTTCCTCATAAGATCTCTAAATTCACTCAACCAAGTCACAACAAACGCTATTAATAATATGAATTTAACGAAAATATAGTTTTTGTAGCCACGTCCTCTCCTTGCTTCGCTTTGGATTCCTCCCTTTGTCGAAGGGTGCTGGATGCTCCTGCATCAGACTCCCAAGGTAAAAAAAATTGATGACCTCATGGTCATATACTTCTCCTGGTCCTTAGCAATTCTACCCACTGTATCTCTTCAGTGGAACTGCCTTCATGATCTTCTGTGAGCTGCAACCAACCTCTGCAGTAACAGTCTCCTCTGTTACACGATACCTCACCAAGCCCTCCTCACTCGGTCTTTTGGCATCCTTTTGGTTCTCTCCTCTGGAACCAATTGAGCACACCTTGCTCTAGGTTGCTGCAAATCTTCTCACCTTCTGCTGCCGCCATCTGCATGACGGTAAGACCATAAACTCTCTAGCTTTAACACAACTGTACCTCTTTCCCCTTCTGCTTGCATTCTGCTTCCTTCTCGCAGGAAATCCTTTCCCTGCTCTGATACCACTTGATGAAAAGAAATCTTGGGGTAAGCCCAAAATCTCCTTTCATGTAGAAATCTCGAACCTGGGCCTGTGGGTTATGGCCCACGATCTAAACAAACAATTCATTATACAGCAATAAAATCCATCAATACTCTGGCGCTTCTCTTTATACAAAGAAAATATGTGATAACATCGATTTCTTCATTATATTCGATCGGATCATTAGGATGATCATGATCAAATTCTCTTATGCAACAACGCTCTTGTACAGAACTCAACGTTGCTTCAATCTACACACATAACCAACATAGGCCTCAGCGCAGACTTTAATGTAGGCCTTCCAGCAAATTCCACAAACTTCAAACTCAAAATTAATCCTCCACTAGATCTGCGCCCTTTGTCATCGGTGTTCTAACATTCATAGCGATTGCACACAATTCTACTCGGCAACAACAGCCAGTCATTCACAATTCTGGAACACGCATTTCCTTTGCTACGTTTAACAATTTTTACCACCGTATTATACTGGTCAATAAGCTGTCTAATGCCTTCAATGCTACTCGTCTCAGCACCACAGTCTTTATAAACCAACGTAGCTGCAATTCTTCAATGTGTGAACCAAGTTCACACAGCGCACACAACGCTCTTTCAAGTAACTACAGGCCTATCTCACAGTACTCACAACAACACGCAGGATTAATTTAAGAACTAACATACGCGTATACATAATAAAAGAAACTCATAACCACAAACCACACGATTTATATTATTTCTGAATTCAGATTACAATAAGTTTCTATGAGCCAGGTTGCCTTGGCAGCACTGGATCTACATGCGTCTGGCTCCCTCTACAAATACACGAAGACTAGTTTATAAGAATGGAGGAAAGTAGATTGGATCATTTCAGATCCGATATTTCCTCATAAGATCTCTAAATTCACTCAACCGAGTCACAACAAACGCTATTAATAATATGAATTTAACGAAAATATAGTTTTTGTAGCCACGTCCTCTCCTTGCTTCGCTTTGGATTCCTCCCTTTGTCGAAGGGTGCTGGATGCTCCTGCATCAGTATCGAGCTCGAAATGGCTGCGTTGAGGTGGCAGGGTGCTCCTTGTTTTCTGGAAAACTGTCTCCACAAAAAGTGCAACTGCCAACTGAAAAGGACACCTGGACCCTTATCCACAAAAGTTTAGGAGAAACCAATTAAAATGACATCTAGAAGATAGCTTGACTGGATGAAAATTGGCAGAATAACATTTCCATTGAGGCTGCATCCACTTTATCACCACTTAGTGTCATTCTTTCGAAACTAGAATAAAAAATCAACCTTTTCACCTTCTTATACAAATTCTGAAAATAATAGCTACTTTTTTGGAGAAGGTATCTATTACAGATAATTATGTAGATAAGACAAACTGATATGATTCTTCATATTTTTATTGTTTTAGATATTCAATCATTAAATATATAGTATATAAGCAAAAAACATAATAGCTTCTGCCTTGGTGACCCTCTTGTTTGGCTTTCTCTTCTATTGGAACCATGGCTTTGCACGGTGGTCAACGAAATGGGTATTGGCCGGTTCTGAATGGTTCACCTTACCACCCTTACCCATTTTGTTAACAACTAACTTGACCACTAATGCACACTTGTAAAACAAGGAACAACAACCCTCCATCAAGCCCTAACTGTTGTCACAAGGTAACAAACTATTTTGTTGGAGGATAAGAAATTGTTTGTTGTAGCTTTCATGAGGGTAAATGGAAATAGAGCTCTGCATGCCCTAAATCACGGTAAGAGAGAGTGACACGAAACAAAATGATTTAAATTATGGTTCCAACTCATTCCACTGAACATTTCACTCCATTAGATTATTAACTAATAGCCACTCGTACCTCATCCTTGATATATTTCACTTTAATGAGTAGCATTAGATTTGACTAGCCTTAACAAATAAAATAGCCAACTCCTTTTAATAAATCCTCCAATTATAAATAACAGCAAGGTAATACCTCTTGTTTTAGCATACCTTCAATATTCAAAGAGCATTATCTTTTCACCTGAGTAATGCATGTTTTATCTCCTTGTACGCATTTTGCAGGAATAACTACTTTCCGGGTTGCTTGTAAAACCAATTTTTTTGAAGAAAATAGCTTCCTTTCTAGAAAAGGTAGCTATTCCTGTATTATTGCTAAAACAATTGATGACTCTGACATTTTTTCCTTGGCCTTGGATATAAAATATCATGGTGAATAAATAAGACTTCTCATGCTAAACCCGTGACCTTAACTACCCAAAGTAGTTAAAATACTTATTTAAAGAAACTTTACCCTAATAACTCTATGACACAAACAAACTATTGGACTGAAAATTATTTTGTATTTTATTAAAAATGATAAAAAATAATACACATTTTAACCCTCCAGGACCTTCAACCATAGGTTAAGAGACAAGAGAGGATCAAAGACACAACTACAATAGTGACTAGACTTTGAAAAATTGCAGTGCTAACAGTGGGTCCTATTGGGGATGAATTCCTCCTTATGAGGCTTCAAGGACCATAGTTCTAGTGCCTTGTCCAGCCCTTATTTCTCTAACCAGCTATTCTACTAATTAACTCAAAAATACCAACATGCTTAGCCATTTGGTATTGGAGTCATAAGCTAGATTTCAATCTTCTTCAACTTATTTCAACATGACTGAAATACATAAATCAAAATGCAATCTAAAAATGAAAAGAAATGCTCAAGAGGTGAGATTATTCATCCTCCTACTTCTAATCAGCTTAAAACTTGCCTAATCAAGTATAACTTGATTTCCAATGCTACCATAAAATCATTTGACTAGTAAAGAAAAACTCTATCATGCGACTATTTGAAAAGACCCGCAAGGGATATAATATATGCAGCAAGAAACAAACTGGAAACCTGTACTTACTTCTATAAAACATGTGTGTCATTTCAACTGCTGCTATATTGGAGACCTCTACTGAAAATGAATCCATCCAATCAGCAACTATCATGAAACATATGAGGAATTTCTAGCTGATCCAAAAGACCAAGTTGTTGTTGTTTAAAATCTGCTATGTCAATAAAACTGGGCTACTCTTGTCCTCCTTGAGACAACTCATTAACTGCATATGTTTCATTACATTTAAGGGCAAAAAAACCTTATTTAAGTTGTTGATTACTTTCTTGGACATAAAACTCGTTAGAGGCACTTAAACCAGCATAAATAAATGGCAGCAATATATTAGGTTCGAAAGGAAGAACATCATGCTCATCATATTCTTCATCCTGAGTACTAGGAATAATTGGATCCGTATGAATCTGATCTGGATCCATGCCTTTTTCAAACACTTCATAAAATTTTTCCATAACACTACTAGAAGAATCTACTTTATCATTCTGAACATAACACTCAAATTCTTCGCAGCAGTTATCAAGCAACAACTTAGATGAATATAGTCCTTTACAATAATGATGAAACATTTCATGAAATTCCATTAAAGAATAAATAGTACCAGTAGGTAGGACCATAACCATTTGCGAGCATCTCCATCAAGGGAAAACACAAATATTTTCACGAGGAAATCTTCATGAAACACATCAAGCAAGTGCATAAGCTCATGAAATTCAATCAGGTACTTAGCGGGATGTACATATTCATCTCCTCTAAATCCTAAAAAATGATGTTTCCATTCATCTGTAGAAGGCACCGGATTAGGAAAACCATGAATTGTAGAAAAATTTAAAGGAGCAAACCTTTGAGCTAAGATGGCAGCAAAGGCTTTCAAAATTCTGAAACTATGGAGCCGCCATTGGATTCTTTGTCATGGAGTCGCCAGGTGAAAGATCACAATATTATTCAAGTCGCCAATTCTTGTTCACCATCAAGAATTGATCATCAACAATAAAACAAAAGACTCGGGATAATACTTCGTTTCAAGGCCTTCATATCCTGTAAAATGAACCAAAAGATGTTAGCACTAGAATCAACACTTGGATTGTGACAGGCGCCTGACCATACACATCTTAAGCTCAAGGGATTTTCTTATAATTTGATTGAGTTTTTGGGAAAGTGGTTGAAACTCACACACACGAAAAGGGGTTTTGAGCAGATAAAAATCTCTCACATATATGAGGGAACTGGTACATGATGTGGTAGCAAGGTTGAGTTTGTAGCTTTATGGTTAGAAGAATGGAAGATAAACAGTGGACATGTAAAACAGAAGCCCACTGTTAATAGGAAAGGGTGACACAAATTCTAGGTCTAAAATGTATCAGGAAATAATGCTTTAAAAGACTTACAAGAATATCACTCTACATTTGAGTAATCCCATCACAAGGAATGCTTCCGACTATCATGACCTCGTGAATCAGGAATGCTTGATGGATCAAGACTGACAAAAACAAATTAACATGTATGCTAGATCAAAAGACTTACAAGAACATGAGACAGGATTTAATTCGACCCCAAGGAATGCTTATGAACAATCTTCAATTCGTACTAAATCAGGAAAGTTTGGAACAAGACTTACAAAAATAGATCAATATTTCTTGGAGGTTCACAAGACTGATAAAAACATGAGATAGAACTTTTATGATAAATCTGGAAATATAGATAAGGTATGTAAAAACAAAAGGGATTTAAACAATACACAAACCATATAGTTTGTGAGTCCTCAAGAGTGAATCTGGATATATTATATGCTCAAAGAATTCACTGCTCATAATACATGAGAACAACAACAGGGCACTCAACCATTATGAAATCAACCAACAAATCCCTTATCCATTTCTTTACATAACATATATACAAAAAGGAGTTTTGTTAAAGCCTCCACAAAAAGTGCAATTCTGTCTTAGAGACTTTATTACAATCCTCTTCATATAATATAGCTTATCTTAAACATAACAAAAAAGTAGGTTGAAAAAAAGAAGAAGATAAAACATGACAACATGGAGCTCGAAATGGCTGAGTTGAGGTGGTTGGGTGCTCCTTGTTTTCTGGAAAAATGTCTCCACAAAAAGTGCAACTGCAAACTGAAAAGGACACCTGGACCTTTATTGACAAAAGTGTAGGAGTAACCAATTGAAATGACATCTAGAAGATAGCTTGACTGGATGACACTTGGAAAAACACCATTACCATTGAGGTTGCATTCACTTTATGACCACTTAGTGTCATTCTTTCGAAACTAGAATAAAAAAGCAACATTTTCACCTTCTTATACAAATTTTGAAAATAATAGCTACTTTTCTGGAAAAGGTAGCTATTACGGATAATTATATAGATAAGCCAAAAATGATATGATTCTTCACATTTTTATTTTCTTAGATATTAAATAATTAAAGATCTAGTATAGAAGAAAAAATCCTAATAGCTTCTGCCTTGGTGACCCTCGTTTTTGGGTTTCTCTTCTATTGGAACTGTGGCTTTGTATGGTGGTCAACGAAACAGGTATTGGCCGGTTGTTAACGATCCACCTTACCACTTTTTGGTTCCTTGTAATCAGCAAGATTGGAAAAAGTACGATCGCAGGGAGAAACATCGTTTCAACCACTTTGGGATTCTAGGATCTAGCCCTCCTGAATCCGGAGAGGGATCTCTCCAATGAGTGCAAAGATGGATTTGTCTTTGAAGTTGGGGGTAATGATATTAGGCTAGCTATGAAGGCCGAGGGTTTGTTTTTCTTTTTGGATGGTTGAGCATGATTACTGTTTGAGGTGGAGAGTCCTAAATGCAAAGAGTTTCAAAGGTGAGAAGTTGCAAGCAAATAGAACAAGCTTTGGCCAGGAAGATAGATAATTGCAGGTTTTAGTCCATTGGGCTATGGAGTCATAATAGGTTTAATTAGAACAGAAAGAGGCAAGAGTGGTCCATGGGGCAAGTCATCTATGTCTAAGGACCTCTTTGAAGTTTTATTTATGGAATGAAATGGTACAATAAGAAGGAGAATTTAAACAGATGGAGAACAAAGAGCAGCCCAAGATCTGGTAAGTACTTTTAAACTAGCCAGCTTTTGAAATACACTTAAGAAAAACATGAAAGTAAACTAGGATCTGGTAAGTACTTTTAAACTAGCCAGCCTTTGATACACTTTCAATAGAAAACATTTTAAAACAAAGGGAAACTTGAAGAAAACTGTTGGAGTAGAAACTAGCAGGCTGGGCTCACCACAAATCCTCTCCTAGCTCAGCTTTACTTTCAAGACAAACACAAAGATAACACAGAATGGCTTAAGATCTGGTAAGTACTTATAAACTAGCCAACTTTTGACACATTCCAAGGGAAACATTCAGACAGTCTTTGGGGATAAAACTAGGACCAGGGCACACCATATCTTCCTTAGTTCATCTCTACTTAACATATACTAAAAATAAAATTTAAGAATAATATTCAGCTAAGACAATAAGACGAGGGAATGCCAGCATTCCTATGCTTAAACATAATTGAATCATTCTCAAATAACACAGATTGGAAGAAAACATGTCAATAAATATTTTCAGTCAGAGAAGGGCACTGATATACAGTAGGTCCTAACTCTATGCATTTTTTTCTTTATAAGAGAAGATGAAACACAGTGAAAACAGAAACAAAATAACAAGTTACAATGAGAAAAACATTACCGTCAACATAGACCAGGATCCCATAAATCAGCTTGTATTGATGCTGCAAACCAGTTACAGCTTTAAGTCCAATGCTTTAGTTTAGCAATCATCTACTCATCTCAGCCTAACTTATCTATCACAAGCAGAGCTCCGAGAGCCAGTGAAAACTATTTACAATCGAAATTTTCCAGCTCAATTACTTTTCAAAGTTTAGCAACCTAATCAACCAACCCCTCGCTCATGTTTTGCAGTAGTATTTATAGAAGGATGAGGAGGTGAGATCTGATAAAGGATCTCCAAAGATAATTAATACAGACTTAATGGCTTCTCGGCCTTTGGGGGGCTCAATGAAGAAGCTTACATAGGTGTCTTCTGTATTAAATTATTTACATAAAGATTTAAGCTCAGTGGGAGCTCTTTTTGACCTTTGAGGCTCTGTGTGATGTCAAAGTAACTCTGCTAATATTTTGTCATTAAGTTTTTTTGCAGAATTTACTCTCTGGCTACGTTTTGAGGCAGATGCCTGGTCCTGATCAATAACTTCGGCCTCTGTTTGAATGGTTTGAGGCATAGGTGGCATTGTGGTAGCTGGGAGGAATCAATTTGCCTCAGATGTGGCGGTGGAGGCTTTCTATCTGATGACCCTTTATGATTTTTATTTTAACCATGTTTTAATTGGGGATTAGGATTTTGATAAACCTTCTTAGACGTAATCCCCATAGGTCTGTCTTCAATATTCTATCCTGGTACATTTTTGTTTTCGACACTGATACTCTTTGATTTGTGCCTAATTCACTGTGTTTGTTGGTGTGTAGGGCTGCGCAGGGGTCGTGTGGCATCAATGCCTCATGAATCATTGACGAAACGTGGATTTTGAAACCTGCAAGTGATTCCCTTTGATAAATCGAAGGCTGGAGGATCGTCACCCTCTGCCTTTGAATTTTCTTCAGCATAGCGGAAAAAACCACTGGAACCCTGCAGAATACGAACAATGTTATAAAATCCTGCATGTATAGTTTTACTGCTTTAGAAGGCGCGTGGAAAGAGCATGGCCATCGGATGGCATCATCCAACGGTTGAGATTTATCAGAGGGAGTCAAAAGGAAACAGGGGAGGAATTAAATCGGAGCCATCGATCACGCAGAGATCGACGGTCGGGAGTGGAGGCGAAAAGTCAAAGTGAAAATAGAGAAATGGTTTAAAACCTTTGTTTTGGACAAAAATGGTCAAAAATCATGTTCGGGGTTCGTGACAAACGTGGGCCGTCGGATGAGATCGGCCCACGCGATCAACGGTGGAGTACAGGCGCCAATAAACCTTAGAAACATGCCCAGACATCAAAAACGTTAATAAAATCCAGATGAATAAAACCCCTGGGTCCAAATTTGCTGACTGTGTGGGGAAACAATGAAGATCTGCCCCAATTAAAACTCGCCGCGTGGATGCTGATGTGGCACTGGGGGCCTGGACGATGGAGTGTGGGCCGTCGATCTGCAAATCAGATCAACGACGAAGATGCTTTAATGACCGTGTCGTACCTTGGTTATTGCATGAGCGTCTTCAGAGAGCGATCATCGTCCGATGAGTTGCCTCAGATCGGACGGTGGACGTCAATATCGCGCTGGGCCCATGTCCGAACTTTAATGTACGATGAGGGCGATATTTAAAATTTGATCGAGGCCACGTGTCTTTCGGTGAATGGAATCGCTGCAAAATAGAAAAAACCGCCTCCCTCTTAAAAGCGGTGCGATGAATTCCACTTGGTTTTGCAACAGTGAGTGGCTAGTGGGGACCACCGGGGTGAGAGATTGCACGTCGTCGATCTGCAGATCAGATCGATGGTGGAGAGTGACTAGAACTTTGTACCGGTGGAAACTTTAGGAAATAATAAAAAACCGACAAATTAATATAACCAAAGGTTTATACTTTGGGGGCGGAATATTGATTATCAATATGGTTTGGCGCCCGTCTGCGGGGGCCATGGGTTATATGGAAAACCATATGACCGGGGGTTTAGAATGGAGGGCTAATCGGCATCGAGCGATGCGATAAGCACTTGGAGGGCCAACGCCTGGTTCTGGCACCAAGGTGTATGGAGGGGAAGTGTTAAAGACTTAGCCCAAGGGGCTTAAGTCCATAATATATAAAAAATATGATTTTTATAGATTTTCAATGATTTTCAAAGGAGTTTGAGGGTTTCGATAAGGAAATAAAGGGTTTTAAACCTTATCAAATGGGTTTTGATGAAGGGGAAAAGGGGAAAAAAATGAAAATGAGGGATATTATGGGGAAAAGAGGAGAGGAAATAAGGTTAGTTTTGGAAGAGGGGAGAGGGGGAAAAGGGTGTTTGCAGCAATTTATTCATAATGGAACACTAGAAAATTTTGCGGAAATTCCGACGGCCAATTCGTCGCTATTCCGACACATAGTCTTCGCAAGAGTGACAGTTCGAGGGCGGGAAAAACGTGGTTTACCATACCGTCGCAGTTCCGATACAATTAAAAAGTGTCGCACTATCGACACTTTTTCCGTTGCTTCCAAACAAGTGTCACTCTTCCGACATTTCCCAATCTGTCGCACTTCCGACCTCTGTAAACTGTCGCACTTCCGACGAAATGTGGTCCGACGTTTTGAACGTCGCTCTTCCGACGTCTGTAAACTGTCACAATTACGAAGAAATGTGGTCTGATGTTTTGAACGTCGCTCTTCCGACGTTTGTAAACTGTCGCAATTCCGACGAAATGTGGTCCGACGTTTTGGACGTCGCTCTTCCGACGGTTGTAAATTGTCACAATTTCTACGAAATGTGGTCCGACGTTTGTAAACTGTCACAATTCCGATGAAATTTGGTCCGACGTTTTGAACGTCGCTCGTCCGACGTTTTTATATTGTTGCTCTTCCGACGTTTCTAATCTGTCGCAATTCCGACACTTACAAGGCGTTGGTATAGTGACGGCAGGTTCAATTTAAAAAAAAAATGAAACTTTAAAAGAGGAAAAACGTTGTTTTGAATATATTATATGAAGTAAAACAGTCCATGAAGTCATTACATTTTCACATCTGAATATTGGAACCCAAATATCCATCCAGAAAAGTAGAAGTTCCACCCCAGACAATGATAGAAAAATACCCCATGTCACATACAGGGACATGATATAAAACCCAGTTACGGTCCACATGGAGATTATTGAAAATCTGAGAAAGCATCCAAATATGCCCAAGGCATCTATAAGAAAGTGAAATAGCAGTATGTAGAATAGTAAAGCAACAGATAGAGTACCGACGTCCATTGTTCCAAATACAAATTAAAGTACCCAAAATCCTTGAACAAAGAAAAACGCTAATCATGTGAGGAGTGTGATATGTCCAAAATATAAAAAGACCATCAGACCGTATCAATAAACCAACAACATAGACTAGCATAGCTAGTTTTGAAGGCAGAGTGATCAACATTAATCATTTTTTTTTCACAAGAGAAAAAACGTTGTTTTGAATATATTATATGAAGTAAAACAGTCCATGAAGTCATTACATTTTCACATCTGAAGATTGGAAACCAAATATCCATCTAGAAAAGTGGAAGTCCCACCCCAGACAGTGATAGAAAAATACCCCATGTCACATACAGGGACTTGATATAAAACCCAGTAACGGTCCACATGGAGATTATCGAAAATCTGAGAAAGCATCCAAATATGCCCGAGGCATCTATAAGAAAGTGAAATAGCAGTATGTAGAATAGTAAAACAACAGATAGAGTACCGACGTCCATTGTTCCAAATATAAATTAAAGTACCCAAAATCCTTGAACAAAGAAAAACGTTAATCATGTGAGGAGTGTGATATGTCCCAAATATAAAAATACCATGAGACCATATCAATAAACCAGCAACATAGACCAGCATCGCTAGTTTTGAAGGCAGAGTGATAAACATTAATCATTTTTTTTTCACAAGAGAAAAACGTTGTTTTGAATATATTATATGAAGTAAAATAGTCCATGAAGTCATTACATTTTCACATCTGAAGATTGGAACCCAAATATCCATCCAGAAAAGTGGAAGTCCCACCCCAGACAGTGATAGAAAAATACCCCATGTCACATATAGGGACTTGATATAAAACCCAGTAACGGTACACATGGAGATTATCGACAATCTGAGAAAGCATCCAAATATGCCCGAGGCATCTATAAGAAAGTGAAATAGCAGTATGTAGAATAGTAAAGCAACAGATAGAGTACCGACGTCCATTTTTCCAAATACAAATTAAAGTACCCAAAATTCTTGAACAGAGAAAAACGCTAATCATGTGAGGAGTGTGATATGTCCAAAATATAAAAAGACCATCAGACCATATCAATAAACCAGCAACATAGACCAGCATCGCTAGTTTTGAAGGCAGAGAGATAAACATTAATCATTTTTTTTTCACAAGAGAAAAAATGTTGTTTTGAATATATTATATGAAGTAAAACAGTCCATGAAGTCATTACATTTTCACATCTGAAGATTGGAACCCAAATATCCATACAAAAAATCATACAAAATATCTCATAACAAATTGAGATATTATCTAGGATAACTAATAAGTATTTTACAACAATATAGAGACAGATGGTCTCATAGATAAGAAAAATGATAACCGATGTTGTGTTGTTTCCTTCTTTTAAGAATGTCCTGGAGGCAGACCCTATATCTTGGCTTGCCGCTGTCCTCTTCAGTAATTCTATGTTGATTATTTTGTTTCATTGATACTCTTTAACTGCTCTGATAATCTTTGACCTTTGTTCATCCTTTTATCCTTTTTATCATGATATACTGTGGTAAATAGGCAAAAATTTATGTAAGGATAATTTTTTACAAAAGTTCCATCATTTCTTCCCACCATTGAACTTCTGGCACTCTGGTCCTTTGAAAATTTCTTAGTGTTTCATCAGCCTCAGTATATTTGAAGAAATTAGGCTTATTTGGGAACAAATGATTTACTTCATGCTCAAGATAAAATAAATTCTCCAATCTGTCATGAAGGTTTTTCCCTGTAGGCAATGTTGCTGTTGATGAACTGGTTGAAGAACTAGCTTGATTATCAACATATTTGTCCAATTTTTCAACATAACTATCAAGGTCCATTAGCTTATCTTCTGCAACTATAGGACTGGGCAATCCTCTATTTAACAAAATATTCAATCTTTCTCTGAAGGCAATGATTTCTTCTTGCATATCCGAGCACCTTCGTTCTAAATTCTGTACCAGAGTTCTTTTAGTAAAAAATCTCTTTATTTCCAGAATTGTTCCGGTCCTGTCCTGAATACCAATTTCTGCAAGTTGATTCTTAGTCCGAGTATTCAAAAAATGTATAAGTCTATTGGCCTCTTCTGGCATATTTCCCAACTCTTGTCTTGATCTCTCAATCTCATCCAGAGCCAATTTAACTAAGTTATTCTGTTCATCGATTATTTGAATTGAGGACCAAACATCCTTTATTGATTGAATGATATTATCCCAAAGAATTTCATTATTTCTTTTAAAGGTTTCTCCAATGTGAGATCCTTTTCCAATGCTTTGACTATTTTTTCTAATTTGTTCACTTCTCTTGTTTTATCAGCAACACTCATTTTTGAAAGATCATATTTATGTTCTAGAGTGGCCAATTTTTCCTTTGTTTTGTGAAGCTCTATGGCCTAAAGTTTCATATCTTCCATTGACTTTGTTAATTCATCAGTGTTCAAATTTGCAGTGTTGCTCTGTGACAATTCTGTTGGCTGACCTGTTGTTGCTGTACCTGTCACTACTCCTGCTGTAGATACTGGAATATTTTCCTGCTTATCTTTTAATGCATTCTCAAGCTCTTTTTCAGTTGCAGTAAGTTTCTCATTCAATTTTAAGAGCAAATCCATTAGTTCTTCCTCAGAATTTTGTTTGATGATTTCTGCAGTCTGTGGATGTCTTGAGGCCGGTAACTTTAATTGTTTTCTCAGAGCTGCAATATCATCATCTTTTCTCTTGATAAAAGCTTCAATACCTTTCACATCTTTAGGATTATGACCCAAACCAATTATTATTTCCTCTAAAGTTTTGATTCTATTATCCTTAGCCTAGGAGGAGGCTTTTTCAAGCTGCAACTGTGTATTAGTATTATCCAAAGAATCCTGCAACTTATGGGTCATCATTGATTTATCCGTCAGAGTAGAATAAATCATCTCACCTGTTTGCTTGTGTAGCTCAATTTGATCTAAAGGATGGATATACTTTACTAAGACTTCAAAATTAGTCCTAACGTAATCTGCAGGTATCTGAGGCTGCCGCACCTTGGGCTTCAAATGGCTCATTAACATCTTACCCTGTTGGATGTCATAAGCTGACATCAATATTTCTTGATTTTTCGGAGCCATCTTCAAATATTGGTTGTACACTTGAAGTCTAAGTGGATCATTCCTGGCCTTTATATTGATGAATGTTCTTTTGATGTCCGAGGCAGTTTTTACCGGAGGTTTGAAAGAAGATATTTCTGCACTTTGTTGCCTCTGTATTTCCTGTTTTTGAAAATTAGTGGATGTCCCACTACCTGTACCTGCTTTCTAACTGTCTTCTCTTCCCTGGATGTCAGGGATTTCCTGAAATGATTCATCTTCTGGAAGGGGAGTTAATTTCTACCTTTTAACATCTTGTTGTTCAGAAGAGCCACCAATAGGAGTGGTTTTTTCAGCCTCTCTCTTTTTTCCCTTTTCTATATTCAGAGGAGTTTGTAAAATATAAATTTCTAGCTCACTGATCTGAGTAGGAGGAATTTGTCCTTGACCTTGTTCTTTAGAAGTCTCTGGTTGCTCTGTCATTATGAATTTTTCAATTATTTGTATATCAGGCTCCTTTTCTTTTCCTTTAGATTCTACTGCTACTGTACTAATCTCCCGCAAATTTTGTTGTAAAGTCCTGGCTGAAGAAGATCCCTGCACCTGTCCAAAAGATTCTAGGTCAAGTATCTTTTCAAGATCTTTCATTACATTTTCAACATTGACCTACTCACTATCTTTTTCAACCAATGTCCCTTCTGTCCATTCATCCATATTAGCATATTTTTCTATTTCTAGGATTCTTTGATGGATGTATGGTGACAGTTTATTTTTCATTCTTCTATCACAAATAAAGTTGTTTGGATCATAAGGCACCCAGTAGAAACTCTTTTGTAGTCTGAGATAGTCTTCTAAAATCCTTTCGGCTTCCTTTCCAGCTTCCCTAGAGTTACAAATGAAGGGACCTAATTGGTTCTTGATCCTGAGTTGAGCCTTTTTCTTTGCATTGCAAAAATGAATTATATCTGAATTATTCATCTGCCTGAAATATTCTAATGCAAAGAGTCTCATTGGGACATACTTGGGCAGTTTGAATGGGCATAATTCACATCCATATATCCTGATCTCTGTGTAGTTTTGATATAGGTACCAGTCACCTATCTTGTAATGCTTTGAGATCTGAAGGATTTTCTTGATTTCATTGTTAATTCTAGGAGGAGAGACTCCCGTCAACAAGGTAGTTGCAAGATGAACAAAAAGGTCGACAAAATCATTATAGGAATAAGGAGAATCAGAGGAATTGTGAGTAATGGCAGACCAAAAGATGACTGACCTAGGATTCCCTTTGGCATCAAGTTTCTTAACATGAAAAGGGAAATTTTCTGACTGAAAGTAAATCATGAGATGATATATGACAGAAGAATACTTAAATACTCTCTCATTCTCAAATCTCATGAACTGATCATGGATTTTGTCAGCAATATAAGATGCAAAATCGTACTTGACAGCAGGAGGTTGTCCAGGGGTAAAAATGAATAACAATACTAGGGTTAACTGATCAACATACTCACTAGTATTGAAGCCCATTATGGAAGATATCATGTTTAAAATAAGTCTACCCTCATCAGTAAAGAAAGTATAACCATAAGGGGGAGGGTTTTTAGGTTGATGCTCTGGTAACATGAAGGTTTGGCATAGGAAGTTTAACTCTTCATGGGATAACTTAGTATATTTCTCAAGTAATTCAGCCATGGACAGGGGAGTGAGAGCTTGACCAGGTTGGAATTGTAGCATTTCATTTATGGACTGAGTAGTTATTGGGAAAATGACATTTTGACTTGGGGATAAAACTGCTCGTTGGTTGAGATCATAATTTGCGTAGCAATAATGGATTAACTCAGGAAAAATATGGATTGAGGGGAGAAGGTACATAGGAAGATTTGATTCCCAAAGTCCAAAGATGTCAGAACCATTCAAATAATTGTCTCTGCAGCGGAAAAATATTCGAAGAGGATTCTCACTGAGAAGCAAGTCCTTAATTTGAAAATCCATATCGGCTAAAGGCAAATAATCCAAGTTCTTGTGAGGGGCATTGATGGGCACGACATTCAGAGCTACAGGAACTTCCATTTCTGGTTCTTGTGGATTCAGAAATGGAATTTCGGGGTTTTTGTGGAAAAGGGGCACAATTACCAGTTTTGGCAATATAATTGCAGTTCTGGGAACGAAAAAGACCAAACTGAACTTCTTTTCAGACCTTAGTGCAGAATTAAAACTAAAACCAGGATTTTTTACAGAGTTTAGCGGGGAATTGGAATAAATACCTATTTACGGGAAATGAAAAGTTTTTAAACAAGCGCTGGTTATGATAGAAGAACCCTGAAATACTCGGCTTCAATTCTCTTCAGCAAGGTAACGGTCAGCAAGCGTTAACATTTGGTTTTTGAATTTTTTTGCATGGAAGACTGGCTAGCGCATGGAACAATGAAAATGACGCAGACGCAATTTGTTTTATTTACAAAGTCAAAAGGGTGGCGGGTTTTGATTGATGACGTCAGCATGTACGATGGTTTCGTCACAGAGGGATAGGAGCGGATCTTTGTTTGGGCTGCTCGCGCAGTGGAAATCCGGACCCGAAAAAGATTAGGGCGAATTTGATAAGAAATTCGCGTCACAACTCTCCCTCCGTACGCCAGCCCAACTTCAGACCCGAAAAAGATTAGGGCGGAATTCATTTGGTTTTCGCATCACAAAATTGGCCGACGTCAGCAGGCTATTTTGGAACGCAAATTTGGTTTGAATTATGGTTTATCGCCGTTTGAAGTCCGGCGGGCTCGACTTAAGAACAATTTTGTTTGATCCCATCTTATAAAATTTGTGTTGGTTTTCTTTGATAATACACATATTTATAATAGATCATGGGAATACCACACTAGTAAAAATGTGGAAAAGTTATATAAATTATTGAGAACAATCATTTTTATGTAAAAATATCCAAATGTGCTTTTGGGAAATAAGAATTCGAGTATTTGGTTCATATTGTTTTAAAGGAAGGAGTGAAGTTGGAGCCTCAAAAGATGCAAGATATTACAAAATGACCTATTCCTAAGAAAATCAAGGTTCTTAGAAGATCTTTTAGACTTACATGATATTATTGATCATTTGTTAAGAATTATGCATGCATTCCAAGTCCACTCACATATCTCTTGAAGAAAATATCATTTATATGGAATGATGAGGCTACTTTGGCATTCTCTCTTTTAATGGATGCCATGTCTTCTACACCAACATCGGTTGCACTTACTTTTGGTAAAACATTCATAGTAGAGTGTGAGGCACTAGGACAAGGAATTTACGTAACATTAACACAATAAGGGATATCATTGGCTTTTAAAAGCAAGGAATTCAAAGAAAATATTTGGTGAAATCTACGTATAAAAAATAAATGGAAGCGATATTACATGCAATAAAAAATGGGGATAGTATATCACTGGGAGGTACTTTAAAGTCAAGATATACCATGATATCATAAAGTATTTTTTGAAGCTATGGATTTCATTGGAAGATTAACAAAAATGAGGAGAAAAAAAGCAAAGTTGTAATTTTGAGATAATCTGCAAAAAGGGTAAGGAAAATTTAGTACATGATGCTCTTTCTAAAATAAAAGAGGCCTCAAATTTATATCCAATTACATTTTCTATTCCTAGGTGGCTAGAAGAAGCTTGCCATAATGCAAAAATGACAATAGTAATAAACAAAAACTAAAATTTATAAAGGATGGGATGAACTCTATGGAGCATTGGGAGTGAAAGAGAGATATACTTTGGTGCAAATGTAGAATATTTTTATGCATGCAAGCATATTTGAATAAAAAAATATTAAGGGAGTCCCATGTCTCTCTGATGGTAGGACGCATGGTTCCTTAAAACATCTCAAAGGATCAAAAAAAATATTTTTGGAAGGAATGAAGAAAGATATTGAAAATTTTGTAAGAGAAGGTAAGGTTTGCATAATAAATAAAAGAGAGATAGTAAAATCTCTAGGGTTACTTCAACCATTCCACATACATATTCAAAGACTAGAATATATATCAATAGACTTTATTATAGGGTTACTGAAATATAAAGGTAAGTATTACATTTTTGTGGTCATTTATATAGACAAATTTTGTAGAGCTCAATGTACATAAACAACAAGCCAAGTGGCAGAAGTGTCCATGAAAGAAATTCATAGTCTTCATGGTTTTCCTAAAGTAATAGTAACAAGAAACTTTTGGAAATAATTATTTAATATGAGTGGAGAAACACTAGCTGCCATGAGTTCTACATATCAAACACAATCAAATGGTCAAACAAAAATAGTTAACAAATGGTTTTAAGGTTATCTACAATGTTACTCTTTAGAAAAGAAATCTTAGTGGATGAAGTGGGTTCCTCAAGGAAGAATGGTAATATGATACTATCAGACTACCTATCACACATCTACTAAAATTTCCCCATTTAAGGCCCTTTATGGATATCCAACTCCAAGTATCTCATACTTTTTGCAAGATAAGTCCAAAGTATAGGAAACAGAGTCACATATGGAAAATACTAAAGAAACTTTGAAAATTATTATGGAAAACCTTCAAATGACATGAAACATGATAAAACAACAAGGGGAACAACATTGAAGTGAAAGATAATTTGAGGAGGGTAATTGGGTATTTTTAGATTATAGCATTATAAGCAATCTTCATTCAAGAAAAAGAAGAATAAAGAATTAGCTCAAAAATGCAATGTGGAAAAAGTCGAAGTCGGGATTAAATCGGAAAGGGTCCAAAAGTTGAAATACTCGATAAAGTCGGGAGTTTTTTGAAAAAGTCGGCAAAACTAAAAAAATACAAAAATATTCATTTTTGGAAAAAATCCTGATTTTTTCAAAAAAAAATTAAAAAATTATTAAAGAAACTACCTCACTCAAGATTTTTTCAAAAAAGTCGGCAAAAAGTCGGGACTTCGAGGATAAAATCGCGACTTTTTCAGGGATGAAAAAGTCGGCAAAAATTCGGCCAATAAAGTCGGCTCCGGGAAAAATTCGGGATTTTTTCAAAAAGTCAGGACTTTTTGCCGACTTTTTCCACACTGCAAAACTGTTATGGCCCTAAATAATTATTCATAGGATTGCACAAGTGGTATAGAAGTTATATTTTCCTTCTTGCATTCATAAGGTTTTTCATGTATCTTGCCTAAAAAAGGTTTTGGGAAAAAATATGCCAATGTAAATAGAACTTCCAAAATTAGATGAAGAATGAAAGTTGATTCTCGAACCACAAAAAGTTATAGATAAACATTATGTATCTCTTTGACATATAACCATTATGAAGTACCTAATCAAGTGGAATAATATTCCTCTAGAAGAAGGTACATGGTAAAATGATCAATTCGTGATGAAATACCCACGGCTAAAGGGTTCGTTTGAAGTTTTGACAAAGGTTTTGTTATATGTTTTATATAACGCGCGGCGGAATAGTTTTATTGTTTGTTAAGGTCCCACACGGTGATAAAATTTGAAGGGTAGGTCCAAATTTAAATTAGAAGGGCATATATCTATATCGCCCTTCCATATTGAAAAGATTTAAAAAAAAACTTTTCAATTGACCACAATAAATTATTTTTACATTTCATTTTCAGAAAGACAAAACCATCAATATTTATATTAATAAAACACTGTTACATATACAACAATGAAGAAGGCTCCATCTTTCATTGCTTAAATATCTCATTGGAAATGTCAACATAAGTCTTGAAGACACTATTATAAGAGTTTGGATACATACCACCGAGATATAGGAGATTCTTATGTGTCAGATTGTGTAATGCAATTTTGACTTTGTCTCACAGGGAGCAGCAGCATGGAGGTCTGGATTTTTCTTATAGAAATTTTTTATTATTATTTGAAACATTGTTTATAGATATGAATACAACAATGAAATTATGAGCATGGTGGAAAATTAGTCAAGCTCATGATTCCAAACCATGATGATGTAAGTTTGGAATTTAACATTTTTACATGTTAAATACAAATAGTCAAAATCACTGACAACTTAGTATGCCATAATTAATAATCATTCCCTGTTCACTTTTGTTAATAGGTTTATGTCACATGATGATGCAGGGGCATTAGGCACTAGCTAGCAATGTAGGAGGTTTTGTCCACATGTTGTGGCTAGGAGGGTTCGAAAAAATTTGAGTTGTAACAGCTAGGTGTCAATACCTCAGCTGACTGTATTACTTAGACTAGCTAGAGTTGTAGGAGTCGAACAGTTTCAGTTAGTTGAATTATTATAATTAGAAATTTTGATTTCTATAATGGTCCTCTCAGAGGAACCGAAGAGCCATATGTTATGTATATAGATTGTAATTCCTCGGATGAATAAAAGTAGAGAGGGAAGAGGAGAGTAGAGAGGGGATTTCTGCAATAAACCTCTGTGTGTGAACAATTGTTTCCAGTTAAATGATTTCCAAGCTTAGTTGCCATTGAATTATCTCGAACTGCTAATTGTGAAGAATTGTTTAACTGTGAGGCGATTGGGTACTGATAATCCCATTCTTCTGTCTTTGAATTCCCATAAATTGTTGGATAACCCTGTGAACTCACCCCACCCGAAGGCGAGCTCTGTGTAGAGAACTGGGGTCGTGAACACTGTTCAAATATAAAAATCCAGCTTAATAAAGAGACAAGATTGTTGTGCTTTCGAAACCTGACCTGAGGATTGGACATGAGTTAACAAATAAAAGGATAGCGGAGCCAGACTTGCACCCGTGGTCAAGCCCTGTACCAAAACCACGAGCGGAATCACAAAAGTGGGTTGCCCATATCGCACCACTTTTGCAGAGTATGCGGTATTTCCTATTCGCGAGCGATTCCATATGTGACACGTGGCGAAGTGACCCCCGGAAAACCACCGTTTAACCCGCGCCATCGCACGTTAAAGCCCGACGTTGGAAGCCGAGCGAAATTTCCAAGAGTCGTTGATTTGGAGAAGGGCCATCGGACGGTGGTCGCACGTTGAACTTGCCCGGAGGTTAACTAAGGTGTGCGGAGGATAGCCAGGTACGATATGAGTGTTTGATTGGTTATTGATATATATAGGTGGGGCCGGAGTATAATTAAATTGTTTAATTAAACGATTGGCGGATAATTAGCATAAGTCTGGAGCGTGATTGTTGTAAGGCTGGGTGATGAAATATAGAGCCGAAAGTTCATCACAAGTTATTTATTTAAAAAGAAACGTGGAGTATAAATACAAAGTGTTGAAAGTTAAACATTGGTTATAAGGCTTGGAGATAATATAAAGTTGGGAATATAAATTAAAGTCCAACCATTGTGGATAGTATTTATTTATAAAATTCTACGAATTTGATAAATAAACCCGAAGAAAGAAGAAGTCAATTAAGACTCAGGCTGGAGGAAAAGAACGAGGTAAACCAAGGGAAAATGCTGACAAAGCGATTGTAGACACACCATCTCTCCTTAGGGGTCCAATTTCAGTTTTGTTGCGTCACACGATGATCTCTCTTCTCTGGCATTTACTTGTATTGAAGATCACTATTCTAGGAATAAGGAGTTATTTTCTCCAAAAATAACCCTAGCCAAACATTGACAATGTATCAAGGATATCTTTCTATGCTTCATAAGTACATATGTTCTACTTCTAAATCATGTCTTGGAAGTGGTTGTTTTGTTGGAAATTATTCACCAGTTGGTTTCATACCAAAGTCTTTTTCACATTTTCAGCATCCAATACATGAAAAATATAATGATTTAAAAAAACATAAATATTTGAAATTTTGCAAGAATTGTCTGGCACACTTTGAATATGAATTTTGAAGTCAAGTGCATGATGCTGCATAGGATCAAGTGTCATTTTGAATACCAAATGTTTCACAAGAAACTTCTGAACATGCTACCCTGCAGTAAGGATTAAATGATAATATTGCATCAACTATTTCCATAATAAAAGTGCACCTCGGCCATAAGACTAAACAACTACAAATGTTGTAGATCTAACAAGACCACACAATCAAATGTATTCCACAAGGCCAATACTATATGAAAAATGAAAAGGATTTTGCAACCAAAAATACCTTAGGCAACTAATTCAATTAGATACACCAAACCATCAGCAAAAAGGAAAACCAGCCTACTTGGCCCCAATATTTTCAACCGGGTCCTCTAATTCAACCAATAAAAAGGCCAAAACCATAGCATTGAGATACATTTCATTACACTATCATAAAAATAAAATTTGACTCAGCCATAACCCTTTCCTTTTGTTGTTGTGAAAATATTTATGCATTACTCTAATGTGGCTAGTCCATAGGCCAAGTAGACCACTTGGTAACAAATATGTTTCCTTTCACCTTTGAGTTTTCAAATTATGCCTACCAAATCTAAGACATTTAAGAGGGGGAACTAATACAATGTTAAAAAGAAAACCAGAGCACACATCTACAAATTACCTCCTTAGCTACTGTCACACCATCATTAACTATTTTCGGAGAACCATGCTTGCTCTCCAAGACAACGTTTTGCCCTTCGCCCCAAGGGTGACTCCAACAAGATCAGCAAGTTTTTTCACACCGCCTGCAAGACAAATTGACAATGCTTTCAGTAAGTGTGCAATTGAATGCCAGACCATATGCCAAAACAAACCTCCATGAAAAATTAAAATAACACATTAAAATTGAATATAAGTGGACAAGGAAAGATCCACCGCAGTGAAGTTTCACGTGCAGGTGACCTTCCTTTAAACATAATTTTTTCTCTGACCTGCAATTTTTTTGTCACCGAGCCATCCTTGTTGAAGTACAACTCCTTTTCCATAGCTCTTGTATTAACTACCTTCTCTCTGTCGCGTAATCTCAGAGTCCCTCTTCTGCTTGAGCAATTAAAGGAAATGGGTGAAAAAACTAAAAGAGAAGACAATTGTCTGCCATAATTATCAAACATTGCACCCAACTTCTTCCCCTTTCCATTGTTACCCAATGAGGTATATGTGGAAATTGTTGTCATACTGCCCAAAGCAGAGGCCATCTTCTCTTATGCTGAATATAAAATTACAAGATCTTCATATTAGTATGAACCTTAAAAAACATGACTCCCATTGCTAAAAACCACTTTTAAGTTGTAATAGGAAAACTAAACAACTATCGCAACTTTTGGCAACTTCTGGAGCATTAAGAGAGAAACAACCAAAGAGAAATACAACCAAAATCCTCATTTTAATGAGACCGGACTATATATTTTCATTAAGATAATAGAAAGAAATCACGACTATATTAAGGCCAGCACAAAACAATCTTTAACCAATGTCTCTCGCGGCCTTCAGGTTGCCATGCTAGAGGTTATATTTTTAATTTAAATTCTTGACCTCTCGTGCCCATCTATGAATGCATCCAATGGGATATCTACATCAAATGCTCCTTTATATCCCCAAAAACAAATTCCCTACTACAAGAGAACCAGTATTGATGGATCAGGGCCCACACCATCCCACCCACTCGAAACGGTGAAAAAGGAAACCCGAGAAAACTTCTGAAATATCTCAAGATGACTATATGGGTGGTTCTTATGAATCAACCAACCATTCAGAACATGCTCATCAATCCAAACCATGAGTATTATGTGACAATATTCAAGCAGGCACTGAATCGGATTTCGGAAGCTATGTTAGAGAAACCCTAAACTCTCACTGAAAATAGGTGAAATGTGGCACCACTCAGGGATTGACATGTGCCAATTGGTACAAGTGGTAGACAATTGGCATGCTCAAAAAATGAGGTGATGCAGGAATGACATGAGGGAGAAAATGTCAGAAAAACATCAAATCTGGAGAACTAAAGCTCATCACCAACCTGAGATTGACAACTTTACATGATGTAACCTATGAAATCGTAAATGGAGAAATCATAGTAACAATAAAGTAACCTATGTAACAATAAAGTTTGATTCATCCTGGGAGTGGTGATGGGATAAATCATAGTGAACAACAAGAAACATGCAGAGTTGCTTACAATCAAATAGATGAAAAAACACATACAAAAAACCTAGATAATAATCATGAAAAAGCTTAATATTGAATTATGAACTATAAAGGAACTTACAAAATGTGACATTACGAACCTGGTCAAGCGCACAAGAAAAAATATCATGGACATGACCCTGGTTGACAAGTTGTATTGCTCATGATGCAAGAGGATTTGTACCTGCACTGCCAAGTCAATCAAAATCCATCATTATCTATACAATAAATACAGGTAATTGATGTAGTATCTTTTACTCTAAGATGAATTCTTATGATAATGTTAGAACATATGTTGAAAATGTCAAAACATACCTGAATAAGCTCCTCTTCGTTTCAAGAAAAATTTATTGGAGTCGCATGAACTTGGAACAAGCCTCCCACGATTTGACAGAGTAGCAACTAAGTCAACAGTGACTTTTTTGTTGCTACACTCGATCGAGGGAGTTTTGCTCCAAGATTAAATCGCTCCAATAAATTATTCTCTACTAAACAGGGCCAACCACGTGAAGGTGGAAGCTCTTATGGCCCCTCCCCCCCCCTCCCCTCACATCACTCTCAATTCCCTAATACCCAATCTATATTTCATTTTTTACTTTCATGAGCATAAAAAAAAATATTCAATAACTAATAAAAAAACAATTCAACAAAAAGTACGCAAGGAAACATTGCAATTAATTCTTGACATAAAAATAGTATGATAAATGAGTTTTTTATATAACGCAAAAAACGTTCCAAGTATGGTCATTGGTAACGTTTGTCTTATAATACAATATTTTACATTATCGAATTTTCTTTTTCTTCTTCCTATTTTTAAAGCTCCTAATTACATCATCAATATCATCATGCTCTGCTCCTGTTTCGTGCCTTTCGACCCGCACTGCTGACCTAGTTGCGTAGTCACGATGTCTGGTCTCATCCAGTGACGGGGCATCGCCTACAAAAACAGATAATATTAAATTTTAATTGTTAGTTTTTAAATATCATTGAACTAGTTCGGTAATATTAATAAAAAAAATTGCAATGAGATCATTTACCTGGTGCACCAGTTGTCGCCGCTGACCTAGTTGCGTAGTCACGATGTCTGGTCTCATCCAGTGACGGGGCATCGCCTACAAAAAACAGATAATATTAAAATTTTAATTGTCAGTTTTTAAATATCATTGAACTAGTTTGGTAATATTAATAAAAAAAATTGCAATGAGATTATTTACCTGGTGCACCAGTTGTCGCCACTGACCTATTTGTGTAGTCACGATGTCTGGTCTCATCTAGTGACGGGGCATTGCCTACAAAAATAGATAATATTAAATTTTAATTGTCAATTTTTAAATATCAATGAACTAGTTCGGTAATATTAATAAAAAAATTTGCAATGAGATTATTTACCTGGTGCACAAGTTGTCGCCGCTGACCTGGGCTTGCGTAGTCACGATGTCCGGTCCTTATCCAGCGGACGGCATCGCCTACAAAATGTATAATATTAAATTTTAAATTACGCTTTTAAATATCATTGAACTAGTCTTGAATATTAGTAAAAAAAAATTACAATGAGATTATTTACCCGGTGCACCATTTGTCGCGCCGACTCCAACTTGCGTAGTCACGATGTCTGGTCTCATCCAGTGACGGGGCATCGCCTACAAAAACAGATAATATTAAATTTTAATTGCCAGTTTTTAAATATCATTGAACTAGTTCGGTAATATTAGTAAAAAAAAATTACAATGAGATTATTTACCTGGTGCACCAGTTGTCGCCGCTGACCTAGTTGCATAGTCATGATGTCTAGTCTCATCCAGTGATGGGGCATCGCCTACAAAAACAGATAATATTAAATTTTAATTGTCAATTTTTAAATATCATTGAACTAGTTCGTAATATTAATAAAAAAAATTGGAATGAGATTATTTACCTGGTGCACCAGTTGTCATCGTTGGGACTGTTGCCCTGTCTCTGGTGGTAAGATCCTCAAGGGAAACATTCTCTATCATTTAAACAAAAAATTTTATAAGGACAACCATCAAGGTATAATTAGAAAAAATTATAAGTGGAAATTAATTACCGTCACGGCCCTCACTGATAGTAGCATTGTCGGCCTGGTCCCTACTACAATGATCAGGTTGCACATGAGGATCATCTACATTTGGCTCTAAAACTGGGTTATTTGCGTCGTCGGTAGTGTTGCTCCCCTGATTTAAACAAAGTTTTTAGACATTAAATTTATGTATGAAAACAAACATATTGAAAGGTTAATGTTTTACCTTATCAGGCATTCTGGATCTTGGGACCTGCCCCAAGCTTATGCGACGTTCAACTACGGCTTGATAGCCGAAATGGAAAGAGATATTTTTATCTTCCTCTGTAGTTTCTGTTCCGAAGTCATCACCCTACATTACATATGATTGTGTATTTTTAATCATATTTGATAGGATTACAAAAACGTTGGCAGGTGATACAATTAATTATAAGATGTTTAGCTACTTAATTACAATTCTTGCGGCCAATTTCAAGTACCTGCCCTGGCCTAGCTTGTGATGGCCCTTTTTTTCAATCCTATCTTTGGTTGCCTTTGAGGTGTCAGGCAACCTAGCATCAAAAGATTAAAGTCAGATATGACGTAGCACACTTTTATTTTAGACATAGAGAAAATTAAAGCTCTTGAATTAAAGTTGTAATTTACCTTGCAAGTCCAGTTGGCATTTTTCCTTCTTTCTTTGCCCTTTTCTCTTTTCTGTCATGGATGAGTGCTCTCCACTCACTCTCTGGAACTGTGAGAGGACGCTCATATCTAGGGTTAAATTTTAATTGCATCCTATAGGTGTCCCTGGTATATTTCAAATATTTTCCGGCTACCCGAGCCACCGTTGTTCTGTCAAATGTGCCGAACCCAAAAAGGGCTTCTAGATAATCTAGAAGTTATTTTTTCAGGTTGGAACTCTGGGAATTCCACCCTATGCGTATGGTTGGGCCAAAAATTACCAACGCATGGCTCTCCAGATACCTGTAGAACTCATTGTTTCCTACACAAAAAAGAAGAAGATATTATCATTAATTTAAAAATAAAAATCATGATAAATATGTTTTAGAAAAAGTACATGAAATAGTTAAAATATTAAAATTTACCTGGGAGTTGTACATGCTTTATAGGGACACCTTCATATTTCACCAACAACGTGCCATTAATGGTCCCTGTGGAGCTAACACGTGTAGCTCCAGAAAACGCAATAATGTAGTTGGCCATATCAGCCTCATCATTGCCAACACGTTCAGCGGTTGGCTGGGTGTCTGCTTGGGTAGGGTGTGTTTCTTGGCTGGCACCTAAAGGAGTAGAAGGTGTACGAGAAGGTTGTTGGGCAATCTCTTGCCCTTGTGTCCCACTACCACCAACACCGGATTCAGCAAGTGCCATAAAACGCTACATACAAAAGAACATCTTGTTAGTTTAGTCAATGTAAAAATTAAAAATCAAACTATCACAATTCATCTCATGCAGAACAAAAAAAATATCCTTTTGACTTTTTATTATTACCTGATATCTTTCTACCTGGCTCATAAGTTGTTTTATCTTCTCTTATGTTTCAGGTGTTTGAGGCGTGTCTATCAAAGTATTAAATTCCGACCTTGCATTTCGTGCCTTTTTTCGCAACAAGAACACTGGAGATAGGGATGAAGAAAGCTCTTCCTCAAAGAGGGAATCATCAGGCGTACCATGGCTAGGTGTCTGCATATTTGAACAAAATTAATATTATTTCAATTATGTAAATAACTAAAATACCCGAAGATAGAGCAATGCTGGCACTTTACATGTTCTTCCGCTGGCCTCTTTCCACGATCATCCCGTCTCAGGGTTGTTCCTGCACTGCTCTGATCAGTCTGCCACATTGCAATAAAATTATAAATGTAAAAAATTGAAAACAATATCTAACTTGAAAACACAAAATGAAAACTGAAATAATTTCTAATAAGACACCGGACGACAGAGTTAGAGTTTCAAATATACCTTGCATTGAATTCAGTCATGGAAACATGTCATTGCACATTAAGGCACCCAAACAAGAGACGAGTTGACAATGAAGACCTTATTGAATATATTGTTGGAGCAACTTCTAGTAAACTTGTTGTGAAGACCTTGAGGACATTTTTTGAGCAACATTGTTGAAGCTGATGGTATATCATTGTTGGAGACGATCTTGAAGGGCCTTGAAGTGAAGCTTTTGGAGCAACTATTGAAAAATCCTTAGAGCATTTAAGTAAGGCACTTTCTATCTTCCATCACCTTTTTCCTTTCAATATCATTTAAACGATTTTGTTGATATTTAATGTTTTAAATCACGTTATAATTCCTTGATTATATGTGTTTGGGGACTTTCCCTTTGAAATTACCCAAAAATACCTTGGAAATTTTATCTTCAGGATGCATGTCTGACCCTATTGTTCAATATTTTGATTGATAGTAGTAAACATAGAGAGTTAGGGGGCTCTTGACTTGGTTTGGTTGGGCCATTATATCCCCTACATCTACTAGGGAGAACCCCCCTTGAGTTGGAGGAGAGCTAGCCCGAAGTGAAAAGAGGTTGGTGAGGTGACAATGGGGCTATTGAATTATACATGGTATCACACTTTAGCTTTAGGACTTTATCTTGAGAAGTGCAAGATTTTGCTATATCAATTCTCAAATTGTTTACAACACTATTGTTAAGAACTAATAAGAAGTGATGTTGAGGGGTTTTTGGGTATAAGAAACAATACCATTTAAAAATTAGGGTTCTCAGTCCTTGGCATTCCTTCACCTGGGCCTAGGGGCACACTAGAATAATTTCACACTAAACCATGCAAACTTAAAAGTAACTTAACAGATCCATAAAGTAATAATAATCATAATTCCTAATTTCCTATTGTACGATATGAGGCAAATTATTCAAACATGAAGCAATGAAGACATGCAATGTCTGAATTTCAAGATTGATGAACCAATACAAGAAGTTAGAAACTACAACTTTGATTCAATACTCTGTGTCCTAACTCCAAGAAGGAATCTAGTTTGTAGTACAGAACATGCATCGTGTATCAATTCTTAATTGACAACAACTAAAGGTCATCTACCTCATCAATTCCTTCCCATTTTGTGTTTTTATGTTATATTCCTTATAAAAGTGTCAAATTTCTCTCAAAGTAAGCAACCACCGAATAAAATAAAAAATAGTTGAGATATGATTGAGAAATGGTCATTTATTTCTTGAAAGGATCTTCACAATTTCTTTGGTTGTTTTTCATCTCAAGAAGCAAGAAATGACCTAAGAAACTATCGTGATGTAATATAAGAAACAACACGGTGCAATGGCCATTTTCAAAGCCAAATGATGTCCATTGAGGACATGGCCTTTATTTGGTTCCTCTTTCATAGGAGTTTCGGGTAGAAATGGAACTTTGTTGTACCATTTCCAGTAGTAAAAAGGGAAAACCTTCTTTTTCCATGGGAAATAATTTACCTTTCCTTTTCAAGATAATCTAAATCACAAAAAATATGAACTATACTGCACACATTCTTGGATAATGTGAAAGTGGAAAAGGAATACCCTACACAAGTGATGCACACATGTACATTTGAACATTAATAGATTTTTGTAGTTGAAATGCAATGCTTGTTTTCATTTAAATGTAGGATTTTTAAAGCAGGGAGAAATAATGGCTGCCAAATTAATAAGCGTTTCTTTGGGAAAAATTTAAATCTTGTATTGGGTGATGAAGATAATAGAGGGTATTGAATCTTGATTCTTGAAATCTAGAGAGAACCCTACAGCCTAACACAATCCAATGGAATTGACCAAAAAACCCAAATAGAGTCAACCCTACCATAGGAGGAAGGGCCTGTAGTAAGAACTTACCATTTTGCAAGAGCTGAGGGTGAATGATGTTCACAAGAGCTGAGGGCGAATGTTGTTCTGCAAGAGCTAAGGGCGAATTCTGTTCTGCAAGAGCTCAAGGCGAATGCTGAGGGCGAATGCTGTTCTGCAAGAGCTCAGGGCGAATGCTGAGGGCGAATGTTGTTCTGCAAGAGCTGAGGGCGAATGCTGAGGGCGAATGCTGTTCTGCAAGAGCGGAGGGTGAATGCGCACGTGATATCAGACGTTAATGTAGCACACACGTACATTTGAACACTAATAGATTTTTGTAGTTGAAATGCAATGCTTGTTTTCATTTAAATGTAGGGTTTTTAAAGTAGGGAGAAATAATGGCTGCCAAATTAATAAGCGTTTCTTTGGGAAAAATTTAAATCTTGTATTGGGTGATAAAGATAATAGAGGGTATTGAATCTTGATTCTTGACATCTAGAGAGAACCCTACAGCCTAACACAATCCAATATAATTGACCAAAAAAACCCAAATAGAGTCAACCCTACTATAGGAGGAAGGGCCTGCAGTAAGAACTTACCATTTTGCAAGAGCTGAGGGCGAATGTTGTTCTGCAAGCACTGAGAGCGAACACTGAGGGCGAATGTTGAGGGAAAATGTTGTTCTGCAAGAGTTGAGGGTGAATGTTGTTCAGCAAGAGCGGAGGGCGAATGTGCGCATGATATCAGGCATTAATGTAGCTATTGCGACGGATACGAAACAATAAAATCATTTTTATGTAGCGCGCATATAAGTTTTGTATTTTTATTTAGTGCGCATATAAGTGTCGTTATACCGACGGCGGAAAATGCGTCGCTATTGCGACGAAGGCCTCCAAACGTCGCAATTGTGACACTTAGACATTATGTCGCACTTGCGACGTTTGGAGGCAGTCGTCGCAATAACGACGCTTTGGGCCATAGTGTCGCAATTGCCACATCTTCCTCCAAACATCCCAATTGCGACACTTTTCTAAGTGTCGGTATTGCGACACTTTTCTAAGTGTCGGTATTGCGACACTTTTCTATAAATGTCGGTATAGCAAGGGTTTCGGGCGGGATGGAAAAAATTTGGGGAAATTTTCGACATTTGGTCAAAAGCGTCGGAACCAAGTGTCAGAATTTCCGCCAAATGTAGTAGTGGAATCAACAGAAATTTCTGGGTTTGGGAAAGGAAACAAAAGTGAAGATTTTGGACAGAGGCATGAGGCCTTCAAGAGTCTTCAAGAGCCAACACTTTTTAGCAATAAAATTTGTTCCCTGAAGGCTCCAAAAAAATTTAGCCACCTTTTTCTATTACAAATTTTATAGGTGGCTAGCAGTGGCTCCACTTGGGGATGGTGCCTTCTTGAAGGCATCAAGAACTTTAGGCTTGCATTCTCTGGGAGGCTGACCCGTGCCACATCCATTGTGTTCTCTGGGAGGCTGACCTGTGCCTCATCCATTGGGCTACCCTTCTTTTGCTGGGATGATCTTGCTCTGAAAACATATTAGCAGCCATAAAAACAATGGATCTTCATCAATACAAACTTTCTACCTACCCAATCCTATTGATCTAACATTTTTTCTTCTTTAGAGTGCACTTGGATTGGCAAACTTTTTTCACAATATTTTATTCTTTTGAAAGCAGGAAATCTAATTTATTTCTACTCCTTATTTCTCCCTGAACTCAGATTAAACAATTGAGTTCAGATGCTTCTCTACCTAATCTACTAATATGTTAGGATTAAACATTCTAATAGATTTTTATTTCTCTAATTTCTACAACAGAAATTTAAAAGCATACAAGTCAAGATTTAACAGTCTAACTTGATGCTGATCTATGGCATAAAAAACAAGCTGCACATAGACATTATTTTACAAAAAATTGAATTAAAATGGAAGGCCTAAGATCTGAAAGTTTCTCATCATGGCCTTCTCTTTTCTTTACAACTCTGTTTTTACTTTTGTTTGAGTTGTTCCTTATTTGTTCTATGGTTCATATTTTGAGCTAATTAGAACCAGATTTACATCTCTTTTGACTCAGAAAATAAAACAGATTTGATTCATCTCTCTTTGAAAACTTAGGTTCAGATTTTGAGCATGTTTGAACCCTTAATTTCTATCCTAATCTATCTATTGATAAGCCAAGATTAAATAGTTTGGCAAATCGAATTCACTATCCTATCAGCAGAAAATTTAAAACTAATTAGTCGATATTAGGTTGTTTGACTAACTAGAAGTGTGTTCTTTAGGAGTGGCATTTGAGCTTGCACACTTTCAAATTTGTTTCCCTTTTTGGTATGGGGCTATGCCTTCCTTGTTTTCACAATCTACCCTCTTTTCTTTCTTTTCTTTGTTTTTGTATTTTTGATTTTTATAACTTTGAATGCAATGATGGGTGGAGTATTTATAATGAGAAAAAAAGATAAAAAGGCTTTTAGAACATAACATGGATCAAGAGAAGTAATGATTAAGCATCCTGCCATTGACAAGACCCCCAAAAAATTCTGCTCCATCCAACTCCCGTAAGAAAAATGCATTATTACCAGTAGCTGAATGGATAGAGTAAGGGCCAAGCCATAAGTTGTCAAATTTCCCGTGCTTGCCCTTGTCTTCCCTCCTTGAGTCCCACTTCAACACTTTGTCCCCAATCTTGAAATTGTTGGCCTTTGTTCTTCTGTCAAAAATCTTTTTAATGCTGTCCTGTTTCTGCAATGCTTTGTTATAAACCTCCTCTCTGGTTTTCTGAAGATGAATGGTCTAATTTATTCTTCTGATCATGTCATTTTCTTCGGTTTTCAACTCTTGAATCAACTTCATCACTGGTACACCAAGGTTGTTCGGAAAAATTGCATCAGTACCATACACAAGCTGGAAAGGCGACATGCCAATAGATTTCTTCAAAGTCAATCTGTCAGCCCAAAGTGCATGAACTAGCTTTGTGTGCCAAGACTTTTTGTTGTCCTCCAACAGTTTCTTGATTATGTTCACTAAACTTTTGTTTGAGGATTCTGCAAGTCCATTACCTTGAGGGTAATAGGCTGTGGAATGCCCCAATGTTATCTGATATCTATGACAGAACTCAACCATCTTCTTTGATCCAAATGCTGCTGCATTATCAGTGATGATCTTGGTAGGACAACCAAATCTGGAGAGGATGTTAGTCTCCATGAATTTTATAGTAACTTAATCATTGGCCTGCCTACAAGGTATGGCCTCTATCCACATAGTGAAATAGTATGTGGAAGTGAGAATCCATCTATGTTGGGCAGAAGATGGTGGATGGATTTCTCCTATGAAGTCGAGTCCCCACTGTTGAAAAGGAGCTTCAACAGTGATTGGATGCAGAGGTAAGGGTAGCATTTTTCTTTTACCTTCAAAAAGTTGAAATTTATGATAGGCTATGATCGTCTTGTGCACATCATGAAAAAGAGTAGGCCAATAGAAACCAACCCTCAAAATTTTGTTGGCTGTTGTCTTCCAGTACAAATGACCTCCACACTCTCCTTCATGGAACTAGTGTTTAACCTTCTTTGCATCAAAATCAAGCAAACATTTAAGCAATACACCACTTGCATTTTTCCAATAAAGACATCTATCTATAATGCAATAGTTTACAACTTTTAACTTTAGGAACCTTGCCTTTGTTTTTTTCAAACCAGGAGGTGTATTCAAATTAAGAAAAACATAAACAATATCATCATACCAAGAGGAATTCATAAAATGGTCTTCAACAATGGGAGTTGAAATTTCCTCTTGAACATCCAAAGCATTAATCATATTAATATTAAGAACTTCAAAATTTGATTCAGCCATTAGTCTAGCTAGACCTTGGCCTTTGATGAGTTTAGTGGGTTTTATCTCTAAATCATATTCAAGGATAACAGCAATCCACTTACCTCTCTTACCATCTGGGTCCTGTGTTAGAATGTCTTTAACAACTGAGTTTAGGACAAAGGCAATGATGTGTGAGTGAAGGATGTACACTCTGAAGTCTTTCAAAGCTTTAACCAAAGCAAAAGATTGCTTCTCCATAATGTTATACTTCAGAGGGGCATCCCTCAATTCCTTACTAAAGAATGCAATAGGCTACTCTTGTCCTTGTGGATTTTTCTTTAAAAGGACAACAACTATGGTATGTTCTGATGCAAATGAAAAAATATAAAAATATTTTGAAAAATCAGGACTTATAAGAACCGGTTTTTTGGTTAATGCTTGTTTCACCAGTTCAAAGGACTCCTTTGCTTCCAAGGTCCATTTTACCCCTTGCTCCTTCTTTAACATGTTTGTGATATTCCTAAGGAGCTTAGCCAAGTTGGGGATGAACCTTCTCAAAAATTTAATCTTTCCAATGAAAGATTGCAACTCTTTGATGTTTCGAGGATGAGAGATTTGCAATATGGCCTCAATCCTCTTTGGATCTATCTTAATACCCTCTTCTGAAATAATGTGCCCAAGAAGCTTACCTTCTTGGAGACCGAATAGTCTTCTTAGGGTTTAAAGATATTCCAAACTTTCTGCATTTCTCGAAAACCTTTCTTAAATGCTCTAAGTGCTCTTCATCTATTTTTTAAAACACAGTGACATCATCAAGGTATATAATGATGAAGTAGCCCAGTTCTTCTGAGAATGCTATGTCCATGGCTCTCTAAAAGGTTGCTCCAACATTCATTAGACCAAAGGGCATTTTCACATACATGAAGTTCCCCATGGTGTAGTAAAGGTTGTCTTTAATTGATCAGCAGGGTGAACTAAGATCTGATTGTACCCTGAATAGCCATCCAGCAAAGAAATTCTTCTAGACCCTACCAACCTTTGTAAAATATGATCCATCTTAGGTAAAGGGTAGTTTTCCTTTAATGAAGCTTTGTTTAACTCTCTAAAGTCTATACAAAGCCTGATCTCTCTAGTTTTCTTCCTAACTGACACCAGATTAGACACCCACTCAGAATATCTAGTAGGGAAAATAATACCAGCATCGTACATTTTCATGATCTCCTTCTAAACCAAAGGCAACTGAACAGGGTTTATCCTGCACAGTTTCTGTTTGAATGGTTTTTGGTTTTCTTTGAGGGGAATTTTGTGTTGTATTATTTCAGTGTCATAGGACTTAAGATCTTCATAACTCCACGCAAAAACATCATAAAATTATTTAAACAGCTCTATGAACTTGAGTTTATTGTGAGCTGGTAAACTCGTAGACAGTTTAATCATTTTCGGTTTTTTCTCACTGCCTATATTGCAATCTTCCACTTCAGTCTCTACAGGTTCCAGTTTTGGTTTATTTGCCACGTCGTTAAAATCAAACAACTCTTCTAAAGGTGCCAGACCGCTTGGAAAACTTTCATCTTTAGAGTGCAGAGTTTCTAACTCCTCTGTTTCTAACTCTGCATTCAATTCTGTTTTGTTTTTTAGTTTGCTAGTCAGAAGATTAATATTGACAAGTTCAAGAGATGGCTCTTCTTCACCAAGAAAATTTTCTTCACTACAGTCTGTATCATAGTCTGAGTCCGAACTGTGTAGTTCAAATTCATTTCTGAATTGCATGAAGTCTTCTATTTGTTTGTCTCCGTCAAATACCTGCCAATACTTTTCATTATCAGGCACGGCTGGTCTAAATTTTATCTGAGTTGTGCAGTCTTTGGTTTCATATGGCGTTAATCATGTTCTAGCTACAAAGGCTAAATTGTGGGCATCAATATTTCTTTTTCTTGGGACAAAAATCAGTTTGGACTCCTCGAATGTTTTCAAAAGGTCCATGACATCATTTTGATAGGCCCTAAGTCTGGGATGATTTGCGTTATATTCCCCATTGACTTGCCTAATGACTAACTCTGAATCCCCATACACATTGATTCTTCTGGCTCCTAACTTTTTCAACAAACGTAATCCTAAGAGAATGGATTCATATTCCACTATGTTTTTGGAACACTGAAAGTTTCATTTACAGAAAATTCTTTCTGTGTGGTTGTTTTCAGTGTTACAAATCCAGACACCTGCACCAGCGTTAGTCCTAGTGCAGGATCCATCGAAATACATACTCCATAGAGGACTATTTTTGGTTTCATATGTTTCGTGAATGTCCTCTTCAACTACTGTGATTTTTTATTGTTCTTGAGTATCAACATTCAGTTGAATTCGTTTCATTTCCTCAGATATATTATTAGGTTGAGGACTAGTTTCTTGAATCTCAATGTTTAAAAGCAAAGGACACGTGATTTGTAGCTCAAAACCTGTGTTTTGTTTGCTAGAGTTTACAGGTTCAACAAATTGTTCTGAAACTGCTACGTTATCTTCTTCCTCCTTTCTATCTATCATTAAATCAGACAAGGTCACTTGTTCACTAAATGTTTCATCATTGAACATAATAAAAGAATCAAGGCTTGTATTTCCAGAATAAAGGGGAGAGTTTTGTGGTTTGTCTTGACTTGTAACTCTGTATTGCATATGGGATTCCCTGTAAAGTCTTATATTTTGATTGAAAACAGGGATAGTCGCATAGGTCATGTCCATCTGCATAGTCCCTTGTAACTTAGCCCCCCAAGATCTTGATAATAGCATTCCATATTTTGAGGGCACATCAGCCACAACAATATCCATTACTAAGCATTTGGCTGGAATCTGGGCTAAGTTAACACAGAGGTCTTTGATTAATCCTAAACATTTTACTCTGCTTGAGTCGAAGGAGTAAAGATCTTTGTAAGGTCTGGTGATTTCTAGACCAAGGCTCTCCATTATAGCTTTTGGCATTAAATTATGAGAAGCCCCATAGTCATGCATAGCGTTGTGTAAAATTTTGTCATGAATGTTTAAACTCACATAAAAGGGAGGAACAGGTCCCTCTTGATATCTACCTTCAATCTTAGGACCAAAAATAATCTCTAGTTGGTCATCATTAAGATTGACAGTGTCATTAAAGTCCTCTATGTTTAAAGCCTTCAAAATTTGGGTCCTATATATATTTTGGGCAGCTAACTCTGTCAGGGGAACAGAGATTTTGATCTTTGAAACTTCCTGCTCCATGCTTAAAGGAATTTGACTCTTTAAAGTACTTGTTTCAGCCTTATTAGCTGTCACTCTATCAGCGATATCAACTTGTTGATTTGTCCTATTTACATTTGACAAAATTGTTTTGACAGAAGTACTAACTGAGATGTTAGTACTACTAATGTCTGCACTCTGTTTTTCATTGTTTTGAGTGCTTTTCTCTTTACCATTATCAGAATTTACAACCATTGTTTTTTCCTTTTGTTTGACCATTTTAGGCTTGGTCGTATTGCTGTTTTTTGAAGATTTTTCAGAGGTTTTGGTGTTGGGATTTTTTTGACTGGTTTTGCTTCTAGAGTCATATTCTCTTTGAGACTCTATGATGACATTTTCCATATCTTGATAATAATTTTCATCATCATCTCTCTTGTCATCATGAGGTGTGTATAGACCTTGTTTCCTATCATAATGAATCTCAAATTCATCATTATCTACCCCCAACATGTTAATCTCATCTTCCTTTGTTATCTCATCTATTTCCTCAACCTCACTTACATAGTTTTGATGAAAGGGAGGAGTGATCAGTTGATCATCTTCCCTAGGTATGTTTGGAGGTTGGTTCCTTCTAAAATTATGATTCTGGTTCTGGTTTCTATTTTGAGGAGCAGTTTGGTATTGACTGGCTTATGCTCCCTCAAGGATGCTCATTTTCTTCATCATCTCCTCCATCATTCTTTCCATCTTCGAGTTGGAAGTAGAAGGTGTGAATTCCTCTCTAAAAGATACTTTCTTTTCGTTTTTAATTCTTGGTCTCTTCTCCATTAAGTTGACTTCCACAGAAAGAGCACCCTTTTGCATCTCTTCAAGAGTTTCATGATCTCTTTCCCTAAGCTGATAGGCCATCTCAAGGTCAAACCCTTCAGGAAACTTGTTTAAAGCTGAGCCTTGTGGAGGTTTTAGCTCTGGGGAAAGTGCATTATATACATTGTTGAATCTGGTACAATAAGCTTGTACACTTTCCCCCGTGTTTCTATGGAGAGTTTTGTAGTCAGAAAGGACTTGGATAGGATTCTTCTTCACTTCCCATTTGTTTAAGAATGTCTGATGGAAGGCTTGGAGATCATTGATACTATGGGGGGTTAAACCTTTAAACCATTTTCTTACTTCTCCCCCCAGAATTTGAGCAAATAATCTAAGCTTGATAGAATCATTATCGATTTCATTTCTGTCAAAGTATTCATTCATCTTATCCACATGTTGTGATGCAGTTGTAGCATTACTAGCATCATATAATGGAATTTTGGACGGATAGTCCTGTGGGAGATTGACTAATGGTACAGGAAGGACTAAGGGAGCATACCATGCTGCCATGATATGTGGTGGGGGTGGATTCACAAGGGGTGGATTAACAAAAGGGAAAGTGGGCTGAAGTGGAGTGGTTTGAACAGTGGATGTAGGGTGAGAAGAAGTGGATGGACCAGGAGTAGATTGCTAAGTTGATCTTGGGTGAGAGACACCTAATTTGTGAAGGAAATGTAAATCAGGAGGTGTTGTTTCTCTGCTACCAGGATGTTCACTTGTTTCAAGAGATGAAAGTGAAGACTCAAAATATAAATGATATAAATCATCAAGAGACCTGGTTCTAAAGGGATTTACTAAGTCAACTTGTGATTGTTGTAGAGATGAAAGATTTTCAGGAACTGAATTAGCTCTCAAGGGTGATCTAAAAACAGTTGATAATTTGACCCTAGGAGACTTCCTAAGAATAATTTTTGGGTTATCAACTATCTCCGGTGGATCAGGGTCAGGATAGGCTCTAGTGTGAATCTTTCTAGAAGCCACTATGTTGTGTTTTTCAAACCCAAATAAACAAGAAAGTTCAGCGAGGTATGACAGTATTTAAAAGTTCAACTAATCTGTTTACGCAAATTTCAATCCTTCAGTCCTCTAACTGATTTTGAATGATATTACAATGATAAGGGCTCTTCCCAGTGGAGTCTTAAGGTCTGTTAAGGATTTTGGAGTCGCCAAGTGGAAGTTTTTAGCTCGTCAGGAGGTAAAAGGTTTTATGGTCCACCACCATGTTTATTGGATACCAATATAAAATATTTTTGGGCTTTCTGAATTATTTTTCAGTTGTGTGGTTTCTAAGAATGTCCTAACTTTGTTTCAAAACTTAGCTACGGTTATGAGACAAAGACAGTCTACTCTTATGGAAACGTCAGCTAATCTTTCAAGGTTAGATAAAAACTCATGAGGATCCTAGGGTTTACCTAGTTTGTCACTGATTCAAACAAGTTTCATCATGATTACCACTTCTTGGTAGTGCTTGAAAAGGCTGCTTTTTACTCACAAATTTTTATGAAGTTTAAGGGAACTGTCCCCAACGGAGTCGCCAGAAATGTTAGTTGTTGGTGGCTCAGCTGGTTGATATAACAAATGTTCTTTGAAACAAATCTATGATGTCCTATGGTTACCTTAAAATGAAAATGATTTTGGGTTTTGTTCCCCAGCGGAGTCGCCAGAAATGTTAGTTCCCTGTAATCAACAAGATTGGAAAAAGTCTGATCGCAGGGAGAAACATCGTTTCAACCACTTTGGGATTCTAGGATCTAGCCCTCCTGAATCCGGAGACGGATCTCTCCAATGAGTGCAAAGATGGATTTTTCTTTGAATTTTGGGGTAATGATATTAGGCTAGTTATGAAGGCCAAGGGTTTGTTTTGTTTTTTGGATGGTTGAGCATGATTACTGCTTGAGGTGGAAAGTCCTAAATGCAAAGAGTTTCAAAGGTGAGAAGTTGCAAGAAAATTAAAAAAGCTTTGGCCAGGAAGATAGATAATTGCAGGTTTTAGTCCATTGGGCTATGGAGTCATAATAGGGTTTAATTAGAATAGCAAGAGGCAAGAGTGGTCCATGGGGCAAGTAATCTATGTCTAAGGATCTCTTTGAAGTTTGATTTATGGAATGAAATGGTACAATAAGAAGGAGAATTTAAAGAGATGGAGAACAAAGAGCAGCCCAAGATCTGGTAATTACTTTTAAACTAGCCAGCTTTTGACATACACTTAAGAAAAACATGAAAGTAAAATAGGATCTGGTAAATACTTTTAAACTAGCCAACCTTTGATACAATTTCAATAGAAAACATTTAAAAAAAAAGGGAAACTTGAAGACAACTGTTGGAGTAGAAACTAGTGGGTTGGGCTCACCACAAATCCTCTCCTAGCTCAGCTTTACTTGGTTACTTTCAAGACAAACACAAAGATAATACAGAATGGCTTAAGATCTGGTAAGTACTTCTAAACTAGCCAGCTTTTGACATATTCCAAGGGAAACATTCAGACAGTCTTTGGGGATAAAACTAGGACCAGGGTACACCATATCTTCCTTAGTTCATCTCTACTTAACATATACTGAACATAACATTTAAGAATAATATTCAGCTAAGGCAATAAGACAGGGAACGCCAGCATTCCTATGCTTAAACTAAATTGAATCATTCCCAAATAACATAGATTGGAAGAAAACATGTAAATAAATATTTTCAGTCAGAGAAGGGTACTGATATACAGTAGGTCCTAACTCTATGAATGTTTTTATTTATAAGATAAGATGAAACACAGTGAAAACAGAAAAAAAATAACAAGTTACAATGAGAAAAACATCACCGTCAACATAGACCAGGATCCCATAAATCAGCTTGTATTGATGTTGCCAACTAGTTACAGCTTTAAGTCCAATGCTTTAGTTTAGCAATCATCTACTCATCTCAGCCTAACTTATCTATCACAAGCAGAGCTCCAAGAGCCAGTGAACACTATTTATAATCGGAAGTTTCCAGCTCAATTACTTTTCAAAGTTCAGCAACCTAATCAACCAACCCCTCGCTCATCTTCTGCAGTAGTATTTATAGAAGGATGAGGAGGTGAGATCTGATAAAAGATCTCCAAAGATAATTAATACAGACTTAATGGCTTCTCGGCCTTTGGGGGGCTCAATGAAGAAGCTTACATAGGTGTCTTCTGTATTAAATGATTTACATAAATATTTAAGCTCGGTGGGAGCTCTTTTTGACCTTTGAGGCTCTGTGTGATGTCAAAGTAACTCTGCTGATATTTTTTCATTAAGTTTGTTTGCATAATTTACTCTCTAGTTGCGTTGTGAGGTAGATGCCTGGTCTTGATAAATAACTTCAGCCTCTATTTGAATGGTTTGAGGCACAGGTGGCATTTTGGTAGCTGGGAGGAATCAATTTGCCTCAGATGTGGCGGTGGATGCTTTCTGTCTGATGAACCTTTATGATTTTTCTTTTAACTGTGTTTTAATTGGGGATTAGGCTTTTGATAAACCTTCTTAGATGTAATCCCCATAGGTTTGTCTTCAATCTTCTATCCTGGTACATTTTTGTCTTCGACACTGATACTCTTTGATTTGTGCCTAATTGACTGTGTTTGTTAGTGTGCAGGGCTGCACAAGGGTCATGTGGCATCAATGCCTCATGAATAATTGACAAAATGTGGATTTTGAAACTTGCAAGTGATTCCCTTTGATAAATAGAAGGCTGGAGGATCGTCACCCTCTGCCTTTGAATTTTCTTCAGCATAGCAGAAAAAACCACTGGAACCCTGCAAAATACAAACAATGTTATAAAATCCTGCATGTATAGTTTTACTACTTCAGAAGGCGCGTGGAAAGAGCATGGCCATCGGATGGCATCATCCAACGGTTGAGATTTATTAGAGGGAGTCAAAAGGAAATGGGGGAGGAATTAAATCGGAGCCGTCGATCGTGCAGAGATCGACGGTCGGGAGTGGAAGCGAAAAGTCAAAGTGAAAACAGAGAAATGGTTTAAAACCTTTGTTTTGGACAAAAATGGTCGAAAATCATGTTCGGGGTTCGTGACAAACGTGGGCCATTAGATGAGATCGGCCCACATGATCAACGACAGAGTACAGGTGCCAATAAACCTTAGAAACATGCCCAGACATCAAAAAATTTAATAAAATCCAGATGAATAAAACTCCCGAGTCCAGATTTTCCGACTGTATGGGGAAACAATGAAGATCCGCCCCAATTAAAACTCGCCGCGTGGATGTTGATGTGGCACTGGGGGCCTGGGCGATGGAGTGTGGGCCGTCGATCTGCAAATCAGATCGACGACAGAGATGCTTTAATGACCGTGTTGTACCCAGCTTATTGCATGAGCGTCTTCAGAGAGCGATCATTGTCCGATGAGCGGCCTCAGATTAGACGGTGGACATCAATATCGTGCTCGGCCCATGTCCGAACTTTAATGTGCGATGAGGGCGGTATTTAAAATTTGATCGAGGCCACGTGTCTTCCGGTGAATGGAATCGTTGCAAAATAGAAAAAAACGCCTCCCTCTTAAAAGCGGTGCGATGAATTCCACTTGGTTTTGCAACAGTGAGTGGCTGGCAGGGACCACCGGGGCGAGAGATTGCGCGTCGTCGATCTGCAGATTAGATCGACGGTCGAGAGTGACTAGAACTTTGCACCGGCGGAAACTTTAGGAAATAATAAAAAACTGACAAATTAATATAAACAAAGGTTTATACTTTGGGGGCGAAATATTGATTTTCAATACGGTTTGGCGCCCGTCTACGGGGCCGTGGGTTATATGGAAAACCATATGACCGGGGGTTTAGAATGGAGGGCTAATCGGCATCGGGCGATGCGATAAGCGCTTGGAGGGCCAACGCTTGGTTCTGGCACCAGGGCGTATGGAGGGGAAGGGTTAAAGACTTAGCCCAAGGGGCTTAAGTCCATAATATATAAAAAATATGATTTTTATAGATTTTCAATGATTTTCAAAGGAGTTCGAGGGTTTCGATAAGGCAAGAAAGGGTCTTAAACCTTATCAAAGCGGTTTTGATGAAGGGGAAAAGGGGAAAAACATGAAAATGAGGGATTTTATGGGGAAAAGAGGAGAGGAAATAAGGTTAGTTTTGGAAGAGGGGAGAGAGGGAAAAAGGTGTTTGCAACAGTTTCTTCTTAATGGAATCAACAGAAATTTATGGGTTTGGGAAAGGAAACAACAGTGAAGATTTTGGACAGAGGCATGAGGCCTTCAAGAGTCTTCAAGAGCCAACACTTTTTAGCAATAAAATTTGTTCCTTGAAGGCTCCAAAAAGTTTTAGCCACCTTTTTCTATAACAAATTTTATAGGTGGCTAACACCACCCTTACCTAGTCTATTAACAACTAACTTGACCACTAATGCACACCTGTAAAACAAAGAACAACAACCCTCTAGGAAGCCCTAACTGCTATCACAAGGTAACAAACTATTTTGTTGGAGGATAAGAAATTGTTTGTTGTATCTTTCATGATGGTAAATGGAAACAAAGCTCTACATGCCCTAAATCACGATGAGAGAGAGTGGCACAAAATAAAATGATTTAAATTCTGGTGCCAAGTCATTCCCCCGAACATTTCACTCCATCAGATTATTAACTAATAGCCACTCGTACCTCATCCTTGATATATTTCACTTTAATGAGTAGCATTAGATTTGACGAGCCTTAGCAAATAAAATAACCAACTCCTTTTAATAAATCCTCCAATTAGAAATAGCCACCATTCATCAAGGTAATACCTCTTTTTTTAACAGACCTTCAATATTCAAAGAGCAATACTTTTTCACCTGAGTAATGCCTCTTTTATCTCCTTGTATGAATTTTGCAGGAAATAACTACTTTCCAAGTTTCTTGTAAAACCATATTTCCTAAAGAAAATAGTTGCATTTCTAGAAAAGGTAGCTATTCATGTGTTATTCCTAAAAAAACTAATGACTCTGACATTTTGTCCTTAGCCTTGGATAGAAAATATCATGGTGAATAAATAATACTTCTCAAGCTAAACCCATGACCTTAACTACTCAAAGCAGTTAAAAGACTTATTTAAAGAAACTTTACCCTAATAACTATATGACACAAACAAACTATTGGAATCAAAATTATTTTGGATTTTGTTAAAAATTATAAAAACTAATACATGTTTTAACCCTCCAGGACCTTCAACCATAGGTTAAGAGACAAGAGAGGATCAAAGACACAACTACAATAGTGACCAGAATTTGAAAAAATCTAGTGCTAACACAAGGCTTACTAGAATGAACCCTGCATCTCCTATGAGCCTACCTTTTACTGTTAGTTCTCCTAAAACAATCAATTCTCCTGTCGAAATTTTTTCCCCTGTAGACATAAATGTACCAGAGTTTAATAAGGATAAAGAGGCCTAAATTGAGATCTCAGTTGAAGAGATGCCACCTTAAACCCTCAAAGGAGGAATTCAACCTCACACTAGGCCTACAAATAAGCTAAGGCTTGAAATCAAACTAAATAATAACCCACAATTGGCTAAGAAAGTGATTGATGTAGATGATATACCCCTGAAGGACCTGATCATTAACAAGAAGAAAGTTGCAGGATCTAAAAAGAGCAAAGAAGCTAAAGGGAAGGGTCCTATGGAGATGAGGTAGAGAAAGAAACAAACACTGGAGAAGGTAGATGTACATTTGAGGGTAGCTAGTATCCTCAACTAGGAGGCTTGGGAAAGAAAACTTAAAATTTTGGCTATCTACTTGAGAAACCAGGGTTTTTGTTTTATCGCTGACATTTGACCTAACAATTGTGCATACATAGGAATAGGTGAGAATCTGACATTCCCATCGTCAATGATTTTTGGTGAGCTGACAGTTCCATTGCTAGAAATTTTGAACAAAGCTATATATTTGCTGATATAAGATGATTAAGGGACGAGAGACGACACCTTACTGTCAACGATTTTGAAATAGGAGTGTCGACATCTCCGTTGTCAACAATTTTGGAGAGGTTGACATTCTCACTATCACTTGTTAGCCCCCTATAAATTTTTGACAAAGCAAAGTAGCGGGCTAAATTGTTTTTGAGCCTTCAAGGAATGCATCTCCCCTAAAGACACATCATCCTTGAAGTCTCCTGTGCCTTTGCCTTTGATAAATTTCCCTCTGCTGACTCCCTTTATAAGGTCTCATTGATTACATAAATTCTGCTCCAAAAGGCCTACATTAACCCTTATATCCCTGCAGAATGTCCCTTTTCACCTCTTCTTCATTTGTCAAAACCCCTTTTCTTTTCCCCAAAATCACCCCCCTAATCCTTCTAAACCTCTCCAAAAATTCCCCCTAAGTCCTATACATACTCCTTGGTTGGCCATTTAAACCCCCATTACCCCTATCGTTGCCCTTCATTGCCCTCAAATTGCACTAAAAATGGGCAACAAACCCACTTTGAAACCTAAATTAAGCCTTAGCCCCTTTCCGCTAGCCCCTCAGCCTTTCTCCACGAGACCCGGGCGCTAAAACCGAGCGCTGGCCCAAAAGGCGCTTACCGCAAATGGATATTGGACACAGTTTCAACCGTTGATCTGTATAGTCGGATGGCGATCGCGGCTCCCACAGCGTCAATTTTTCACCCCGCTCATCACCCCAATCGTGCCATCGCCATCTATTTACCCGCAAATCCGACGGTTAGGAGTCTACCCGCCCCGGTGGTCCCCACGTACTATTCAAAAACCATTCGGTTTCTATTGCACCGCCTTTGGGCGGAGGGCGGTATTTTTCGATAGGCCAGTGATTCCAATCAGCATTCGACACGTGGCTTCGACACTATTTCAAAACCACTACCCCATCGCGCATTAACGTTCGTCCGTGGATGCATAGCGATATGCACGTGCACCGTCCGATCTGGGGCAGTTGATCCAACGGTCGTCGTTCCACAGAGCTGCGCACGAGTTAACCCATGGCAGTCGTACCCCTGGCCCACAGTCCATCGCCCTCCGACGTGCTTTCCACCGTCGATCTCCGCCGAGATCGGACGGTGCATATTTAATTGCCCCGCCATTGACCACCCCGCCATCGCCCGGTCCCACCACGTCACCCCCACGTGTATCCACCGTACATCCGCCCATCCCATTGCATATATTTGTTCAAAAGTCGAGTTTTTTAAGGTTTTTCATTTAAATTTCCTCTATGCTCCGCCAACCTTCACCAAGGCTTCCCTCCATCATTCCTTTGCATTGTTCTGCCATTTCACCAGCCGCACGACCATTTTCATCATCCGCACTGCATCCATTACCCCCATTCATGGATTTCATAACAAGTTTTATTTTTTGCAGGGTTTTGAGGTGGTGAAAGCCGCCATGATTTGCACCCGCTGTCACAGTGATAGAAAACACAGGAAAAGACCATGTGCAGAGGCAGAAATCATGAATAAAACCTGAGGACGTCCTACGACAGGACTTGCATTAAAAGACCAGGGTATTACTCTGTGAAAATGTTCCGGCGCCATTAACACACAAATTTCATAGTCAGAGATTTAAATTAAGCAGCAGAGAGCTTAAGGCACACAAATGAAGATATATAAGCCTTATGTTCAGAGATTTAAAGGTAAAGAATTAGATTGAAGACCCATGGATCACGCAGAAGGTACAACATGAAAATCAGTGTGTTAGGGTTTCTACATCAGTAGAATGTTTTTTCCTAAAAAAGGACAGAGCACCCATGCATCTTTTATTATACGCCGTGTTCCTAAAGAAATTTCCACCCTGATAACAGTCCGAAGCTACCAGAGCATTTGTTTCATAAGTATGGCAGACTTCTTAGTCATATATTTAGCTTTTGTTTATTCACCAATAGTACCACAGAGTCCTGCAGCCAAAGTACATCAAAGACATACCTGGAGTAAATAGAAGTCTGACGAAGACCATTTTTTCCTCCAAAGAATGCCAAAGATCAATACACAGGAGTTAAAACAGAATCGGCTTCAAGCCTTCTTTCTTTCCTGAGTTTAATGCTTCATTTAGTATTGCACCTACCTCCTCGGCTCATCTCCTGCTATAAAACTCATGAGAAAATTATTGTAAAGGTTGTTGATGAGATATCAGAGAACTGCAAGTTGTTTCTGTGAGATATAGTTCTGTGTAAATTTGTAAGATAGGCCGAAGAAAGATGTATTCAGGCTGAATGTTCAAGCTGTGGGAAATGTTGTACATGACTGGTGTTGTATTTTAATATGACAAGCACATTTCTTTGGATCTTGATCTAAAGCAGTGGGTGATGTTTTTCTATCTCTGTGTTTTATTTCATTTCATTACACTTCTTCTGGCTTGCATCAGAAATCTGGCATAGGATTTGCCCTTGTTAGGCACCCTATGTTTCTTCTCTCCTTCCCTTAATGTTTTCTACTAAATGTGTTATCTAAGGATTGATTTCAATTAATTTAGCCAGTTTAGTGGTCTGATATATTGCTAGCTGATGTATCAATTAATGGAATCTGTCTTTAGATGTTCTTGTTTATATTTAATTAAATGAGTTGAGAACACTGGGGGGTTTAGAACTCTGTCTCTGCCTCACTAGGATCTTTCCATTTCAATTAAAACTTTCCAAGTTCCCTCAAGTTGCCTCTGATTATGTCCAAGCAGGTCTGGAGTTAAATGACATCTAACCTGATCTATAGACAGAATTGGATGGTTTTCCTCTTTTCACTTTCAATCCTTAATGTTCCATGCCACACAATCATTTTAGGATCCAATGCTTTAGATGACTAGCCCAACTGAAAGTTTGCACATTGAACAACAAGTAAACCCTTTCCCGACTCCATTTCCCAATGGCCTTGATGTTCTCTGAGTTATCTACCTTTGCCTAAAATCCTCTTTTCCCATCTTGTCTTATATTGGACCCTTCTTTCCTGATTCCCAACAACCAAAACAAACAAATCAAACAAACAAACCTTGTGCCTATAACTAGCCTAACATCTTGATATTTGGACTTCAAAGACATAAACCTTTGACAATCATAGAGAGATCCCTCTCTGGACCTAGGAGGGCTAGATCCTGAGGTCTGAAAGTGGTTTGATGTTGTCTCATCTTTTGGTATTGCCAACCTTGCCAAAACATGGGAACCCCAACATCACCGAATTGTGAAAAACAGGTGGAGCAGAAATACAGACAGTGAGTCTGTTAGAGAAATGAACAGTTCAAAAAAATAAGGAAGTTGGCAACGACAATATCAACAATTTTCACTAGGAGGTCTGAATGAAGGAAAAGATCAAACAAAGTGGCAGTTTTAGTGGGAAAATTGATCCTCTTTTGCAAATGGAATTTTTTTCCAGCTAAGATGTTGTGCTACTAGTTAGGGACATGTTTCTATTTTCAAGGAAGACAATTTGAAAGATACCTCATTTAACCTGTATATCAACAAAATTTATAGCAGATATTTTTAGGAAAAATACTTAATGTAGTTAAGGTTTTATTCACATGCATGAACTTGAAGATATTTTATATATATTTTAGATTATTGTAATTAATCTAAAGGCTATTATTCTGTACTTAGTTGATGTATTGTCTATAAAGAAATTTTTAGAAGAGTGAAAAAGGGTTGGATTTTACTGAAACAAAATTCATTTTGGTATATTTGAGCAGTCTTGAATATATTACAGTTTTTTATGAGAATTTTATAATAAATTCATGTGTTGTAGTTCCCTTTCAGTTTTCCCTTTTCTTATAAAAAATTTTCTTCATATCTGGAAATTTAAGTGTATGAGATCTGGATTCATTTATGCTCTTTCTCATAATTCTCAGCCATTAATATTTTTTACCTTGATCAGCTATAATTTTGTCTCACTTCAGTTCTTTTCTTCCAAAATTCTCAATTTGTCAATGGATTTGCTGCAATCATGCTTTTTGTATCCTGCTAATTAGATCTGTAGAATTTTGATAGACTAGAATCCATGCCCAATAGTGTGTTTTTGTAAATATCCCAACAAAATTTTATCCTATGAACTATATCTGGCCATAAAATTTTAAAGGCGAAAAATTCTACTATAGTGACCTATGGGTAGTTGTGTTTTAGGGAGAGATCCCTCTCCAAGTTGAGGGGCCAGATTTTCAACCTAAAAGAGGTTCAAGGTTACCTTAGGGTTTTTCCCATAGCCAGGGTTTTCCCTAAGTGATAACATATTGACGTCATTGCGAGGGAACGAAAGGAGTATTTTTCCCCAATGATTATATTTTCGAAGATCAGATCTCAGAGAGCAAACATATATTTGAATAATCAGTTTGGTTGCAAGGTGTTTTCTCTAGCGACTCCACTATGCATTTTGAAGAATTTCTTATGACGAAATCCTAGCTCATAGAGGTGTCTATACTCAGAGGAATCATGATCTGAATCCACCACAATTTTTTTCATGCAAGGAAAATTTGTTCAGGAAGAAAATTTCAAAGAAATCAGGTAAGATTCTAGAAAGATATTGTTCATTACCTGTGAAAATTGAAGCTCTTGAAGATTTAAAATTTGATGCAATGTTTGAAAATACCCTATTCAGATATAAGTCTGAAAGTCATCTCTTAGACATTGTTTTAGATTCAACAACTTTCAAGCCCTTTTTTTATGAGTATGCCATCCCAGAAATAGATTTACTTCCACAAGACCAAGAGATTTGGTCTCATTTTCAGAATTTAGAGCATAAAATTCACGAACTTCAGGTAGTTGTAGCTAGATTTGTAACTTTTCCTTACTCTATTCCAGTATTTTCTATTACAACTACTCCTCCATCTTCTACTGGATCCCATAGTCCTGGTCCATCAGCCTCTGCTAAAAAATATTTGTTTCCCTTGATATCCACTGTCCAAAACCCCACTGTAACTACATCTCTACATTTCACGGTTGCTAGATATGCACCTTTAGGCCTTCAAGGCCCATTACATGACATCCCTGTAAATTATGGAAAACGACTAATTCAGTTTTATGGCATGGGTTTTTTTCATATCTCAACAACATGTCGAAAAATTAAATTATTTTATTCACTTAGAAGAAGTTGATCAAGAAATCGTGAAACTGAGACTGTTTGCACAAAGCCTGTAAGGAGAGGTGAATAGATGGTTTAGGTCCTTTCAAGGAACTAGCATAAATGATTTCCAACACTTTGAACATGTATTTATTACTAGGTGGGAGGTGAAATAGAATCCCCTCCAGATTTTGGCTGAGTATAATAACTTGAAGAGAAATCCTGGTGAGTGAGTTTAGGATTTTACAACCATATTTAATAAGATTTTTTATTCAATTCCAACTGAGATAAAGCCTCCTCCTGGATTGGCTTCGTTGCATCATCCTGATTGTTTTGACGTTGAATTAGTCTATCAGCTTCATGAGAGAAACTACTACTTTAGAGAAAATGTAAAGTAATGTAATCAGATTATAATCCAATATTTTCCCAAAGAAGGTGAAAATGAACACTGAAAGGAGAGTGGGTTTCAAGGAAGAATCTTCTTCATCTCCTGATGTGAAGATTGATGCGATGTTGAAAGAAATGGAGAAATTTGGGGATAAATTAACTCCTCCCCAAGCTTAAAATCCTCAAGTTAGGAATCCTATTTTTAGAAGACCCTAGGCTGCTCAAAATTTTCCTAGAGGGCAGAAAACTCCTGAAGAACAACAACTTGTTGTTTGACCTCCTTTTCTAGACTATTATGTTGATGAGGATTCCAATAAAGAAGAAGATCATCAGATTGGGTGTTTCGATGATAAGGAGACCCAAGTAGTTGCCACCAAATAAGAACATGACATTTCTTCTGGATGTTTAGGAGAAAAAATACAACATTCATCTATGTGATTATGTTTTTTATAAGCAGGGGTATAATAATGTGGTGGTCGATTTTCAGCGACAATACAACCTCAGAAATCAAAATGTTCCTATTAATACCCCACCACAAAAGACAACAACTGAACAACAAGTTGAACCTCAGAAGGAAATAATGAAGAAATCAAAAGAGACTAAGAAGGACAATCCAAGAAGAATAGAAGAAGCAAGAAAGTAGATCAAGGATTCATAAAAATCACAATGAGTGTTCAATCTGGAATCTGAAATTAGTAAGTTAAAAATATCCATTCCGTTTGTTGAACATTTAATAAATGAAAAATATAGAAAGATAATTTTTACCATGGTTAAAAGTTCGGAAGGTGAAAAAGGAAACATAAATTGACAAGATTCTTTGAATTTAGATGATGATGCCCCTGAAATTTTTTTTTGCCCACATGTTACAAGCATAAATGATGATGTTCCCCCTTTATATGTAAGTCTGAACATACATGATATGTTCCTCCATAACACTATGTTAAACTCTGAATATTCTCATAACCTTATGCCTAAGTCATTTATGGACCATTTAGGACTCCAAATTACCATGCCCTACAAATATTTGTCCTCATTTGATTCGAGAAAAGTAAAATGTTTAGGGCTGATAAAATATTTAGTTGTCACCTTAGGTCAACTTCCCGTTAAGACTATAATGATGGATATAGTAGTAGTAGACATTCCAACCAGATTTGGCATGCTTCTATCTTGGTATTGGCCAACACGATTGGGAGGAGCCTTGTATATGGACATGTCTTATGCTTCAATCCCATTATTTGGTGAATTGAAAAGACTATATAGAGAAGTTTGAATGGCCTATATGGTGAGCAGTAGAAGCCAGCTGGACAATCATCATATATATGCAGTAGATATGGAATTGGGGTCACATATTTTATTTAATGATTAATGTTCGGAGGAAGAAATTAAAAAAAAAAAAATCAGATTAATGTGCAGCAATAAAAATTTCAGGATTTCTCAAATGAACTTTAGAAATTTCATTTTGATGGCTCCACTTGTGAGAAAGGATCCGAAGCAGGGGTTTGGATTGTCCCGCTAGATTTTTCAAGTCAATTACATTCACTCAAATTGTATTTTGGTTGTAAAAATAACATGGAAGAATATCAATATCTCATTATTTGGCTAAATCATTTGAGGGAGCAAAAAGAAAAGAAAATTTACATTTTTCGAGGACTTAGAGCTGATTGTAAATCAAGTCAAAGATACTTTCCAAACCAGAAATACGAGAATGAGAGCATATCGGAATGAGGTATGGGATTTATTTTCTAATTTCTCTCTGAACATGAAATCTCACTAATTCCTAAAGAGGAAAATGAAGTTGCAGAATCTCTAGAAACGACTGCCAGCGGTTTCAGAATTCCTATTTATCTTGAAGAAACTATGAGATTAATGTCATACATATGCCTTCTATTATGGATAACACTAAACACTAGCAGGTGTTTGAGGATGATAAATATATTAAAAGGTTCCTTGAAAGAACAAATGAAATTTTCAACACTTCAATTAATAAAAACGAAGATGAAATCTCTTATGAAAATTTCAAATCAGTTTTTTTTTTAACACAGTTGCTGGACATGATATTATTCAATTAAGAAATAACATAATCCTTAGAGGCTTGGTTCCTTTAGAGATATTATTTGATTCAAATGATGTTGCGGTCAAGCTAAGGATCATGCTAGGTGATGGCAATATGGAAGACTATAATTTGGGAACTAAGGCAAATCCAAAAATGGTCAAAGTCTCTAACAATTTGAAAGAAGAAAAAAAGCCAAAATATGCATAATTGTTAAAAGAACTGAAGATGTATTTGCATGGAGATATGAAGATTTGAATGTCTCTGATAAAACTATAATCCATCATACCGCACCACTCAAATAAAATGAAAAACCTTTTAAACATAAGTTAAGGAGGATCAATCTGAAGTTGCTACCAGTAATTGAGAAAGAGGTAAAAAGACTGCTAGCTGCAAAAATCATTGTTCCACTCAGATTTTCAGATTGGATAGTGAACTTGGTACCAGTGAAGATAAGAGTGGGTAAATCTGTTTATGTGTGGATTTCAGAAATTTAAATAAAGTCTCGCTAAAGGATAATTATCCTTTACCAAAAATTGACCACATTCTGTATAAAATGGTTGGCATGGAAATGATTTCTATGTTGGATGGGTTTTCAGGTTATAATCAGATCCTGGTTGACCCAAAATATTAGGAAAAAGTTGCTTTCACCGCACCATGGGGCCCATTCATGTATTCCAAGATGCCATTCAGACTCATGAGTGTTGGAGCTACCTTCCAATGCACAATGGATTTAGATTTTTCCAACGAAAGAGATAAGTTCATGGTAATTTATTTAGATGATATTACAGTTATCTCAAAATCTGAATCTGCCCATTTGAAACATTTGCGGATAGTTTTTAACAAGTGCAGGAAATTCAGAGTTTCTCTTAATCCGAAAAAAATCCTATTTCTCCATGAACTAAGGCAAGTTGTTGGGACACATAGTATCAAAGGAGGGCATCAAGATAGAACCCAACAGAGTGAACACAATCCAAAAAATTGAACAACCAAGAAACAAGAAATAAGTCCAGTCTTTTCTAGGTAAAGTGAATTTTATGCATCGTTTTATCCCAAAATTTACACAAATTATGAAAGTAATGTTAAATATTCTTAGGAAAGGGAGTCAGATTAAGTGGACTAAACAAGAAAAAAAACCCTTTAATGATATCAAGAGGGCTTTAGGTTAAGCACCTTTACTCATTAGTCTATATTTTTCAAAATATTTATGATTTTTTCTTTTTCCTCCAAGCATACTTGTTGAGGTATAAAAGGTATATTTTTAACACCTATTTATCCTACATTAATTATCAATCCGGGAACGACTTTTTATTTCAAGAGTGTACTCAGTCTGAGGTGGCAATTTATCCAAGAGAAATGTTGTGTGAGATGTAGTACAGTATTCTAAATACAAAAGTAAACAAATGCTTGGAAGAGAAATATAATTACAATAACATAAATTCAAATGCTATGGAACTTAACTATTCACTCAACAAACATCAATCGAGGATACATTAGCAATAACTCATTCCTCTAGAAATTGATGCAATTAAAATCAAACTGGAACAAGACAATCAATCTGGGAACGAGGAAGCAATAACCAATGTTCTCTATAGTTGACATTCATTCATTCAAGCAATCAAAGGGAAATAGAAATTGAACTAACTACTGTTGAAAGTAAACAAAGAAGAAATCTTATTAAAATCAAGAATTAGAAATGAACAACAATTTGTAATTGAATGGCTATGTGCATAAACAACAAACTGTAACAATGTAAATAAACAATCTTTCTGCAATCTGAAGCTAATGAATCAGAAGTGATTAGCACTCTGAAATCGAACAACAAATATTATCTTAAAACAACAATTCTATTAAACACCAAGCCCACAACAAACATTGTTAAATAGTAATCGAAATGAACAACAAGCAAATGGAGTTAAATATTGAACAGCAAAGCTTTAGTAAAAAATAACAAGATGAATAATATCGGAATTAAGATCCTTGTTGAAATGGAGCAGCAATGCAATTCATTAACGTAACACACCAAGATCCATAAGAAATTAAACAACAAACCGATTAACTTGCAAACTGTAATAAAATCAAATATGAACTATCTCACAACAGTAATGAAAATATATAGATACAAACAGCAGATCGATCCACCAGGGTTAGGCCCTCAACCACCGGTGAAACGCTGCTGGGTTTTACTTCAGAGCTTGAGAAATGGAATGAGAACATGCCTTTGTATTAATCAAACATGAATAGTTTTTACATCAGTTGCTCTTTGATCATGAGATTCAAGGAATTACAGTGTTACAAAATGAATTCAATAATCATCCATTGTTCTCTAATACATAATACATGCTCTCCTTTTATAATCAGAAAGAGGAGAAATTAAATAGAAAATATGATCTCTCATCACAATATTGGATTGTTCCCAACAACTTGATCAACCAGAAAATATATTTCCATCCATTTTTCAACAAAACCAATTCGAATTTGGATTTGCAGCTGAGATAATTTGGAGGACAGCCGCAACAGTAAATATGAGAAAATCGTGCTCAAAGAACTTTGTGTTTCTCTCAACACATGCCGAATTTGGGCAAACAATTCTTTGGAAAAGTTAATTTGCTCCATTCTAGACAAAACCCATGTTCCGGATTTTCCAGATTCTTCTTCATTTGCCCATAATCTTAACCGCAAAACTATCACTTCTTATTCCAGCGAATTTCTAAGTTGGAATATTTGATGATGATTTGGAGATCAAATCTACAATCTGGAAAATATCTTGGAGGCTAAAATGGTGAGTGTTGGTACAAAATATATTAATAAACCATCATTGATAAAATTATGCATAATAATCATCAATTTATTAATAATAAAGGAGAAGAAATAATATTCATCCATAAGAGCATAAATCATTATAAAATGGATTTATATGATAAATTATAATAAATGACATGATAAAGAAGAGTAAAAATGGATGAAATAAGTGTTAAAAAGTGGTCGTATTCACGGCCCAACAATACTATATATGGTTTTCTAATTCAAAATAATGGGGAGGTAAAGAACAACCCATTTCCTTTTTTGGCAGAGCATTAAGATATGATGAACTAAAATATAGCATAGTGGAAAAACAAGTAGATGCATTAGTCAAGGCACTTAAATATTTTAGAGTCTTTATATTAAATTGTCATGTGATTTCCTATGTGCTTGATGCTGCGATAAAAATTATTATCGTTCAGCCAGATAGTGAATGGAGGATAAGTACATGGATTGAAAATATGTTATAATTTTACTTGGAAATAAATCCCACCAGATTGATTAAAGGATAGGGTTTGGCGAAGATAATGAATGAAACAAGTTTTGATACTTTTCGCATAAATTCAAATTTTGAATTATCAGATCTTTGAGGTGAAGAATCAGTGGTTAAAGCATAAGATCACTTCAAAGACAGTTCATGCTATGTTGATTTTGTTTACATTATGCATAATTTATAAGTATCGCTCGAAATAGATAAGACTCGAGCTATATTTTTAAGACCGAAATATTTGAAGTATTGTATTTTACATGGGTATTTATATTGGAAAAATCCTCAGGGTATCTTATTAATTTTATTATTATAAGATGAAGCTATGAAAATGAGTAAACAATTTCATGAAGGAGCTTGTGGAGGACATCATCACTGTAAGGCTATTGAGGATAAGATCTTAAGATCTGGATTTTACAAGCCTATTTCATTTTCTGATGTTAGAAGAGAAGTAGAAGTATATCATAAATGCCAGTTGTTTGAGGGTAAGCCAAAATTACTATCTTTACCTTTGAGACCGATTTCTGTAGAGGAACCTTTTCAGCAATGGGGCCTTGACTTCATTGGTGAAATTCATCTGGCATCATCAACACAACACAGACGGATTTTAATAAGAACATAATTAATTTACAAAATGGATTGAAATAGTCCCAAGCAAGCAAGCTATTGAACTTGTGGTTATTCAATTTCTAGAAAACATTATTTCTAGGTTTGGTTCTCCAAAAAGGATTATTATTGATAATGCGTAGTGTTTCAAATCCAAGAGACTAGTAAATTTTTGTGAAGACTATCATATCAAGCTTAGCCACTCCACAAGCTATTACCCTCAAGGTAATGGAATGGCCAAATCCTCAAATAAAATTCTAATCAGGATTATTAAAAAAAATTTAAAAGATGTTGTACCTGTTTCTCGTAGGAAATCCTAACTGCAAAAATTTATGCCAGGAAACCAACTCAACCGACTTTAGGTTCAAGCTGGCCCTTGAACCAGAGGGGGCTCCCTTGATTGTTACCAGGATTTGTTTAACGATGTTCACTGTCACCAAACAACAGCGTTTGAAGCACAATTGCCAGGGTTATAGTTTTAATTGGGGTTGGTTGGCTATTAACGAAAATCCCTATTCATGAATAAATCCCTCCTTTGGAGAGTCCTTTCTCAAAGTGTCGGCTTCCAACCTGATAGAAGAACTTGATTTGTAAAATAATTTGGCAGAAGAATGTATGGAGTTTCCTAATACTTAAGGAGTCAAACATAATACTTAATAAATCAGGCAGAATTAGATGTGTGTAGAAAGGTTTTACAGCAAAAAAAACATATCCAAGAGAAGATAGAAGTGGAAAACAATCAGTTCAACTAGGAGCTAAATTAGATAAACAATCTGATATACTAATATGTTTGAACAATTATAAATTTGTAGGCGATTCCAGAGAGACTAAAACTCAATAATTTCTGACCCAGCTCTTTTATGTAACTCTGGACATGTGCTGAAATAGATTATGAAAATACTTGAAAAGCATACAAGGAACACAAATTTTGTCCAAGCCAAAGCTGAAATACTCTGACTAGAATTTCTGGAGAAAAGTTTTACAAAGCTGAAGCGGTCTTGGCCTCAAAAGCCCACCTTTTTCTTATTAAAAATGATCAAATATATAGCCATACAAAATAGTAAACTGTTACAAACTTTTAGGAATAAAATCCTAAACTATATACTAAAAATAAATAATATCACTAAATAGGTTGTCGAAAATCTGGAGCTATTACAAGTGTCATGCATTGAAATATGGAATTGTTTGATTGACTGCTGGAAATATGCACAATAATCCTCAATCTGCTGATCTTTTGCTAATTTTTTTTCCAATTTCCAACTATGCCCTGTAAATCTAGAATTGGTTGACTAGTGCTAATATTCTGCCTTTTTTTGTTGAACTTGTTGAGTCAAATTCCTTGGAATAGAATTTTGAATGTTTTGCCACTTCTCCTTTCTCAAAAAATAAATTCACCCCTTTCCTTAATAACAAATAAACACTCATAACATGTTCATATTTCACTTTAAAAAATTGAAAAAAAATATTCCAGAGTATGGCCATTGATGATTAGAATTAAGGGACTGATATTTCAACCTGTAGAAAAGGAGATTTACTACCATGTATGAGAATGACCTCAACCCAATAGTGATGATAGAGCTTAGTCATGCTGTCCACTTCTCCATGCTTTGCATATGGATCTCTAGGGTGAACTTTGAAAATGGAAGTACATAAGGTAGTTCCTTTTCTGTGACAATTTAAATCTTCCCATTAACAATTTCAATCACTTTCGCCTCAACTCATTTCATTTCACTATCCTCAATCCATACTTGTGCTCTTCTATACAAGGCCTTTACAGTTTGTAATCAAGATCAATGGCTTTGTAGTATTGCATGAGGCCTAATGTGAGAGCCATGAGACATTAGATCACTTATGATGATCAACATGTATCCAACCATTTCAATAAGAATTTCCTTTGCTCATCTCATTGATGACAAAAGTTTCCATCGGAATATTTTTCTGTCTTCTACCATTATCCTCCCTGGTCATAGATTGCAAGTAAGGGATCTTTGTCTCATCAATAGCATTCTGAATACCAGTTTTGTAGAGCTCTAACACCTCTATCCAAATGGATATGTTTATGCCATACCCATTATCAATTTCATTGGCCCCAATATCCACATTATTGGTTTTCATGTTTGAATAATTGCATCCTGCCAAACTTTGGATGTGTATCAGGCTTAGGTTCTCTCTATTTCTATAGTCATGTGTATCTTGAAAAGTCATATTCATTTGACTTTCATTAATATGCTTAGAAAATTTTCCGTGTTTTGATTGTTCTAATCCAAGGAATGAATATTGTCCAGGGGAAACTTCATTTAAATTGAAGAGACTATAACTCATTATTTTCTGCCAACAATTTTGTAGGTGCCTTCAATTATGACTAAGGTTGTTAAATTCTAGATTCTATGACTAAGTCTCCTTAATATTCAGACGTTGCCAACCTGATCCTTGTTCTGCTGAAGATGATTCGGCTTCAACCGATAGAACCATACCAACATCATCCCCAAATTCAACTTTTTCGAATTCTGAAGAGTGAATTGGCTTCATTCCATTCATATATGCTGGGACTTGAAGCATAGCGTTTTTGTGCTAACAAAGGATTTTTGTGCACTTGAGTTGAGCATGATAAAGAAGTTATGAGGTCTTCTAAATTTTCCATCTAAATATTAAGCTCTCGCAAATTAGTGTTACTAATATTAGAGGCATCATATGCAAGGAGACCCTAAACTGGTGCCATTAAGTTAAGCCCGATAATGTTGTAATAAAAAAAATACCAACTCATAAATTTATGATAAAGAAGGACTAGCCTTTCCACATATGGTTTCACCACAATGCCTACAGGAACCTTGAATTCATTATACAAAAATCCCACACCTCCTTAAACTACCACTTCTGAAACATATTGCATAGTTGCTGATGTGTGATAAATTTGAGGGTTTTATGGCATGATAGATAGTAGCTAATTCAGGGTGCATAAATGCTTTTGAATGCATCGTTGTGAAGAATATTGTCCACTGAATTCTATGAATCAGTGGCATTTCTAGAGTCTTCTGCAACCATTTTAAAGAGAACAAATCATCAATGATAGTGGAACCTCTTGTATCATATATTATTAACCTAAATTATATACTGTGGTAAAACCCAGAGGATTTTTGGCTTCTGCCATGAATGATTGGATATTTTTCCAACAAACTTTTGTCGCAACCAAAGATCTTTCTATATTTATTGAGTGCATATGACCATATTTATTACCCTTTACTCTCACGCAATCAATCCAAAATGTCACAACTGAGTTTTGAATGAATATTGACGAATACCCATTGATATGGATATGAATATGAGCACAATGACAACATACCTTTATGCAAATGCATCCTACTCTACCATTCTGCGTGCATCCTCAACAACCCTTTGCTTATGTTCAATCTGTAGCTGAACCCAATTAAAATGTCCTCATAATATATTTTCTCCACTTGATCCTTTCAGAGTAGGCAGGAACGTTTCATAAGCTCTGAAATCATACATTTCCGAGATATTGTTCAAGTATAGTGCCTGTATCGAGCTCAGACACAAAGAAAATTGTGATTTTCTTTCCTGCCAAGACCATGAGAAAATTATCGGGTTTTATCTAGATGAGATCTTGCTGTGTATATACTCAATCATTTGAATTAGTTGATTTGTAGGTTCTCTTGACCTACGAACAGTAATTGACTCTGGCACACACCTAGAAAGCAACACAATAATAACCCAAATATACCAGTTAATGCATAGGAAAATGCACAGAAAGGAAACAATTCTGGTTCTTTTGCTGATAGTGAATCCATTCCCAATCTATGAACATTGGAGTCTGTAGCCATTCCTCATGAAATAGAAATCAAAATATCACCGACACCAAGATTTGATGCACTTTTAGTTTAATAGGCCCCCTCTTCATCCATGATCCTTCTGAATTGAAGTAAATAATGCAATCCCTGGTCTACATTAAATGTAGGAACATTGACCAAGTGACTCAAACAAAACCACAAGCATAAATTCAGAGGGGGTCTTCACGGGTATGTGGTTACATATGGGGGGTGCGAAATCTTGTAGAGCTACCACGTGCCCCAATCATGTTTTTGAAATACAACTTAGTTCGGAACCGCCCTCCCCCCCTTCAATTTTATGTCGAAAACCTCGAGGGGGGCCGAAATCAATATATGCCATCAATTTTCTTTTGGCGATCTCGACCATTCAAAACTAGTAGAGCATTAGCCCCTTCAATAACTTTGCTTTACCCATGCTTGTTTGACTTGCCTTTATTCTTTTATAAATTTTATAAGAAAATTTTAATTTAAAAGATTTATTTCAACAAAAATATATAATTATATATTTTTATAAAAATAACATTTTTAAATTAAAATTAAAAAAGAATAAACCATTCAAAATTATCAAAAATATCTCTGGGAATTTTGGCTTAGTAAGAAATTGACAAATTTTCACCCAAAATTTTTAAATTTTGGGTGTGTTAAAAAATGTTACAATATCGGCTCCAATGGGGACTGCTTCCCCCTACGGGATGCAGAGAACAAGCAGGTCAATGGCCTTTAATGTTGGGCATGGAGTCATATTGTATGTAGGTTTTAACCCTATATAGAAATTATCTCCAGACGAATCTTAAAAACAGAAAATAAACAATAGTGAGAGCATAAAAGATAAAACAGATATACACAGAGATTTTCCCCTGGATCCCAAATCGGGATGACCAACTTGATTTTTCATTATATTCCTTTTAGTGTTACAACACATATATATACATGCCGAAGCATACATAAACCCCAATTCGTTAACCCTGGATTCGAACATAACCGTAGTTCCCTTGACCGGATCTACAAAATACCAGGGGCGGAAAACCATCATGCCCCAAAACCATGTGCAAACCCATGCACAAAACCATAGGCGGGTCCACCCATCGGAAAATAGGACCAAGTTTTTTTTTTCTCGGGGCGCTGCCCTGGACCCCGACAGGGGGGGCTACCGCCCCCCTATGACCGCCCTGCTGCACCCGGCATAACGTACAGGGGGGGCTATCGCCCCCCTGTGACCCCCCTGCGCATGAATAGTCGTGGAAATAATATAACACATACCCAAAATTCTCCCACTTGTTGTTTTCTTTCCACAGGGGACCACAGGAGAGCTGAGTCATTAGCCCAACTTTGAAACACCGATTTTTTCTCTACACCAAGAGAACTTTTGAGTTCTCATAGACTTCATCAATGCATCTGAAACATTCTTGAAGGTGTCCACCTTTACCAGCAACAACCTTTGAGCCTCAACCATATATCTCACAAAGTGATATTGAACATCAATGCGCTTTGTCTTTGAATGATAAGTAGGGTTCTTAGCCAAGAAAATTGCACTTTCGCTATCACAGTCTATCCTTATATCTTGCTGCACCAACCCCATACTTGAACACAATCTCTGCAACCAAACTGCTTCCTTGCTTGCATGAGTGGCTGCCATGTATTCTGCCTTTGCAGTTGAAAGAGCCACTACAGACTGTCTTTTACTCATCCAACTAACTGCACCTCCAAATAGGTTAAACACATACACACTTGTAGATATTATTTGGTCCAGATCTCCAGCCCAGTTTGCATCAACAAAACCACGAATGTCCAACACTCTTTCCAATCCTGGTCTTCCTTGGTAGCACAAGCCATAATCACTAGTGCCACACAAATATCTGAAAACCCGCTTCACTGTTGTCCAATTCTCCTTCCCTGGGTTTGACATAAACCTACTCAATACTCCCACTGCATGTACAATGTCTGGTCTAGTATAGACCATTGCATACATCGGGCTACCCACTGCACTTGCATATGGAACACGAGACATATCCTCCTCTTCTTCTTGTGTCTTGGGACATTTTTCAATAGACAGCTTTACACTTACAGGAATCAGAACATTCACCGGTTTACTATCCTGCATATTGAACCTCTGCAATATAGTCTCGACATACTTCCTCTAGTTTAACTAGAGCTTCCTCTTTTCCCGATCTCTCTTAATTCCCATGCCCAAAATATAGTTTGCAACACCAAGATCCTTCATGTCAAATTTGGAGAACAGTTGGGTCTTCAAATCTTGGATAATTTCTTTGTCATTTCCAATCAACAACATATCATCCACATACAAGACCAAATAAATAACACTGTCACCAATCAATTTAAAATAAACACAGTGATCCTGCTTGCTTTTGGTGAAGCCAAGTCCCCGTATATAGGTATCAATTTTTTTATACCACATCCTTGGTGACTGTTTTAACCCATACATAGACTTCTTTAACCTGCATACCAACTCTTTCTTCCCCTTCACCATAAAGCCTTCAGTTTTTTTCATGTAGATCTCCTCTTCCATATCGTCGTGAAGAAATGATGTCTTCACATCCATATGTTCTACTTCAAAATCAAATGCAGCATCAACAGATAAAAGTAATCTAATAGAAGTAAATTTGGCAACAGGAGAAAAAATATCACCAAAATCAATTCCCAGCACTTGGGAGTAACCTTTTACTACCAACCGAGCTTTGTATTTCTCCACCTTGCCTTCTACATTCATCTTCTTCTTAAACACCCATTTTCTCCTGATGGGCTTCATTCCAGTCAAAAACTCCACCAGATCCCACGCCTCATTTTTATGCAAGGATGCCATTTCATCAACCATGGCCTCCTTCTAGAGTTTTCCATCCTCTAAATCTACTGCCTCCCTGATGGTTCTGGGATCATCATCAGTTATAGTTAAAGAAAAATTTGAACAAAAAGAAGATGGACTATACCTTTTTGGTTGTCTTCTTTCCTGAACTGATCTTCTCACAGTTGTAGTTTGTGGCTCTTCCTCTTCTGAGTCTTCTTCTGTTGTAGAGTCTGATTCATCCTCCTTTAGCTCAAACTCTATCTTTTCAGGTTCCTTTGGTAGGACTTCATGTTCAACAACATCTTTCACCTCTCTAAACACCACATCTCGGTTGTACACAACCTTCCTTGTTTCTGGGTTCCAAAGCTTGTAACCCTTTAAGCCATCCTTATACCTAATAAAGATGCACCTTTCAGATTTATTATCCAACTTGCTCCTTTTCTCCTTTGGAACAAATACATATGCATCACATCCAAATACCCTCAGACGTGAAAGAGAGAGTTTCTTCCCAGTCCATACCTCATGTGGATTCTTATCCTCCAACGCTGATGAAGGTGATCTGTTAACCAAGTAACATGAAATCTCCACTACCTCTGCCCAGAATTCTTTTCCTAACACGGTACCATTGAGCATGCTTCTTGCCTTTTCCATCACCGTTATATTCATTCTTTTTGCAACTCCATTTTTCTGAGGTGTGTATGGATTACTCTTCTGCCATGCTATACCACACTTCTTATAGAACTCTTCAAATTCCTTCTTGCAGAACTCCCCACCATTATATGTCCTCAACACCTTTATCTTCTTCTCTGTCTGGTTTTCCACCAGAGCCTTAAATTCTTTAAATCTGTCAAAGACTTCAAATTTCTTCCTAAAGAAATATATCCATGTATTCCTTGAAAATTCATCTATGAATGAAACACAGTACACAGACTTACCCAGTGATGGAATTGACAGAGGTCCAAACACATCACTATGCACAAGCTCTAATATCTTGTTTGCCCTCTTAGCACCAGAAGGAAAAATCACCCGATTCTACTTCCCATATACACAATGTTCACATAAATTGAAATCCAAAGAGCTATTAGACATACCTTCTACCATACCATTTCCATGCAGTGTCTGAAGGCCCTTCTCTCCAATATGTCCAAGCCTTTGATGCCATAGCATGGTCTTTTCTCCAGAGACCGCTAGGATTTCTGCTCCACTTTCGGGAACCACAGAACTATTGCACCCATCAATAATAGTGCTCCCCTAAAGCTTGTACATAGTTCCAATCCGAACTCCCCGCATTAATACCAATTCTCCCCGAACCATCTTACAGGCATCTTTCTTGAACACTGTTTTAACACCTGCATCATCCATCTTGCTTACAGAAATCAGATTTCTGGCCAATGCAGGAATGTGTAAAACACCAGGAAGTGTTCTAATCCTTCCACCTTGCAGCTTCAGCTTTACTTTTCCACATCTGACAATTCTGGCCTTCCTATCATCCCCTAGGAAGACATCACTGCCATCATATTTCTCATACTCGCAGAACCACTCCCTATGGGGAGTGAAGTTAAAGGATGCACTCGATTCAATCAACCATGAATCATGATCTACATGTGTATTTGAAGAATAAGCCAAATACACATCCCCACCTTCATCCAAGGTGGTTTTTTCCTCTGGAGAAGGAGCATCATCAAATCCTTTTCCTTTCTCAGGAGCTTTAGATTTGTAGTCTTTTTTGTAGTGCCCTTCCTTTCTATATTTCCAACACACCTTTACAAACTTTCCAGGAGATTTAGATCTCCCTCTAGATTTAGATATGTTTTGGGACCTTCCTCGTACAGATAAGGAATCTCCATTTTGACCCTCCATATTTCTCCATCTTATTTCATCCGACAGCAAGGCTGAGACTATGTCATCAAAATTCAAGGTAGTTGTATTGCTACCTATTGCAATAACCAGACTGTCCCATGAGTCTGGTAGAGAACACAACAAACTGATGCACTTATCTTCATCTGAGATTTTAATATCAACAGATGAAAGCTAACTTACCACGGTATTGAAGGCGTTCAGATGCTCTTTCACCGAGTCTCCATCCTTCATCCTCAGGTTATACAGCTTTTTCCGTAGGAACAATTTATTCACCAGAGACTTAGATTGGTACACATTCCGTAGTTTGTCCCACAAGGTCTTCGCCGTAGCTTCCCCAGATACATTCAACAATACTGAATTTGAGACACACAACCGTATTGTTCTCTTTGCCTTCCAATCCAGCTTCTTCTAGTCTTCATCTAACATTGTCGTTGGTTTAGTACCCGGATCTACCGTGATCTGCTGATCTTTATCCACCAACAGATCCTCCATATTGAGCTTCCACAACTCAAAAATCTGACCATTAAATTTCTTGATCTCTATCTTCCCGCCGCTTGCCATCTTATTTCACTGCAAGAATCGATCCTGCAGATCTCCCACTGAACAGTGTCTACCTCAGGCTCGATCAAAAAACCCTCAGTAGTAAAGGCATCCCCTTGAAGCTGAAACAACGCTGATCCCAAATTTAGGTTTTAACCTGTACAAAAATTATCTGCAAACGAAACTTAAAAACAAAAAATAAACAATAGTGAGAGCATAAAACATAAAATAGATATACACAGAGATTTTCCCCTGGATCCCAAATCAGGACGACCAGCTTGATTTTTCATTATATTCCTTTCAGTTTTTCAAATCATATATATATATATATATATATATATATATATATATATGCCAAAGCATACATAAACCCTAATCCATTAACCCTGGATTAGAACATAACCGTAGTTCCCTTGACCGGATCTACAAAATAATAGGGGCTGAAAACCATCGTGCCCCAAAACAATGCACAAAACCATGGGCGGGTCCGCCCACCGGAAAATAATGACCAAATTTTTTTTCCCGAGGCGCTACCCCGGACCCCAACAGGGGGGGCTGCCGCCCCCTTGTGACCCCCCTATTGTGCCCGACACAATATTAAGTGGGGCTACCCCCCCAAACCCGCACATGACTAGTCTTGGAAAGAATATAACACATACCCAACACTGTAAACCTAATTATCAACCATCATCTGCCATAACCAACTCTTCTAGATCATCCTTGTCTTTTGAATAGCTTGCTAGTGCAAAATGCAACCTGCAAATGTGAAATGAAACCATATGCTAGCACTAATCCTGATACTCTTTCAAACTTAAAACTTAAAACTTAAAAAATTATAAACTAAAAATAAAAATTGATCTATCACACCATTCATAAATAATGAACACGTTGATCTACTGCTGTTATGCAGGTAAATCCTCTCTGCAGATAGAGACGATCCCTCTAGCCCTAGATTGGGTCTAGAAACAAAGGGACACGCTAAAGTGTTGCTTCCTAATTATTGGATAAACAAGGGACATGGTAGATCGACTTACCTGGAATCCAACGTTGTCGTTGTTGCTTTAGTAGTGGTGGCCTCTTGCTCCTAACTCGGCAAGTCACAACCATTCGCCATTACGATTGGATACCTGCACATAGAACAAGAAACAAGAACAACATACATGATAACAACATTTCATTCATAACTATTAACCAGTCAAAGAGGGCTAAACATATTGCATTAAACAAACATCATAACATAACAGTGGAACCAAACAGTAGTCATGTATATAAATGAATAGAAGGAAGAGTTACAACCAATTCTTTGACGTCGCAGTCTCCTCTAGCGAGGTTCAAGTGAAGTGCGTCTCTGATGCTCGTCATGGAATTAAGGCGGGATGAAGGCATGGACTCAAGCTTCCTCAACGTAATTCCTTCTTTTTCTATCTTCTTTAGTCATTCAACTATAATATGTCTAATTCTCCAAGTTTAGCTAGCTTGTACTAAGAGAGATAGCTTCTTTTATAGAGGAGAAGGAGGAGGTTAGGATCCCTACAAAGGTGGGAGGGAGGCCTATCGTTTAGGGAGTTCCTATAAGAGGTGGAAACCATAAACCTAAAGGAGGTAGTCTGTGGTTTATCAGCTCAACCACTTCTAATGACTCATTCTCGAGGTGGTTGGTGTGGAATCTCCGCCTCTATTTTTTTTTAAAATTCCATAAACAGCTTGGCGTGGGTGGAAAACTAGGACAGAGCGCCAGCTGGCGTGGGGTCTAGTGTTAATCTTCCTCTTCGGTGTGAGGGAATAACTGATTACCCACGCCAAGGAAAAAACAAGGGTTTTTGAGTCTCTGCTCAGGGAATTGTCAACAAGAGGAATGTTACTCTCATGTAAAGGGACACAATGATGGTTTTTTCAAGGCATGACACTGCTTATTGGTCATAAAATTTACCCTCCAATGGGCGAGATGGGGATTGAAAGGACAGTGACAAAATGTTGTGTAACAGATGCCCCCTAAAGCATGAGGTCTGAGGGAGAGGGAGGGGCGAAATGCTTTATGAGAGCGCATTCGAACCAAACACCACTATCAAAAAACCTGCAATTACGAATACAACTGACACCTCTAATACATGAAAATGTGGTATGGGCACAGCCATCCATAATAGAGTATATAAAAACTAAGATCCAAGGTATGGACGCAACCATATAGTAGTAAGGATCAACAAATAGACTCAGGTATGGTTGCAACCATCTGATCAAAAGAGTCATGCAATAAGTCATGATAATCCACCAAAATCCGCAGCCTGGATTTTATGAGACAAAATCTAGGGTCTTGCGCCCCATCTCGACCCAAACAAGTACAAATTCAAGCATGCATTATATGAGCTGAAGTCGAACATGCAAGAAAATCACCTCATTACCAGCCGATGATGAAAGTTGTTAATAGGTACGAAAGAAACCACCAATAATGACAATGGTTCTCAAGTTAAAACCGATACAATCCACGGAATGTGAACAATGATTTGGCGTCGAACATTCGCAGAATCACTCGATCGAAGGCCAATGATGTGGACCTCGCATCGAATGCAAAAAACCTGCCATTAAGGCATGCAGGCTCCAAGGTACTAGAATAGAGTCTCTAGATCAAATTCCTGGATAGTGAGCTGAAGTCGACAGAAAGTGACATGATCAAAGGTGGGCCATAATTTTTCCCACAACATCGATACGAGACAGAGGAACATGATAGTAGTGAAATAGGACCAAGAGAGAATCAGAGGGAGGTTGAAAACTATAGAGGCAAACTTCTCTTGAACATATCAGCAGCAGCACGACACTGGATTTGGCAATATTTGACATCAAAGGATCTGAGGTCATGACGACGTGGCAAAGAGGAGATGAGAGGTCAAATGAGATTACCCAAACCCATGGAGGCAAAAATGACGAAATGAGATGTCCCCAACCCGACACAAATGCAGACAAGTGCCATGTTCAAGAGTGACATACTGCCAACATAACTAAAACTTGGTTCCATTTTCCCCCACCATTTCTGGTGAGTACCCCAATTATTTTTTAAAACAAGCTTGAAGGGGATAACATATGCTTGTGTTGTAAGTTTTTCCTTTGGACAAATCCAACCTAGTACATTTTGAGAGCCCTAGGAAGGAGGAACTCGAGTAACTTCATGGTGACGAAATCCAATGTCATTAGGGTTTAACGAGTCTGACAAAGGGAGAAATCGGCATCTTTTCATGTTTAGAGAGTTTGAAAAGAAGGCAAAAAAGGTAACTCCATCATGACCCTTTTCGTAAGTAGTCTCTCAGATCCAAAAAGGGAGAAAACAATATCTGAAAGAACCTCTTAGTCACGATAGGCTAAGGTATTCCTTTTTCGTAAATAATCTATCCCAACCTGAAAAATGGGTACATGTATACTGAGTAGATATCGCTTCACAGCCATTTAACGAGTTCGAAACGACAAGAGTCTTGGCAATCTTTTCAATTTTAGAGAGTTAGAAAAGAGCTGAAAGATGACTCCAGCAATGACTTTTTCGTGTTTTTATCGAGTCCGAAAAAAGTATAAAATTTAACTCGTTACTTCATCACTATGTACTGAAAATATGTTGCTGCACAAGAGACATGTGTAAAACCCATTTTCGAAAATAATATAATAAAATAATCGAAAACACGTTTTAAAACCTAATTAGGGTGCAAAAAGTTATAAAATGCCAAAAATGGTAAAAAAAATTACTTTTCACTATTGTTTTTACCTCTTGTGGACCAAATAGTTACCCATTTTACTGTGTGATCTTACAGCAATGATAGCAGACAATCCAGCAGACCAATCTCAAATCGTCATTTCTAGGTAAGAGTCGAGATCTCTCTCATCATTTTGACTCATTTCTTACTACCTGCAACTTCCAATTTGTAATCCTAGGGAAGGAAGTATGAAAATTACGGCACGATGGTTGGCGTGGATTTCGGGCATGGAGTCGCGCCACCGGCCAATTTTTTATACTTGGGTGTGCCCAGTGGCGTGAATGTTTGGGAAACAATCGCGCCAACGATGCAAACCATTTTGTGTGCAAAATGAAAGTCACAGACCCCAATCATTCACAAATCCAAGTTCCCAAAAGACTAATATCATTGATATGAATGTGTTTACAGGTAAAAAGAAGCAAAATGGTGATATAATGGAAAGAACGGGAACACAACAAAGAAGATGAGCTTGCCATGGAAAATGAGAGATGCATGGAATCTCTCAGGGACTGTGGACTGAAGAAGCTATTCTTGACACCGTGTCTCCATGCCCAACCAGAGTTGTTACAATATTTGATCAGCATATGGGATGAGGACCAAGAAAAGTTCATCCTTCGAGATCAAGAACTTGAGATTTATGTTTCTGACGTCTATTTTATCACAGGATTGTCGCGGAGGGAGCAACACCGATCCTAACCGGAACCCGGCCTTGCATGGAGAGTGCATCCATGGTGATGGAAAGAGTATGTCGAGGGGCACATAAGGGAAATGGAAGTGGGAAAGTTGATATCCAAACTATCCCAGGCCTAGCACTAAAAGTAGTGCTATGTACCATCACACGAGCTGCGAGATTGCAAGCATCGTACGAAGCAAAAAAAACACAACTACTTCTTGCTGTAGACTGTTTGACACTGATCATCTACAACTAGGTAGAGGTCGTGACAATAAACATGAAACACCAGTTAACAAAATTCAAGAAGGGAAAATTGAAGAAATTTGGTTATGGGTCTATCCTAGTATCGTTCTTCCAGGGACGACTACCAATTTTTCAGCGTCAAGAGGTCATAGTCCCGACACCACCAACGAGAGAACCACGAATGGCCTGATGGGTGGCTTCGATGCCAACGGCAGGGGGCGGTCAATAGATGTCCTAGAGACCGGAGTTCTTTGATTGGCTCTGCTGACAGTTGATTCTCGTGGAGGACTAGCTCTACTCTGGTACAGATTTTACTGGTGATTCAGACCTCCCACTCCTAGAGGGAAAGGATTGGGATGAATATTTGGGTAAGACTCATTTTTAATTTTCATGAGGATTATGATTTTTTTTGTCTATGTATGTTTAGACATTAAATCCATGTATTTTCAGATGTCCGCCCAGAGAGACCCGCGTGCATGTCTCCGATGGAAAGGTGAATTCCTCGTGATTTCGACCCTCATGGTGAGGGAAGTGAGGAAGAGGAGCTCGTGCACAACCTAGAGGGGATCACACATGGAGTCTCGGATCATGCACAATTACACGATGTTCCTCATGCCTACCATAGACATACCATCGGGGTGTCAATCCGTATTCACCACTTGCTGAGGCGGCTTGTACGAGTAGTGACATCCTATCATGAGCATCACACTGATTAGACACCTATGCTTTATATCTGCATTTTTTAGAGACATGGTGTCTCAGGATGTAACAGAAACACATATATGTTTTTTGAATGTATGATGCACACTGATTCAAACATGCGATATATATATATATATACAGCTATTTTCCTATATGGATTTTTTTCACATGATGATGATTTTACAAATTACGCAAATGTCTATATAATACAATGTTAGCCACTGTATCAGTTAATGCATTCATTCGTCTATCAATATTTTGATATGCGATCAAATCAAAATGTCTTTCCAACAAGTGAATACGTAAATACAATCTCAAAATGAATGTGTTTCTCATTGAATAATGACCATTGAGTTGCAGAACAACAAGCTATGAATCTAGATTTACAAGCAATGTGCATATGCCAAGATTGATTGCCTCGGTTAATAGTTTAAGAAAAACACTATATTTAGCTACATTGTTTGTAGTTCATCCTAGACAAATACCTTGCAGTTCTATCAACTCACCAGCAGGATCATAGATTACCCAGGCTACTGAAAACAAATTCTTGGTACTGCGGGAAGCACCATCCATGAAACTGACATAAGGGGTAATAGACATCTGCACAAATAAGCAAGGCTCAAATAAGCAGGAAAATGCACGCAAAGAACATCAAATCAAAACATGTACAAAAATGAAAAAAAAAACACCCATGTACACAAATCATGCATGAATGACTCATGCATAATACTTTTTCAGATACAACCCATTTTTCGGTTGTTCTAACGGATGACCTTCGTAATCAATGAGCTCATAGGCCCCATTCTGCAAAACACGTTTAATAATGTAAGGCCCATGCCACATGGGTTGAAATTTACCTGCCCCCCAGCTTATCATGAGCTTAGTCATACAAGAGGACGAGATCTCCTTTAATGAAAGAATGAGGGGAAACTGATTGGTCAAAATGAGCTTTGACTCGATTTTTCTGTGCTTCAATAACCAGAGCAGCAAAGTGGCAGGTTTCATGTAACATTTCGAGATAAAGGAGACACTCTTCTTCGGGTGAAGTGTTCAGTAGTAATTCAACAGCTAACTTGAGCGAAGGTATTTCACATTCAATCAGAAGAGTAGCTTCCAGACCATAAACCATATGAGAAGGGGTGAATCTGGTTGCACTCTTAACGGAGGTTCAGTACGCCCAAAGAGCTGAAAATAACATGAGATGCCAATTGGATTTATGGATCCCAATTGTACGTTGAAGCATGGTAACAAGGACTTTGTTCACGGCTTCAACTTGGCCATTGGCCTGAGGATAGTACGACATTGAGCTGTCGTGATGTAGACCCAACTTAGAAGTCAACTCGGCCACCATGTAATGCCGAAAATGGGAACCATGATCGGTGACGATGGCTTGAGGAACACCAAACCTAACAATTATATGACTGAATATGAATTGATCAGCTGTCTTACCGTCAGTGGCAAGTGTAGGCATTACTTCGGCCCATTTGGTGAAGTAGTCCATTTCTACGATAATATAAGCATGCCCCCCGACCGAGTGAGGGTTACATGTCATAAAATCGATGCCCCACTTTGCAAAGGGACCAACGAAAATGACAGGATGAAGAGGTACAGGCGGCGCACGCATCTTGCATTGATAAACCTGGCATTCATGACATTTACAAATTGCGACAATGCAGTATTTGAAGATAGAAGGCCATAAATAACCAGCACGAAGAATCTTTTGTTTTGTAGCATAACCAGACATGTGACCGCCACAGGTGCCACTGTGACAATCATTGAGGACTTTCTCAGCTTCCTTGAGGGTCAAACATAGACAGATAATGGAATCCACTCTGACACAATAGAGGGTATCCCCGACTATATGATAAGGTTACGACTGATGACGGATGCATCGACAGGCATCCTTCGTCAACTCAGATTTGAAATTAGAAGTCTGGAGGTAAACGATGATATCACCGTACCACTGATCGAAGGTGCTAATCAAGAAAAGCGTATCATCTGGTATATATTCCTCAGGACGATATGGAGGAGAGTCTGAAGGTAGGGAATAAATCAAATCAAAAAAGACTAATGACGTCTTCGACTTGGCAGCAGTAAATTCGAAATCAAACTCTTGGAGGATGACAATCCACTTTGAGTATTTTCCCCCCAGCAATTGTCGAGACAATACATAGGTCATGGGGTTGTAATTAGAAATCACAGTCATTATACGCAAAAGAATATAATGATGAAAACATTGAACTGCTTGAACCGTAGCTAACGCTAACTTCTTGACGTGTGCATAGCATGTCTCAGGGTTGAGAAGGTTACGAGACAAGTAATAAATAACATGCTCATTACCGTCATCGTCGTCTTGTACCATAACCATGGCAATCGTACTGAAAGCGGCGGCTAAATAAAGAGAAAAATCACGATGATAGTTAGGAGGACACAACATAGGAGCGTTGACAAGAAATGTCTTCAGGGCCTCAAAATACTTTTGAGCAATCTCATCCCAGTAGAATGGGACACCCTAATTTAATAATCATGTGTATCTTCTAGCCACTTCTGCATAGTTAGGTATAAAACGGTTTAGAAAATTAGCCTTACCTTGCAAATCCTGCAACTGATGTAATGAGGATGGAGAGGGGAGATTAATAATAGCCTCAACCTTCAGAGGATCAAGGAAAATTCCATCTTTGGATATGATAAACCCTAAGAGTCTACCGGATTCAATGCAGAAGACACACTTGTGCGGATTAAGCCGAATATTTTAACGTAGAAAACGAAGAAAAATATAACGAAGATGGTCAGGATGGTCTATGCACTTAGCTGAATGAGCGGGAAGGTCATCCAGATAAGGCTGAACGATGTGTCTAATATCGTGAAAATCATACGACATCGCTCGCTGAAAAGTAGCCCCAACATTCTTTAAGCCAAAAGGGAGCTTATTGTATGCGAAAGTTCCCCAAGGACAGATAAAGGTCATCTTATGTTGATCAGTTAGAAGAATGTTAATCTGATTATAACCAGAAAAACCGTCCATTAAGGAAAATATCTCACTCCCAGTACAGTCATCAATGATCTCATCAATAAAGGGAGTGGGATAATTATCCTTAGGACAAGCTCGATTAATATCACGATAATCAACATAGACACGAATAGTTCCCTACTTCTTATCTACAGGAACAATGTTAGAGACCCATTCTTTCAAAGGAATCAGATAAATAAAACCAGCTTGGAGAAGTTTTTCAACTTCAGCCATAATGGCGATATCTTTTCTAGGGTGCACCGAACGAAGACATTGGCGAACAGGTTTCGAAACGACATAAGTAGGAATTTCATGCACTACTATACTAGGATCAATGCTAGGAATTTCTTCGTAGGACCATGCAAAGACATTACGGAACTCGGGAAAAAGGCTAGTATAAACTTGGACTTCACCAAAAGAAAAAGTAACCCCAATATGGATGTTCTAGACAATTCTCGGTTTAATGGAAATTTTAATAGGCATCGTCTGTGTAATGTTACTCAAGTTACCTTCCGTAAAGATGTCATGTGTAAAAATAGGAAATTGAAGCGAAGGAGAAGGAACTTGAGTTATAAAACGCTCGAGACAAGTAGACATGGCCCCGATGCCAGGCATAAATGAGGAACAATGATGACCATCGTCCCACGGCATATCGTTAAGAGACATGGTTTCCATGATGGCCTCATCGGAAGGAAACACCTCTTTCATAGGATCAGGCGAATCGAAATCACCAAGCCAGGGGGATTGAGAGTAAATGTCAAGAGACATGCTCAAAGGAGCACAATCAGAGGACAGAGATTCCAAAGGAGCAATGAGTTCACAATAATAAATCTCAATCGAACTCAAAGGCATCGAATCTCCGAAGGAATCAATCTGTTCAGGCGAAGGAATAATCCATGGGTCATCAGACCGAGAAATCATATGAATTTGAAAATTATTCAGAGGAGGAAGAGGAAAAATACCCATGAGGGCAGGATCTTTAAAAATACCTGGTCCTACGCTCTCGTACGGAGTGCGAACCTTATCCACATACAAAACGTTGTTCTCGGAGGAAGAGGTGAAGAAATACAATTGATCAACAGTAAAAATCTTTCCTTCATGCGGAAACTTCAAAACATGAAAGAGTATGGACGGAACACACAACATGGTGTGAGTCTAACTGTGACCAAGGAGAAGATTATAATTGAGCTTAGCATCAATGACTTCGACCTCGACAATGACTGTCTTCCCTTTCAAAGTAATCGACAAACTAGAAAGAACACCTAAAGGTTTTGATTCTCTTCCATCAAATGCTTCTAGGGAATTTGGTGATGAATTCAGGGCTGGAGAACCAATAGCTTTCCAACATGAAGATGACATGATACAGGTTGATGCTCCTTCGTCCACAACTGCTCGATGAATGTCGAGACCATTAATAACAACCTTAATAATGAGTGCAATCTGATGCGGAAGTTGTGGAATGAAATTCTCTAGATCGAAAGCAAGAAGGTTAGTATCAGTAGGATCAATCCCACCAATTGTAGATAACAAAGCTCTTCGCTGTGACGGACAGCTCTGAAGTACTTCTAAAACAGACATTGCAGATGGTGCTTGAGCCAAATCCTCAACAATATTGTAATGATGAGTGGCACGGGTGTTGGGATTATAAGAAGACTTACGGAGGACACCTTTGGAAGGTGCTCGCACAACAAATTCAACATTGGGCCTTTCAATTTCAAGCGGACCAGTAACAGACGGAGGAGGAGGACCATCAATGATCTCCTTCCCTATGGCCTGACGGATGTAGCATAATATTTCGACCGAGTAGCAATAGAAATGGTGGTAGAATCATTCATCATGAACACCTCAGAGCCAAATGGGGCAGAGGACTGAGGTTGCTCTACCATCTGAGTCTGTTGAGATGGGAAAGGTTCTTTAAGAACGGCTAGAGTTCCCTGAGTTCCTTGTAGAAATCAGCTCACTTCAAACCATTTAGGACAGTCCTTGGTGAAGTGCTCTTCATCACAAATCAAGCAAGGGTACTTCGGTTTGTGTTGAGAACCATCGATAGCACGAGGTTTATGAGAATCCTTTTTCGGGGTATCGGCTTTGGCTTTACCCTTACCCTTATTTTTACATTTAGAAGCATTATCCATAGGATTGGCCTGAACGACATTAACTTCTGCGGGTTTACCAAAATTCGAAGGAGACTGAGAAGCAACATTATTGGAAGAAGCGAACTTCGACTTCCCAGTATTTAAAGATGAATAATTTTGAGAAGTCCGAGACACAGAACCAATAATACCATTGATGGATGGAGTCGCTAGTGGTTTAGAAGTTCCAGGTCAGGGAGGATCAGGTAAGATATCATATAATGTGCCAGACTGAGAGTACACAAGATCAAGGTACTGGGTGTAATAAATGGCTTGTTCCTCGGTTACACATGCCCCCATAGCTATGTCTTTGGAAATATGATTGACAAAGGTGGTGGTGATCCAATGAGTTATAAGTTGATCAAGAATTTTTTTGAATATGGCAACAAGAAACAGTGAAGGAGGCATCTTGAAACATCTTTCCTGATCCTAGTTGGAAAATGATCACCAAAACTAGGTGGGGGGCCACACAGGTGATTTTTGTCGCAAAGTCTATTTTTAGACTATGTATATTTTTAGACATATGGATCATGGTCTATGAGTTGCAGGATGCTATTTATGGATGATTGGTCATGTTGGTAAAAATAGATGGACCTCTATTTTTAGACATTGGGCGGAATCTATTTTTAGACTGCCGGGCTAAAAATAGAACAATCGAATATTATTAACCCTTAATAATATTTAGACTATAAACATTATCTTATCCTCTTGGAGCACTTCAGTTTGATGCTTGGATGTGGCACATGCAGCTGACAGAAGGAAATATGTTTTTCCTAAGGGTTAGTTGAGCTATTGCATGGTTGACTTCAGTTAGAACTCATGTGGCAGAGTTTGGTGGAGTTGATGAGAGAGTTGGTGGAGTTGTGTTCTGTTTAACTTAGTTGAACTAGTTGTATTTAGTCTAACTGAAAAATACACTAGTGATGAGTGGTGTGAATTAATTATTAATTAATTCACTAATTATTAACTCATAAATCAACCAAAGAATACATCAGTTAACTGCAATGCATGGACAGTTCAGTGGAGACCAGTGTTAGAGGTGGGTGAAAGGGTGAGTCTACTATCAGTTGTGACTATAGTTGTGCATGAGATTTGCACACACATTGATTGAGATTGCCAATGAGGATTGCGCAGTACAAGCTAGTGGGATTCGAACTTGGATCTCATCATTATTCATCTTGGATTGCGCAGTAGAGGCAGGCATACTTGTGGAGGAGATTTGAACTTGTGACTTGTTCATATCTGAGCTAGTTTGTGTGTAGCATGTGAGATAGTGCTGAGAGCTGTGAGGAGCTTTGTGCTATGTATTGTTACATGTTCTATATCATTATAATATACAGATAATTGGGGGTTTTCAGCTGTAAGCTTTCCCCATTACATACTGTGTTATATGTGTGCTTGATTATGTTTTAATGTGCGCATGCGACTGCTTCTATTTCCGCATATTGATGATCAATCGTAGAAGAGGTTATGTATTATGCATGAAGCTTAAATAGTGTGTAATCAGGATAATCTCGGTGAATAATTCAGCTATTATTCAAATTTCTACATGGTATCAGAGCGAAATTGATCGTCGGATCTATTACAGTGATTACATTTTATTTCGGTAGACAGAGTCTGTAAGCGAGCCAGGTAGCCTCTAGATCCATCCTTTCTTTGAAAGGTGATATATCCAATAAATTCCCCTATAGTCGATCTCTGTGCTAGAAATACTTTGTTCTCACAGATCAGGAGCGGTTGAGTTTTGAGCTGGTGGAATTCTAATTTGTAGCAGTGTTTTCTTGGTGTCGAAAGTCGAGATGTCTTTCAACGGATTTGCGATGGAGTATTCCCTGGAGGGCAGCTCGAATTATGTTGCATGGAAGGACAGGATGGAGGCGGTGTTAGATGACAATGGGCTGAAGGAGTTCATAGATGCTGAAGTCCCAAAGCCTACTGATGCTGCTCAAGTTGAGGCTTGGCAAAAGAAGACAGAAAAATGTCGAAGGATTCTGTTGGAGGGCGTGAAGGATCACATAGTATCCAGCCTGCATGGAAAAGCTTCTCCATACTTGATGTGGAAAGCATTGACAGATTTATTCCAAAGCAAGAGCGACCATAGGAAGTTAGCGCTCAAGGATAAACTCAGGAAAATAAAGATGGAGAAGAATGACACTATTCCGGTATACTTGACAAAGTTTTTCCACTGCAGGGATGAGCTTGGGTGTGTAGGAATTAGTGTGGATGATGAGGACTTGGTGGAATTGGCTCTCCTTGGGCTTTCTAAGAGTTGGCACTCCTATCAGGACTCTGTCAATGGTCGGGAAAAATTGCCAGGATGGGAGCGACTTTGGTCGGATCTTGTGCAAGAGGAGATAAGGCGGAGTACCAGGGACGGATCTTCATCAAAGGCATCTGATGAAGAGGATTGCGCTTTAGCTACCAAAGCAAGGAAGGGGAAGGGAAAGAAGAATGCCTCTCAATCCAGTGCGGATGGTAAAGAGCGTGACATGTCCAAAGTGAAGTGTTTTCACTGTCACGAGCATGGGCATTACGCCACGAATTGTCCACAGAAGAAGAAGAACAAGCAGGCTGCTGGAGCTGCAGCTGGTGAGGCTCTTGCCTCGCAATTTGAGCTGGACTTCTCATTGATCGCATGCATGGTGTCTAGTGCATTGGGATCGAGGTGGTATTTTGATAGTGGCACTTCCTTTCACATGACGGGAGATGTGAATCTTTTCAGTGACTTGGTGGAGAAAAATCTCTAGATGCATGTTGAGTTGGGCGACAATGGACGATACAATGCGACCGGCATTGGTACCATAACCTTTCAGAGGGAGTCAAGTAAACTCATTCTTTTACAAAATGTATTGCATGTACCAAGTTTAACAAAGAATTTGATCTCAGTCGCAATGTTAGAGGATAAAGGGTATGAAGTTGTCTTTAGAGAAGGGAAAGTTTTCCTTCGGCACAAGGCAACGAGACAAGTCAAGAAGGTTGGGATTCGAGCAAAGAATCTCTACAGACTTGAAGTAGATGGGATGTCTACGGAGCTTCCTACTGTTGGGAAGTGCAAGAAAGACATGCAATTGATGCTTGAGAGGGAGAAATTTTTTCATGCAGGTAATAGTGAACCTCGGGATGTGGATCAGCCACAAGATGAAGATCATGGAGTGGAAGAAACCACTCATGCAGAGAAATTTCATGCTAGATGGGTAGAGGGAGTGCATGCAGCTATACCACCAGGTGAGAGGTGGGGCGACATGCATGAATAATCCCAAGAGGATATTTCTAGGCAGGATTCATGAGATGGTGTGGATCTCATGAATTGAACCTGGCTACGAGGTGCCCACAGAGCAGTAGTAGCATGATCAGTTGGATTGATGCAGGCAGATCAAAGTGACAGTGTCGGATACTGGAGCGCGGATCAGAGTTGACAGCAAGTGCAGAGTGCATTGGTGCAAGAGTTCAACAACGTAGTGGTTCCTGATGACATGTGCAGTTGGTACCAGCAGAAGTCAAAGACTTTGATAATAAATGCATCAGACTTATTGAGTTGTTTGGAGCCTATTCAGTTTCAGAAGAGTTGCGAGCAGATGCATGGAGTTGCATGGCGCTTGTAAAGGTTGCAGGGCGAATGCATGGAGTTGCATGTCGCATGCAAAGACAGTCCTTTCTTGTTGAGAGGGAGTGTTGAAGATGGAAACAAGAAACAGTGAAGGAGGCATCCTGAAACATCTTTCCTGATCCTAGTTGGAAAGTGATCACCAAAACTAGGTGGGGACCACACAAGTGATCTTTTTGTCGCAAAGTCTATTTTTAGACATGTCGATCATGGTCTATGAGTTGCAGGATGCTATTTATGGATGATTGGTCGAGTTGGTAAAAATAGATGGACCTCTATTTTTAGACATTGGGCGGAATCTATTTTTAGACTGCCGGGCTAAAAATAGAACAGTCGAATATAATTAACCCTTAATAATATTTAGACTATAAACATTATCTTATCCTCTTGGAGCACTTCAGTTTGATGCTTGGATGTGGCACATGCAGCTGACAGAAGGAAATACACTTTTCCTAAGGGTTAGTTGAGCTATTACATGGTTGACTTCAGTTAGAACTCATGTGGCAGAGTTTGGTGGAGTTGATGAGACAGTTGGTGGAGTTGTGTTCTGTTTAACTTAGTTGAACTAGTTGTATTTAGTTTAACTGGCTAATACACTAGAGATGAGTGGTGTGAATTAATTATTAATTAATTACTAATTATTAACTCATTATTCAACTAAAGAACACATCAGCTGAATCATGAATGCACCGATGTCAAAGGAGACCATGATTTAGATAAAAGTAGCAAGAGTGTGGCTATCACAGACTACATTTCAGCATGATTTACACACATTGATTGAGATTTCCAATGAGGATTGCTAAGACAAGCCGTTGATTCCCAACTTGGATCTCATCATTATTCATCTTACTGTACGTAGAGGCAAAAGGTGACTTGTGGAGGAGATTTGAACTCGTGACTTGTTCATCTTCCGTGCTAGTTTGTGTGTATCATGTGAGATAGTTCGAGAGTCATGGAGAGCTTTAGCCATGTATTGTTACATGTTATATATCATAATAATATACGATAGTTGGGGGTTTTCAGCCGTAAGCTTTCTCCATTACATACTGTGTTGATATGTGTGCTTGATTATGTTTTAATGTGCGCATGCGATTGCTTCTATTTTTGCAAATTGATGATCAATTGTAGAAGAGGTTATGTATTATGCATGAAGCTTAAATAGTGCGTAATCAGGATAGTCTTGGTGAATAATTCAGCTATTATTCAAATTTCTACATGGTATCGGAGCAAAATTGATCATCGGATCTATTACAGTGATTACATTTTATTTCTTTAGGCAGAGTCTGTACGAGGGCCAGGTAGCCTCTAGATCCATCCTTTCTTTGAAAGGTGATATATCCAGTAAATGCCCCTACAGTCGATCTCTGTACGAGAAATACTTTGTTCTCACAGATCAGAAGCGGTTGAGTTTTGAGCTGGTGGAATTCAAATTTGTAGCAGTGTTTTCTTGGTGTCGAAAGTCGAGATGTCTTTCAACGGATTGCGATTGGAGTATGCCCTTGAGGGTAGCTCGAATTATGTTGCATGGAAGAACAGGATGGAGGCGGTGTTAGATGACAACGGGTTGAAGGAGTTCATAGATGCTGAAGTCCCAAAGCCTACTGATGCTGCTCAAGTTGAGGCTTGGCAAAAGAAGACAACAAAGTGTCGAAGGATTCTGTTGGAGGGCATGAAGGATCACATTGTATCCAGCCTGAATGGAAAAGCTTCTCCATACTTGATGTGGAAAGCATTGACAGATTTATTCCAAATCAAGAGCGACCATGGGAAGTTGGCGCTCAAGGATAAACTCAGGAAAATAAAGATGGAGAAGAATGACACTATTCCGGTATACTTGACAAAGTTTGTCCACTGCAGGGATGAGCTTGGGAGTGTAGGAATTAGTGTGGATGATGAGGACTTGGTGGAATTGGCTCTCCTTAGGCTTCCGAAGAGTTGGCACTCCTATCAGGACTCTGTCAATGGTCGGGAAAAATTGTCAGGATGGGAGCGACTTTGGTCGGATCTTGTGCAAGAGGAGATCAGGCGGAGTACCAGGGACAGATCTTCATCAAAGGCATCTGATGAAGAGGATTGCGCTTTGGCTGCCAAATCAAGGAAGGGGAAGGGCAAGAAGAATGCTTCTCAATCCGGTGCGGATGGTAAAGAGCGTGACATGTCCAAAGTGAAGTGTTTTCACTGTCACGAGCATGGGCATTACGCCACGAATTGTCCACAGAAGAAGAAGAACAAGCAGGTTGCTGGAGCTGCAGCTGGTGAGGCTCTTGCCTCGCAATTTGAGTTGGACTTCTCATTGATCGCATGCATGGTGTCTAGTGCATTGGGATCGGGGTGGTATTTTGATAGTGGCGCTTCCTTTCACATGACGGGAGATGTGAATCTTTTCAGCGACTTGGTGGAGAAAGATCTCCAGTTGCATGTTGAGTTGGGCGACAATGGACGATACAATGCGATCGGCATTGGTACCATAACCTTTCAGAGGGAGTCAGGTAAACTCATTCTTTTACAAGATGTAGTGCATGTTCCAGGTTTAAAGAAGAATTTAATCTCAGTCGCAATGTTAGAGGATAAAGGGTATGAAGTTGTCTTCAGTGAAGGAAAATTTTTCCTTTGGCACAAGGCAACGGGACAAGTCAAGAAGGTTGGGATTCGAGCAAAGAATCTCTACAAACTTGAAGTAGATGGGATGTCTACGGAGCTTCCTACTGTTGGGAAGTGCAAGAAAGACATGCAATTGATGCTTGAGAGGGAGCAAGTTTTGCATGCAGGTAATAGTGAACCTCGGGATGTGGAGCAGCCACAAGATGAAGATCATGGAGTGGAAGAAACCACTCATGTAGAGAAATTTCATGCCAGATGGGCAGAGGGAGTGCATGCAGCTATACCACCAGGTGAGAGGTGGGGCGACATGCATGAATAATCCCAAGAGGATATTCCTAGGCAGGATTCATGAGATGGTGTGGATCTCATGAATTGAACCTGGCTACGAGGTGCCCACAAAGCAGCAGCAGCATGATCAGTTGGATTGATGCAGGCAGATCAAAGTGACAGTGTCGGATACTGGAGCGCGGATCAGAGTTGACAGCAAGTGCAGAGTGCATGGGTGCAAGAGTTCAACAGCGCAGTGGTTCCTGATGACATGTGCAGTTGGTACCAGCAGAAGTCGAAGAATTTGATGATAGATGCATCAGACTGATTGAGTTGTTTGGAGCCTATTCAGTTTCAGAGGAGTTGCAGAGCAGATGCATGGAGTTGCATGGCGCTTGTAAAGGTTGCAGGGCGAATGCATGGAATTGCATGTCGCATGCAAAGACAGTCCTTTCTTGTTGAGAGGGAGTGTTGAAGATGGAAACAAGAAACAGTGAAGGAGGCATCCTGAAACATCTTTCCTGATCCTAGTTGGAAAGTGATCACCAAAACTAGGTGGGGGGCCACACGGTGATTTTATGCATGAGTATTTTTAGACTATATACATTTTTAGACATATGGATCATGGTCTATGAGTTGCGGTATGTTTTATTTATGGATGATTGGTGATGTTGGTAAAAATATATGGACCTCTATTTTTAGACATTGGGCAGTTTCTATTTTAGACTGTCGAGCTAAAAATAGAACAGTCAAATATTATTAACCCTTAATAATATTTAGACTATAAACATTATCTTTTCCTCTTGGAGCACTTCAGTTTGAGCTACGGATGTGGCACATGCAGCTGGCAGAAGGAAATACGCTTTTCCTATGGGTTAGTGGAGCTATTGCATGGAGACTTCAGTTAGAACTCATGTGACCGAGTTTGGTGGAGTTGATTGAGGAAGTTAGTGGAGTTGTATTCAGTTTAACTCAGTTAAACATAGTTGAGCTAGTTGTATCTAGTCTAACTGATTGATACACTAGTGAGAGTGGTGTGAATTAATTATTAATTAATTCACTAATTATTAACTCATTAATCAACTAAAGAATACATCATTTAGCTACAATGCATGGACAGTTCGGTGAGACAGTGTTAGAGGTGGGTGAAAGGGTGAGTGTGGCTATCGATTGTGACTATGCGGGTGCATTCACTGTGATATTTGCACATTGATTGAGATTTCAATGAGGATTAAGTAGTACAGCCAGTGGGATTCGAACTTGGATCTCATCATTATTCATCTTGGATTGCGCAGTAGAGGCAGGCAGACTTGTGGAGGAGATTTGAACCTGTGACTTGTTCATCTTCCGTGCTAGTTTGTGTGTATCATGTGAGATAGTTCTGAGAGCTGTGAGAGCTTTGTGCTATGTATTGTTACATTTTCTCTATCATTATAATATACATATAGTTGGGGGTTTTCAGCTGTTATCTTTCCCCATTACATACTGTGTTATATGTGTGCTTGATTATGTTTTAATGTGCGCATGTGACTGCTTCTATTTCCGCAAATTGATGATCAACTGTAGAAGAGGTTATGTATTATGCATGAAGCTTAAATAGTGTGTAATCATGATAATCTCGGTGAATAATTCAGCTATTATTCAAATTTCTACAAATTTCAAATTTGATGATGCAACGACGACATTGCCACTCATGAATATGATCCGAGATATGAGTAGCTCGGTCCTATTTTAATGAAGTGAGGAGGTGCATCCCAGTCTCATAATGGACTGGTAACTAAAAATGCGTAAGAAATGCCATTGCTAAATAATTTAAATCTTGGAAGATGCCACGAGATAGCTCAATGTACCACTTTGTAGCGACACCAATAAGAGTTTGTTGGAAAAGACAGAGTCTATTAGAACCGTCAACCCAAGAGTTAGAGGAACACCACAAATGGTAAGTCATAACATGCGCTTGGTGGTCTTTGCCAGAATTGCCCTCAATTTTAGGACAATCACCAGGAATCTTGGTTAGAACCAGAGGCCAATACGGGTTATGAAGAATGGGATCGTTCGTCAACTTTGACACATCAGGTAACTCCAACGTAACAAGAAATGGTAATTGGGTATTGAAATTCAATAGAGGTCTTTGATAAGGACCTGCATGTACATTCCATCTAGTCCGAGCAGGATTCTGTCCCCATACATTGTCCCGGAGGATTCAGATCATAGGGATTAGAAGAAGGATAAGTTAGTTGATACTGGGGTTAAGGACCAGGATATTGAGTTGGAGTAGATCATTGAGGTCCTTGTTGATTAGTGTATGGAGTCTGTGGTGGAATGTAAGCATGGACTTGAGGTTGATGATAGACAGGTTTATTTTGAGGGTAAGGAACCTGATGCGCAATATATACCAGTTGATATGAACCTTGGGGGTAGTAAGCACCTTGTGATTGAGCAGGCGGACCCAGCTGAGCAGGATGAGCAGGATGTTAAGCGGGTAGAATAGGCTGCTAAAATGATGGAACCGTCTGAGGCGCAGGTTGAATCAGTTACTGAGGGCCACCGGGTTGGCCTTATGGGAAAGGTTGGCCCGACGGTTGCGATGGACCAGGTTGTCCTTGATAACCAAGTTGACCCAGGGCAGGACCTTAGGGTTGTCCTGGTTTCACAACATTCAGGCCATATTGAGCATGTGGCTGTTGTTGTGGTGCAATAGGTTGTCCCTGTGGTGGGTAGATTTCCTCCCCAGGAGCATAAGATAGTCCTGGTTGATTCGAAGGTTGACCAAAAAGACCGAAGGGTTGTCCATGTTGGGCCAAATATTTCCCTTGTAAAGGTTGGCCTTGTAGACCATATAGTTGTCCCTGTGGACCAAAGGCAGGGCCCTACTGAGCTAAAGGTTGTCCCACAGGGGGTTTTCCTTGCAAGCAAGAGGGTTGCACAAGAAAGGTAGGCCTGAAACGAGAAACAATCTGATAAGGATCAGTAGGAGGCAAATAGACCAGATTACCATGTTCATCATAATGAAGCAGATATGAATAAACAAGGTTATTGATAGCATCATAATGATGAAAAAGAGGATTACCATGAGCCTGGGGCTGCTGAGAACCCTGAGAGATTTGCTGCTAAACAACCAACAGAGACTCTTCAAAAGTAAGACTGCTAGGAATCACAGGGGTATTGGAAATAACACTAGAAGCAGGCGTGGCCTTCGTCGAAGGAGCATAATGTCAGTGAATAACCAACATCTGCACAACAAACACATAGGTAGAAACCATAGGCATATTAGAGGTATACAAGGTTTCCATGGCACGCGTTTTTGAGCTACCTGGGCCGGGATTAACAGGCCACGTAGGGTTGAGAAAAATAGACCTACGAGTGTGAAAAGATCCTTACGACTGATGGGTAACAACAGGTGTGGATGAAGCCACACAAACCGTCGGTCGGACTGGAACAGATGTAATAGTAATTGACGAACTAGGTGTCGAAGGCGATATTCCTAATGTAGGCAAGACCAAACTCTGAGGAGGAGTTACTGTACTGGATTTCACAATGGAGGCAACACAAGACATAATCTGACTCAAGGACCAATAGCCAGATGGAAGTGACACCGATGGTGGAGAAGACTAAGTAGAAACATGAGGGACATCTTCCGGAAAAAGTTGATATTCTCCTGTAGAAACAAGCATTCCTTCACTACCAACAGGACTAGATGAGTCCATGTATGACTCCGTCGTAATATCTTCAAAATGACTACAGGGACTAGGAGGCACAGCAGCGGCAAAAAAATGGTGAGCCCGATCTAAGAGGAGGAAAATATCCTCTTTCCCCAAAACCAGACCAAGCACCAAAAGGAGGCCAATTGAACTCAATTGGCTCTTCAGGAGGAGATCGAGTAGCAAGAGGTAGGACAGGTGAGAGAATAGGCTGCGAGACCTCAGCAGACCTAGTGGATTGATGAGTTTCAAAATAAATGTCTGAGAAAGAACTACCACTAGGAGGTAGTGAAGATGACGAAACCGGTGGTTCCGCCACTATGATCGTATATCAAAACAGAAAGGAAAAAATAAAACCAATCGAGGACTCCAAGATCAAAACCAAGGAAAAATAACAGGCCAAGTAATAAAACTTTAACGGGCGTGTGATCGTAGGTGATTAATTTTATGACATTGAAACCATATTTTGTTGTTTCATTTTTAAAGAGTCGAAAAACAGGCCAAAGATGATTCTAGTTGCTTTCAATTTTAAACGAGCGTGAAAGGAAAAGTGCTCGATGATCTCTTCTCTTTTTAAAGAGTCATGAAAAGATCAAAATGCCTAATCTGGAATACTAAGCAATAGGGTATACCAGGTTTCTGTGAACTACCATATACACCTTGGTGATCAAATGAAACAAAAATGACCAAGGACTTGACATACGTGCAGGTAGTCTCCCCGAATGTTGTGTTCGGTGTATCATGGTTACAAGGCGGCAGAGTCGGCTTCCTATGGATAAAAGGATTTGCAACCTGGGAGGGTATCCCTTTATATACTCGACGGTATGAGGAGCACAAGTCCATACTAGCACTATCTAAATCCAGATGGCGAATGACAACTACTAGGTTTTAAAACGTCGGAACACGTCTCTAGCCTAGACCACTAAAAATGTTTCGTTAGGTTTCAACGCTTCCTTATGTTAATTAAATAAGTTTTAAAGTTGATCTTGGATTATGTTTCAGTTTTAAGGTCCTATCGATTTTGAATCTCAAAAATCCCTAAATGAAAGCTATATGCAAATGAACATCATTTTTTATTCAATGAATGTTATTTATGAGAAGGATAGAGATCTTTCAAACAAAAGCAAACAATGAAATCATGTGAAGAAATACACTAATGCATCTAACAGAATATAACGAAAATGAAACTCTTTCCTAGATAATCAGATGCTAGTTATACAAAAAAGAGTATTTCACTTTCAATGCAAAGAAAGAATGCAAAATATGTTTTTTTATTTTTTGAATGAAAAGACGTACATGATACACTAATTACATGAAAAATGAAAACAAACACTAGCTTAAGTGTTGCGTAGGAATCGAAATTGAATGACTCAATAAAACATGAAACAAACATAAGAAAACACTCAAACTAATGTCGCAATATTTCAAACCAAGAGACATTTTTCAAAATGATCCAAAACAAGCAATGTAATCTATGCTTGCAGCAATAAGGCGAAGAACCAATCGAGAAAATGAAATGACTCTACAACCAAGGCAATCACTCAAAAGATCAAGAAAACTAAGTGCAATCAAGCCACAAATGGGACTGAGAACAATCAAACTGACTCGATTTTTGAACAGAAGGCTCAGTGCACCAGGACACCTAGAAACCCTAAGTCCTCAACTGACACTGATAATAAGATGGAGAAACAACTGAGAAAATCAAGTTGACAGCAATTAAAACAATCCCAAAGGCATAATTATGCATAAAAAATAACCCAGAAGCAAGCAAATTTGACCAAAAGACTCATCAAGGAGATCAAACCAATTCCTATAGGGGTTGGTGCGACTGTTCAGAGGAAAACCACGCCAAGCCAAATAACTATGGGAAAAAGAGGAAAAACCAAAACCTAATGAGAAGAGGTCAATCTTGACACTCTGGAGTTGAACAAAGGATAAAAACCAAGCAAGAAAACCAGGAAAGACAGATAACTAAATCAATAATTGAAACTGACCCAAGAAAATAAAACGACACACTCACACTGATCCCCAGTGGAGTCACCAATTTTTTATGCAAATAAATCCTCTCTACTAATAGAGACGATCCCTCTAGCCCTAGAGTGGGTATAGAAACAAAAGGACATGCTAAAGTGTTGCTTCCTAATTATTGAATGAACAAGGGACATGGTAGATCGACCTACCTGGAATCCAACGCTGTCATTGTTGTTGTTGTAGTGGTGGCCTCTCGCTCATGCCTCGGCAAGTCACAATCCGTTCGCCATTACGCTTGGATACCTGCACATAGAACAAGAAACAAGAACAACATACAAGATAACAAAATTTCATTCATAACTATTGACCAGTCAAAGAGGGCTAAACATATTGTGTTAAACAAATATGAGAACACAACAATGGAACGAAACATTAGTCATGTATATGAATGAATAGAAGGAAGAGTTACAACCGATGCTTTGACGTCGCAGTCTCCTCCAATGGGGTTCAGGTGAAGCGCATCTCAGACACTCATCAGGGAATTCGGACGGGATGAAGGCATGGACTCAAGCTCTCTCAGAAGTCATGGACTCAAGCTTCCTCAAAATAATTCCTTCTTATTCTATCTTCTCTAGTCATTCAGCTATAATATGTCTAATTCTCCAAGTTCAGCTAGCTTGTACTAAGAGAGATAGTGTCTTTTATAGAGGAAAAGGAGGAGGTTAGGATCCCTACAAAGGTGGGAGGGAGGCCTATCCTTTAGGGAGTTCCCATAAGAGGTGGAAACCATAAACCTAAAGGAGGTAGTCAGTGGTTTATCAACTCAACCACTCCTAATGACTCATCCTCGAGGTGGTTGGAGTGGAATATCTACCTCTATTTTTAAAAAACATTCCATACACAGCTTGGCATGGGTGGAAAAATAGGACAGAGCGCCAGCTGGCGCGGGGTCCAGTGTTAATATTCCTCTTCGGCGCAAGGGCATAACTGATTACCCGTGCCAAGGCAGAAACAAGGGTTTTTGAGTCTCTTCTCAGGGAATTTTCAACAGGAGTAATGTTACTCTCATGTAAAGGGACACAATGATGGTTTTTTCAATGCATGACACTGCTTATTGGTCACATAAATGACCCTCCAATGGGCGATATGGGGATCGCAAGGACAGTGACAAAATGTTGTGTAACAACTGCATATTGAAACTTTGAATATCTATTCAATCCCCACACTTCTATCTAACTGAACTGGAAAATATAAAACTGTTAGGTGAAATTTTCTTTCTAATGTAACCAAGTGCGAAGTGGATTTATTGACAAATCACGTTGCCAATAGCTGAAAATCTGAAGAATATATACAATATAAACATAAACTCCCATGGAAAACTTATACTCACAGGTGTATTTTAAAAGCTACATCTTCTGCTGACATGCAAAATTTATGATGATGACTGAAAGGAGAAGACATATACTTCCCTTGGCATAGTAGTAAAGGCAACTGAAATTTCAAAACAGTGGGATTGGTTTCCCAGTGGAATCGCCATCTGACAAAGTGGAGTCGCCAGGTGAAAATAATGCAACCAATACAAATTTCTACTTCTTGTTCACCAGCAAGAAATAGATATAAAATTTATCATGATCCAGGGAAAAATTTCTTAATTCTCGAATCCCTGGCAATGGTGCCAAACACTGTACCTACTTCCCGTAGGTAGTCCTTGGCTGTAAAAACTACGCCAAGAAACCAACTCTACCGGCTTTAGGTTCAAGCTATCCCTTGAACTAGAGGGGGCTCCCTCGGTTGTTACGAGGCTTTGTTTAAAACTATTCACTATGACCGAACAACAACCTTTGAAGCACAATAGCCAATTTTATGGTTTTAATTGGGGTTGGTTGGCTATTAACGACAATTCCTATTCATGAATAGATCCCTCCTTTGTAGAGTCCTTTCTCAAAGTGTCAGCTTCCAGCCTGAAAGAAGAACTTGATTTGTAAAAGAATTTGGCAGAAGAATGTATGGAGGTTCCTAATAATTAAGGATTCAAACAGAATAATTAATAAATCAGGCAGAATTGGATGCGTGTAGAAAGGTTTTGCAACAAAACAAAACATATCCAAGAGAAGATAGAAGTGGAAAAAAATGATCAGTTCAAATAGGAGCTAACTTAGATAAACAATCTGATATATTAATTTTTTTGAACAATTATAAATTTGCAGGGGATTCCAAAGAGACTGAAACTCAATCATTTCCGACCCAGCTCTTCTATGTAACTCTGAACATGTGCAGAAATAGATTATGAAAATACTTGAAAAACATACAAGGAACACAAATTATGTCCAAGCTAGAGCTAAAATACTTTGATTAGAATTTATGGAGAAAAGTTTTACAAAGTTGAAGCAGTCTTGGCCTCAAAAGCCCACCCTTTTCTTATTAAAAATGATTAAATATATAGCCATACAAACTAGTAAACTGTTACAAACTTTTAGGAATAAAATCTTGAACAATATACTAAAAATAAATAATATCACTAAATAGGTTGTCGGAAATATGGAACTGTTGCAAGTCTTGTGCATTGAAATATGGAATTGGTTGACTGACTGCTCGAAATATGCACAATGATCCTCAATATGCTGATCTTTTGCTATAATCTACTCATTTGTTTTCCAATTGCCAAGTATGCCCTATAAATCTGGAATTGGTTGACTAGTGCTAATATTCTACCTTTTTTTGTTGAACTGCTTCAGTCAAATTCCTTAGAAATGAATTCAGAATGTTTTTCCACTCCTCCTTTCTCAAAAAATAAATTCACCCCTTTCCTTAATAAAAAAATAAACATTCATAACATGCTCATATTTCACTTTAAAAAATTGAAAAAAAAATATTCCAGAGTATGGTCATTGATGATTAGAATTAAGGGACTGATATTCAACCTATAGAAAAGGAGATTTACTGCCCTGTACAAGAATGACCTCAACCTAATATCTGTGATAGAGCTTAGTCATGTTGTCCACTTCTTCATGCTTTGCATCTGGATCTCTAGGGTGAACTTTGAAAATGGAATTACATAACGTAGTTCCTTTTCTTGTGACAATTTAAATCTTCCCATTAACAATTTCAATCACTTCCATCTCAACTCATGTCATTTCATTGTCCTCATTCCATACTTGTACTCTTCTATACAATGCCTTCACAGTTTGTAATCAGGATCAATGGCTTTGCAGTATTGCATGAGGCCTAATGTGAGAGCCATGAGACATTAGATCACTTATGATGATCAACCTGTATCCAACCATTTTAATAGGAATGCCCATTGCTCAGCTCATTGATGACAAAAGTTTCCATCGAAATATTTTTCTGTCTTCTAAAATTATCCTCCCTGGTCATAGATTACAAGTAAGGGATCTTCGCTTCATCAGTAGCATTCTGAATACCAGTTTTTTATAACTCTAGCACCTCTATCCAAATGGATAAGTTGATGCCATACCAATTATCAATTTCATTGGCCCCAATATCCACATTATTGGTTTTCATGTTTGAATAATTACATCCTGACAAGCTTTGGATGTGTATTAGGCTTAGGTTTTCTCTATTTCTGTAGTCATGTGTATCTTGAAAAGTCATATTCATTTGACTTTCATTAATATGCTCAGAAAATTTTCCTTGTTTTGATTGTTATAATCCAAGGAATAAATATTGTCCAGGGGCGACTTCATTTAAATTGAAGAGAATATAACTCATATTATTTTCTTCCAACAAGTTTGTAGGTGCCTTCAATTATGACCGAGGTTGGTAAACTATAGAGTCTATGACGAAATCTCTTTAATATTCAAACGTTGCCGACTAGATCCTTGTTATGTTGAAGATGATTCGGCTTCAACCGATAAAACCATACCAACATCATCCCCAAATTTAACCTTTTCGAATTTTGAAGAGGATGTAAAATTATTTTGAAGTTTAAAAACATGGCGAATATCACTAGTCCCTAATGTGAAAACTATAAAATGTTTATTGATGTATTTGTAAAATTATTCAAATTTATAATGATTTAATATATACTCTCTATATAATATTGGTGATTTTAAAGGAAAAGTAAGCTTATATTGTAAAATCTGGGCAAATCATTTTTATAAAATATGGAAATTGGTGAATATGTTTTTTGGAAAAATTATGGAAAATTAGCCCACCTGCGAATATTAGCCCCTAAAATTTTCCATGCTGAAGAGTGAGTTGGCTTCATTCCATTCATATATGTTGGGACTTTAAGCATAGCCTTTTTGTGCTAACAAAGGATTTTTGTGCACTTGTGTTGAGCATGATAAAGAAATTATGAGGTCCCCTGAATTTGCCATCTAAATATTAAGCTCTCACAGATTAGTGGTACTAAGATTAGAGGAATCATATGCAAGGAGACCCTAAAATGGTGCCATTAACTTAAGCCTGAGAGTGTTGTAATTAAAATAAATACCAACTCCTAAATTTATGATAAAAAAGGACTAGCCTTTCCACATATGGTTTCACCACAATTCCTACAGGAACCTCGAATTCATTATACGGAAATCCCACACCTCCTTAAACTACAAATTCTGAAACATACTTCATATTTTTTGATGTATGATAAATTTGAGGGTGCTATGGCATGATAGATAGTAGATGATTCAGGGTGCGTGAATACTTTTGAATGCATTGTAGTGAAGAATCTTGTCCACTGACTTCTGTGAGTCAATGGCATTTCTAGAGTCTTCTGCAACCATTTTAAGGATCACAATGCATCAATGCTAGCGGAACCTCATGTATCATATATCATGAACCTAACTTATATACTGTGGTACAACCTAGAGGATTTCTGGCTTCTACCATGAATGATTGGATATTTTTCCAATAGAATTTTTTCGCAAGCAAAGATCTTTTTGTATTTATTGAGCGCATATGGCCATCTTTATTATCCTTCACTCTCACACAATTAGTCCAAAAAGTCACAATTGAGATTTGAATGAATATTGATGAATGCCCATTGATATGGCTATGAATATGAGCACAACGACAACATACCTTTGTAAAGTTGCATCCTACTCTGCCATTCTACGTGCATCCTCAACAACCCTTTGCTTTTGTTCAATTCGTAGCTGAACCCAATTAAAATGTCTTCATCATATATTTTCTCTGCTTGATCCTTTCAGAGTAGGTAGGAACGTTTCATAAGCTCCGAGATCATACATTGCCCAGATACTGTTCAATTATAGTGCATGTCTCGAGCTCAGACACAAAGCAAATCGTGATTTGCTTTCCTGCCAAGAAGACTATGAGAAAATTATCGGGTTTTATATCTCGATGAGATCTTACTGTGTATGTACTCAATAATTCACATTATCTAATTTTTAGGTTCTCTAGACCTATGACCAGTAATAGACTTTGGTACATAGCTAGAAAGAAACACAATAATAACCCAAAAATACCAGTTAATGCATAGGCAATTGCATAGAAAGGAAACATTTCTGTTTCTTTTGCTGATAGTGCAGTTGTTCCCAATCTATGAACACTAGAGGCTGTAGCCATTCCTCGTGCAATAGAAATCAAAATATCACCAGCACCAATATTTGATGTACTTTCATTTTAATTAGGGCCCCTCTTCATCCATTATCCTTCTGAATTGAAGAAAATAATGCAATCCCTCGTCTACATTAAATGCCGGAACATTGACCAAGCATCTCAAACAAAACCACGAGCACAAATTCGGAGGGGGTCTTCACAGGTAAGTGGTTTTGCAGCTTGGGGGTGTGAAATATTGTAGAGCTGCCACGTGCCCCAATCGTGGTTTTGAAATAAAACTTAGTTCGAACCACCCCCCCCCCCCCCCCTCTATTTTATGTCGAAAACCTTGAGGGGGTCCGAAATCAATATACGCCCTCAATTTTCTTTTGGCGATCTCGACCATTCAAAACGAGCTGAGCATTAGCCTCTTTAATAACTTTTCTTTACCCATGCTTATTTGACTTTTCTTTATTCTCTTATAATAAAATTGTAATTTAAAATATTTATTATATATATATATATATATATATATATATATCTTTGGGCATTTTGGCTTAATAAGAAATTGACAAATTTTCACCCAAATTTTTTAAATATTGGGTGTGCCAAAAAATATTACAACCGAAGACAACAAGAAGGCTTGGCATACAAAACTCAAATTTTCCTTGTGGGAATATAGGATAAGTGCCAAAAGGTCAATCAATACTACTCCTTTCCAATTAGTATATGGTGTTGACACTACATTTCTTGATTCAATTGGAATTCCCGTTATGAAATATTTACAGGAATTAGGAGATGAATCTAATCATCTGTAGAGGAGGAAGATCAATTGGTTGAGGTACAACAATATACAGAGAAATTTTATGAAAAATATCAAGAAGTTCAAGATAATATTAAGATTTTTTTTGAAAAAAAGACGAAAGACGATGACTTCAAATGCCAAGAATTAGTTTTAAAATGGGATGCTAAAATTGAAGACCAGGGTGTGACACACCCTTCCCACATCTACCCAAGTCACCAGCCAATCGGGGTAAGCATCTGACGAGAGGCTACTATATTGAGATTCAACCTCCTAGGTGACATTACGTAAGTGGAACCGATGGAAGCACAACATACAAAACTTGTACAACAACAAAAACACCCCTAGGAGGGAACCCAACCATTCAGGTCTCTTACCTCTGGGTCACACTCACATTTTGACCTATTTTAGCAATAACCACAAGCATAACAGTACATGTTAGCAGCAAGGAGGCTATAGCCGTAGGTAGAACGCTGCATTCCAACGGCCAGGAGGCTATATCCGTAGGCATAACAATACATGCCACCGAACAGGGCCCCAAATAATCAATTATGTGCCAACGACCCTAGGATTTGAGCCACCTTTTTAGGCCCAGAACCCAATGCTCTGCCCATAAATTCATGAAAATTTGAGAGATGATAAATAAAAATATGATAATGATACAAAAGAAATCAAATCAATAAGAATTCATATGGAATCCTCCTATCCATGACATGCATTTTTCAAGCATGAAAGATACAAGTATAGAAAACACAATAGAGCAAAGGGGTCTCATACTTATCTGAGAATCGCTAAGAACCATTGCTCCCCTACATCCTTCCATTCAATCTATTTGACCATAGATAGATTGTGCATTCATTTTCAAGTAAAATCATGGAGAGAGCCCTATATCATCACTGTAAACATACATTTTTATAACCAACATAATAACTAAAGAAATACAGTGGATACAACAACAATAAAATCCACATAATAACCAATAAATTTATACATCGAATACCAAAGGAGTTATCTTCTCATTTATGGATATAAAAACCAACCGAGGATGGGACTACCACATTCTACTTAACCATATATTGGCTAAGAAAAATCTCTCTACAACAAATCACCCATGTGCCATATTCCAAACATGAATATGGGAACATTAACTGACCAAAAAGAAACAAACAAACATGAATGCTACCAAATTTCTTTCCTACAATGTTAGTAATTTGAGCTCCTCCTAGTCCCTCAGGATTTACCGTAATGCATAGTTAGAATTAGGGATCAATAGGCCCTAAACTGAGACATAATATCTAGGCTTTAGCATACATCCCATCCTGAGACTACTAGGCCAAACGAAGAGAAATCGACCTCTTGGATTTACCATATATTCCATTATTCATCGGTAAGGACTCCTAGGACCATCGAGGTACACAATTTGGCTTTACTACAACCCACAGTCTGGCTTAGGGTTTACTGGGCCAGTGGCTTTATCGTGATCCATAGTTCGGTTCAGGGACAACTAGGTCATGTGTGTTTCATTTCGTAGATCCACCCCACTCAGCTTTGAATCCATCCATCAATCCAAGTCAACCAAAGTATGAGAAACCCATCTCATCAAATATATACGGAAATGGGAAGGCTAGGTTGAAAACCTTGTCACACCTGGAAAACCCCATGCTAAGACAGAAAATAACCACATGCAATACCATGCATGCCATATCTAGCAATGAAATCACATGGGAAAATCAATGCATGTAAAGGATCCTGATGTAGCTGCTTGATCCTACTCAACCTTGTTTTATTTTCCTTTCTTGCTACAATGCCAAAGTGCTCCAAGAAAACTCTATGTCCAAGAGTGAGAGAGAGAGAGAATATCGAGAGAGCTCCAAAAATGAATTAACAAAAGGGTACCAACTGATCCTCAGAAGGAAGAGGCCTCTATTTTCTCCATTTTCCTCCATTTTCCTCCTCACATGCAACTTGTGACCTTTCATCTCCCTTTTACCCTAATTTCCATTTTTTTTTCATAAATAATTGTGCCAAATATGCCATTTTTCGTTTCGAAAGCCTTTCCCTTTTCCTTTTCCAATTTCCTTAGTCATAATAAACCAAATTAACACCCAATAGGATTTTTTTCTTAAAGTCCATCTGAGAATAAGTGTCCCATCAACCGTGGTTATTATTTTTAACTTTAGTACACAGAATTTTCACTAAGGATGTTACAAAACCCTCCCCCTTGGGGGACACCATCCTAGGTGTTCAATCACACATTTACCTTATAAAAACCATTGGAAGACAACATACTGATCATGGAGCTTTGTATCATAGCTCGATGTAGTATTTACAATGATCACCCTGCTGAAATGAAAGCCATCATGAAAACATAGAAACATGAAATCATGGAAAGAATATAAATATATTGACATGAAACCCATACTTATTATTAGAGCTTTATAACATAGCTCATGGAAGTATTTACATCCATATAAATATGTACATATACCTGAAAATCACATCAAACATATATCAAAACATCATCAAAACATATGCTAAACAAATACCAACAACACACTAAAACTGTGTTACCTCAACCGGAAAAAAAGGAAGGATACATGACCGACATCTAATCCGCCATCTCCCATGTAGCTTCATTGGGCCCAAATTGGTTCCATTTCACTTTAAATTTATCTATTTCCCGATTCCGTAGCATGAGCACCTTTTTCTAAAATATATAGTGAGGCTCCAGCTGGAATTCTCCACCTGGTTCCACCTACAATACAAACCAGTCAATCACACGATCAACATCTTTAACATTTGTTGGATATGAGACTTTTGTGATCCATAATGTAGATAAATGTCTTTCAGAATAATCACATCATCAATATTTGGTCGATGTTTCAAACCAACTAATGTGGTTCATCCTCAGGACAAGGTGAAGAAGTTAACTGATCTCATTGAATAAATAGTATGGATGCATCACTGCCCAAATATAGCCGTTAAAACTAGCTGTTAGAGAACTAGGTAATTAGTTAAAAATCAAATTAATTAATTTCATTTCATTAATTAATGTTAAATACTTTTCAAGTTTTATTAATAAATTATAATAAAATATTATTGTATTATCCATAACATATATATTTTAAAGAATATTAAAAATATTTGTTATATGAAAAATAAATAATTTAACCATAAATAAGGGTGAGAAGGATATAATAAATATAATAGAAGGGTTAAAATTAAAAAAAATACAATGAAAGGAAGGGGGATAATTTAAAAATATAATTGAAGAAAACAAAAACTAACAGGGAAAAGGACACCAGAAGGAGACTTAGAGCTAGAACGCAATAAGAATCCAAAGGAGACGGGAGGGAATCACATTGAGATAGCGGGAGTCTAGCTCTTACTCGATTTCCAACCATAATATTTGTTGAGATTCTTAGCGTGCCTCCCAATATCAATAGCTTCTCTAAGTTTCCTATGGTGGAAATGATCAACCTTAGCAATGACCCTAGAGTCCTCAATACAGACACGATGATAATATTTTTCTGCATGTTATGCTAAATTCGAAGTGCAGGAACGATTGTACCTAATGTCTATAGCATGCTCTTGGATTATTTTCTTAATGGATCGACTTGTTTCTCCAATATAGGGAACACCACAAGAACAAGGAACCAGGTATACACCTTTCCTGTCCTTAGGGTTTACCGGGTCCTTAACATAACCAAGGGAATTTATAATGGTACAAAGAGGTTTGAACGCAGGGGAGACATTATTTCTTCTAAGGACATGTGCAATCCTGTCTATGGTCTTGTTAGTGACCTATAAATATAGGATTCATAATTTTGACTTGACTGATGGTAATATTTTAAATATGTACATACTTTGCCTTCTGCAAGTTGTATTCTCATATTTTGTAAAAAATAAAAAATATATATAAAAAAAAGAGGGTAAAAAGTCCTAAAAGAACAATCAAAGGACTTAGAAAAAATAATAGACCCCAAAAGAAAAAGATGAATAAAACATGAAAGTGTGCAAGTCTAAATGCCACTACTTTAATCTTTTGCGATCGATTATGGCAGAGTGTCAATAAATGCCATAGTCCATGATGAGTTAAACAGTTTAATCTTGACTTGTCATGTTTCAATTTCACTTGATGTAGATAGAGAATAAAGAATTGTCATACAGTTTAATCATGACAATTTAGTAGTTAGGTAGAGAATAAGTGAATCCAACAGTTTAATCTGGATTCCTGAATGAAATAAGTGTAGAAGTAGATAGTTTTATTGCTTTCAAAAAGAATAAATGTTGTAAAGGTTGCTAGCTCAAATGCACCTAATAAAAATGGAAGAAAAAATGTTAGCAATCAAAATAGGGTAGATAGAAGAAGGTGAGAAACATCATTGTAAATATTATTCACCAGGGCTGCAAATAACTAACTTCCTTTCCGCATAGCCATTTATCATTCTAAACTATCAGTCAGAAAGGCTCAAGGCATTTCCTTGACTTCTATTGGGACCGGACCCAAGGCTCTATGGCTGATTAGTTGAAAATGTTAAATGTCTATATTTATCCCACAAATCACATCATTTTCCATTCATGCATTCATTTACCAGGAAAAATCATAATTAAAAATCTCATTTTTACTTAATGATGCTCTAATCCTAATTTGATTAATTTCCCACATCTCATGAAAGCATAAAACCCTCAAAATGACATTTTATCTTAAGTTGAAGTGATGAAGTTAGTATAATGAAAACTTGACTTTAACCTTCACTTTTCTTAGTTATATTAATGTATTTTGATTATCCAATTTTCCCTTCTCATATTAACTTTAACTTATTTATTAATTCCCTAGAAAATAACCCTCTCCTATTAATATAATTCCCATTATTAAATAGCCCCAAAAACCCATTATTATAACTTTAGCCAAAGTTTATTATCCCCACATGTTTTAATAAAAACCCACAATAAACCCCCTTTGGTTAAAAATATCATTATTCAAATATCCCGCTCCTTTATAGTTTTGGACAGTTCAAATAGTCTAAAAACTATATAATATAATAAAATACAAAGAAAATCTTTAAACATATTTTATATGTTTAAAACAAAAATCCCGAAGTCAATCTAAGATAAACTTCACAAAACTTATCCTTTTGTAATATTTCCCCTCTTCCAAATACCCCTAACCCAAGGTTAAACCTTTAATTTTTCATACTATGCGAAACCTAATGTTTCGTATAAATCTTTAACCCTGGTTTAAATCTTGTTAAACCCCTCCTCACCATCGGGTTTAACCTCAACCATCTGATCATCCCGATCAAAATCAATGGATAATATTGAACCTGAGTCCCATCCCCTCGCATTAATTCCTGACCCTCGATCATCTTAATCCCTTTAATCCGACGATCCAAACTAAATCTGATAAATCCATCCTCCGCCCCCACCATTTCCTATCGGATTAATTTTAAACTGTCGATCTCCTCTTACCAAATCAACGGCATAAATCATAGTACCTGGTCCCACCTTATTTCCCCGCAGCTTCCCGACGTATCTTAGTCGTTCACTTCACTCAACCAAATCCGACGGCATGGATCCCATATCGCATTTCTAAAGTGATCGAGCGAAGTTGCCAAAAATTTTTGCGAAAAAAGATGTTTTATGAAACCACCACCCGCTACGTGTCCTAATTTAATTGGATCGCATTGTAAAAGCTAAAAACTAGTTACCCCTCAAAGGCAATGCGATAACCACTTGTGGTTTCTCCTTCAAATGCACAAACCGTTCCTGCCATTAATACCAAACTTGCAATAAATGTTATGTTTTTTGATAAAACTTAAGCTTTCGAACTTAATTATTATTGTTTACATTGAATTTTGCGCCTACATCTTCTCTGAAAAGATTCACAAACACCATTTCGAAACTGCTTATAATCCCAGAATCCATTTCACCTCTTAATTTCGCCTCCGAAGAAATCTCAGTACCTTCTATCAAACAAGCTGCAACCAGTTTGAAGACTAGTACCACCTGCAACCCTCTGCGACCGCGACCATACCTATTTAAAGGTATTTTTTGATAAATATAAGCCTACAAATTCCTAATTGTCAATAAAAATTAAACTACTTGGAATTTCAAAGCCAAAAGTACTCATTTGAGGGTACTCAAACCTCGACAAAACAGGGGAAACCCTGTCAAAATTTTTCCAAGATTTGTCATTTCTGCGTGAATGATTTTCATCATCCAAAGGCTATTCCTACGGTGAAAATACATTTGAATTCCCAAAGAAACCATTGAAAATCCCTTTCCTACCATCTTCACATTTCAAATCTGCATTTTCCTCATAAAACCCTAGCCCAATTTTTGAGTTTTTCCCAAAACAGCTTAATTGACCTTCTGCTTCCATAAAGAGCAGAGAAAACAATTTAATCCTGCTCATTTTCTTCAAAAATGACTAATAAGCAGGTCACCCCTATAACTGGAGGTCCTAAACCTCAGAAGCCTACCTCCAGCAAGCTTCCAAATCCCAAACCTCCCAAAATTGATAAACCTACTCCTGTCCCAACGGTCGATTCTACTGAAGTAGTCAGACCTTTACAGCCTCATGTCACTACTAAAGAAAACAATCCTTTGATTGACTTAGATTACATAATTGTTGATGCTACACTTGAATTTGATCTTCTAGAAGTACATAGCTGGTGTCAGGAAAAATTTGAGAAGAAAGTGGCCAATTATATACCTGTATGGGACTCCAACTTGCCCAAATATGTGGTTCCCATCACCCATCCTGCTCAGGATTTCATTAGGTTGTGTCAGATGCATTATATTCCTGATCAAAGACGCATGGTTAGAAAAGATAGTGAGGTCCTATTTTACATAACTGTTGAATCAATCAATGATATGCTCCAACTAAGCCATGATCCACGAGTAGTATCATTGTCAATTGAAGACTTGAATCAGATGAATTTAGACCTAGATTTCCCTAGGAAGTTTGAAATCCTTCAAAAGTTCATGCCCAATCATGTCAACCTTTCTAAGGTAAATCCCCCTTATGATACTTTTAATTTCCCTGAGGGCTTCAGACAAGTCATTTCCATGTTGTCATTCATTTTAGGCTATGTTAATGATGAGTTTACAGATGCCTCCATTTTAGGGTTCCTCTCCACTTTGTCTCCTGGACAACAACCAGAATTGGTCTTTGACTTTGCCAAATTCATTGCTGACAATATACATTATCAGCTAATAAAGTTGAATGATGAAGGAGTTTTCAGATATACATCATATCTGTTACATCTTTTCCTTTTCTCTCAAGCATATAATTTTCCCTTTGCATTACAGAAGATGGATATGGAGGGAAAACCTCTTTCAGTAATATTTTGGACCTCTCTTCTTAGAAATAATAGTAGTGAGTACAGTTATAGTGATTTCAATGACTTGTTTATCAGACCTGCCATAAGTTTGTTGGATAAAACAGAGCCACCAAGGGTAAATGAATAGATCAAAAGGATTTTATAGTTGTCTGAAAACTGTAAAGTTGGAGATTGGTATTTATATAAAAATCACACAGAAATCAGAGTGTATAGTGCAATTTTGGCTCCATACAAATTACCAAAGTTTCTAACCACAAGGATATTTTCTTTGGAATACTTAAGACAAATTTTAAATTTTGATGTTGTAAACTTTATAGCATCCAAAAAGAAGGCACAATTCAAATTGAAAAGTCAAATTGGCTCTTTCATAGTTAACAGCAGAGATGCTTTGAAAGAAGTAAGCAACAAATTAGCAGCATTAAAGTTCCAAGAGAGTTTTTACTGGAACTATGACCCTTAGGGTATTCTGAGCAATCTCAGGGTAAAATGCAAGTTGAACCCATTCCTCCATGAATCAAAGCCACTAATTGAAAAATATGCCAATCAGTTGGAATGGGATGCAAACACTTTAATTGATGATGATCAGGAGATACAAACATATAATCTACAAGAAAATCAAATGGACAGTACACAGGTGGTTACAGTTAACCAACCAACAGAGGTATCCAATAAAAGGCTGAGGAAATAAGAAGGATCTTTGGCCGAGACAATCATTGAAAACAAATTTAAAATAGCCTCCAGCAAAAAGGCCAAAATGGCTACTCTAGAAAAAGAAGGAGTCATAGATGTGGATGATACTAATGATTAGCAAATAGATGATGAAGCCACTGTGATTGTTAATGAAACACTCAGGGAAATTTAGAATGAACATGTACAAGCACAGAGAAAAGGCAAGGAAATGGTTGAAGTAGAAATGGATACAGAAGCTCCCTCTTCTTCTAAAACAACAGAATAAAATGATTTTGATATTCAGAAAAGGTTCAAGCAAATCAGGGAAAAGAATGAAGAGATCAAGAATGAAGTTTATTCTAAAATTCTGAAGGAAAAACCAGGAGATAAAGACAGACTAGTGACAGCATTTGATTACTCAAAAAATAAAATGATCATGTCTTTTCTCCAACCAGTGGTAACAGATCTAAAATCAGCCACAGACTACAGGAAGACAGAGTTTACAGTGAATGTTGATACTATACATGAACTAGATCAGATAGAGTTCCACAGGAGTGCATCAGAGATGCTATATTCAAAGGTAGTAAGTAATACCATGAGTGCTACCATGCTTCAGAAAACTGTATCTAATTTGCAAACCCAAATGAAATTAGATAAAGCATCTCTTCATGCTAAGGATTTGAGGATCAAGTCCTTAGAAAATTTGGTGATTGAAACAGGAGAAGATCCTTCTAATACTGAAGTTGCTAAGAAGTTTATAAGGCAAAAGAATGAGGATATTGCAGCCTTAAGAAAGCAACTCAAATTGCCACAGAGTGAGCACCCTCAGGCAAAATAAGTTCTTCGGGAAAAAACAGAAAAAGAGGAAACTATGCAACTTGTTTTGAAGATGACAGCTCAGATTAAAGATATGGAAAATCAAATAGACTCTTTAATGCAAGAAAATGGAAGTTTGAAGAAAACTCAGGAAGTCCCCATTCCTACAGTTATTCCAACTGTAATTATAGCTATTCACTCTACATTGGCAGAACATTTGGCACCTAAAGAAGTATTGGCAACTGCAGTGTTAATTACTTCTAAAGATATCTCTGCCACTTCTTCATCTACTTCACAAGTAAATCCAATAGGGGAAACAACTGCTATAGTAAAGGTTATGGAAGACATTCCTTGAAAGATAAAGTGATAATCAGCTTAAAAGGCACCATCAGAAATCTAGAAACATCTAATAGAGATGCATTAATCACTTCCAAAGGACATGAGTAGAGAGCCAACAGATTGCAAGAATAGGTAAAGATTCTTCAACAACAAGTTAATCTCACTAAGCAGGTATCTCATATCAAAAATTATCTTTGGAACAACATCATTCAGGGCATACATTTGCAATGCCCCTCAATCCAAATTATTTATGAACAAAAAGAGTTACTCAAAGCAGCACAAATAGAAATACAAAAGACAAAAGAAGAACTGGATGATAAGCCCGCTCAAGCCATGAAGCTTATCGCATTTCTGAAAATTAAACACAGAGAAGAGCTTGAAGAACTAAAAATTCAGGATAGAACTGAAAGTATATTACAAATTAAGAAAGTCCTAAATAAGAGAAATATGATGAATAATTTGGAGGATAGGTGCAAGGATATGAACTTGGCAATAACAAGATTTTGGGCCAAATACACAATACTAACACAAGCAGGCCTACCATATTTTCATGCATTGAATGAAAAGTTGATGCCACAGAAGCATCATGATAAAAAAATCAGGGCTTATGCCAAAGAGCAGGTTAACAAACCTTTACCACAAGGGTCTCCTACTGGTAAAGTCATTTTGGAATATTTTGAAAATTTGTTCTTTTTACAAAATGAGATCAAACATATTTTCATGGTTAAGCCCAATTTTGTTAAGTATACAGAGGCAGATGAAAGATACAAGAAACTAAAGAGTATGAGAATTCCCAGTGCAGAGCAATGGCATGAATTCACCGATTTACTATGAAAATTTTCAGTCAAAGTATATCAAAATGAAAAATCAGTGGTCAAAGTGTATCAGTAGAAACAAAAGTTACTGATGGTTATTTTTAATTTACAGTAGTAAACAGTGAAGAAACAGAGTAAAAGAGTATCATAACAGAACGTGAAAGAGGAGGAGTATACTACAAGTCATCTTCCACAATATATTGTCCCAAGTGCCAGCAATACTTCCAGCAAGACAAATAATCTGTTTGATTAGATAAACTGTTCTATTTTTCTTGTAAAAGAGGACAGCTCGCCCATCTATTTTGCAGCTGTTCCTCTTCTTCTTTAATAATTCCTATTTTCGGTTGAGATATTCTCTCAAACTTTTGAGATATTTTGTAAACAATTTACTTGTATAAATACTTCATTATTCGAAGTATTTTGTGTGGAATAAAATTATCAAGACTACTATAGACTTTTTTGTTGAAAACATTGGGATTTTATGTGAGTTGAGTTGAAGTAGCAGGCTGGAAACTGAAACAAATAGACATCATAACTAATGATCCTCATGCTGATCAGATGAGTATTGTATCTTCCAGTTTTCACTATTTATTTCTTTAAGTTTCATTCGTACATCTTGTGTTATTTTCCATCTTAAATGAATAACTAGGAAAGGTATTATAGAATCAGTGTAAAAAGCTCTTTGTTCTTACTAGTTTTCATGTTTATGTTTTCTGCTGATTTCCAAACTTTAGAATTCTTAATTGCTCTTTAGTCTCGTTTGACCTCAATTTCCCTCTTCCTTTTCTGTGATCTAAGGATTCTTAACTTCCCTTAGTCCAGATCATACCACTTCATCAAAATAGACTTTTCAAACCCTCTGAAGATCATCTATCTTGCCCTTAGTATATTTGTTCTTTTGACCTTAGTTTTCTAGTCTTGTTTGCTATAAATTTGACCCCATTGCCCAATGGTTAGGTAGATCTTTCTATGGTTTCCCTTGTATTCCTTTATTCCCACCAACATTCAAAAAATCAAACCAAATTTTCCACTCACAGCTAGCCTAAAATCCATTACAAAACAAAGCTAAATCTTACGGAGAGATCCCTCTCCGGAACTCAGGAAGGTTAGATCCTGAATTTCAAAAGAGGTTCTTGGTTACCCCTGGTTTTATTTAACTATAAAACAAAATCCCATGACCTAAGAATTACTAGGGTGATAACATACTGGTGACCATACTGGGGACTAACCACTCTCCAGTTTTAAGTTTAATCTTGAAGGAATATTTTTAAACATATCTTTTCTACTTTAAGATTGAGTTTAAATGTTGTGGGTATTTAAAAAATAATCATTCTGGGTCCAATTAAAGTCTATTATTCTAGATCTAACCCTAATCCCAACACTACAGATATAGTAGACAATCCGAACTAGATAGGAAAAATAAAAAACAAACTGATAGTTCAGAAACTGGAGTTCCCCTGAAAAGAGTTGATTCTTTACCCAAAGAGTTAGTAAGCTTATCAGATATTGAATTTGATTTTAAGTTTGAAAAATCACTATTTAGAACCAAGTACGAAACTGATTTAAAGGAAACTGTTTTAGATCCCGTTTTTACTTCTTTTGTGAATAAAAAACAGAAATTTATTTCAGAACCTATTAAATCAGACAAAACTAAAATTCAAAGTCCAGTGGAGAGGTTAAGTGTCACAAAAGTTAAAGAAATTGATGAATCTATAAATTTAGCCAATTTTTTGTCTCAATTTAAACCTCCAGTTTCTCAATTATCCACTACCATCTTCCTAGCAGCAGATTCTACTTTGTATGCTGCCACCTCATTTACAGATTCCACTATCAGTTCACCCCTAGAGCCTGTTAGTCCTGAGTTTCCTTTGCATCCTAGGATCATATATTCATCATATCCTCAATCCACCGCTAGTTCATCCACAGAACCATTCATCCCTGAGCTGCCCTTGCAGCCTAAAGTAGTATTTCCATCATTCACTAAATCCACTACAACCACCACCACCATAAGCACTAGCCATACCACTTAATTTTCATCTCCTTTTCCAAGCTCTTCAAGTTCAGCCTTCATCACATCTACTATTGTAACCAGCACTATTCATGCCACTACTACTGTACCTCCTAGTTTAGCAGGAATCCAAGCCATGGCAGCCAAATATGCTCCCTTGGTCTTACCTCAAAATCTCCATGACATGCCCCAAAATTACCAAAAGGACATCCCATTGTTTGATAATTTTTCACAAATTACTGCACAACAACATATCACGAGAATGAATGATTTTTGGGAAATTTATGAGATAGATGAGTCTGATGTCAGAATGAGGTTATTTGCACAAAGCCTAACTGGAGAAGTAAAAACATGGTTTAGAAATTTAAGCACTGGTACTATAGCAGACCTAGCTGCATTCCATAGAGCTTTCCTAAATAAATGGGAAAAGAATAAAAGTCCCCTACAAATATTATCTGAGTTTGATGCTGTTAAAAGAGCTCCCAATGAATCTGTCTAATATTTTTGCACCAGATACAATAGTATTTACAATTCTATTCTCCCAGACCTTAAACCCACTCCATATTTCGTGCTGCTCAAATTCCCTGATTGTTTTGATGTATACATGGCCTATCAACTTGGAGAAATGGATGAAGATACCCTAGAAAAAATGCAACTAAATGTTGTTGGAGTAGAAATCAATATCCTTGCCAGAAAAGCCAGAATGAGAAACGAGAGGAGGGTTACTATCAAAGAAGAAGCTTCAAACTTAGATGGTAAATTTGATTTTATTAACAAAACATTAGAAAAATTAGTTGAGAGACTAGACCACATTGAAAGAAAACCACAATGGGAGAATCAATCCCAAATCAGGAATCCCAACTACATGAAAAACAACAATCCTGGGAAAGGTAAAGAACCCTCCCCAAATCAGAACATAAGACCCCCATTCCAAGAAAAATTTGCAGAGAGTTCACAAAACAATGTTGAGGATGAGTAAGACATCAACATAGTTATGGGGATAGATGAAACCAATACAATTTTCCTCACTCAAGAGGACCAGGAACTCTTTGAGCTACAACAGTTCAAAGTGGAACCTAGTGAATCCTTCGACTATAAGCAAGGTTATGACTTTACAATAAATGAAATTCACAGCCAATATAACCTTAAGAGAAAGAAAACCAATGAGCCTACTACAAAGAACAATTCTCCAACCCAACAAAGTCAAAACAAAAATAATATTGAGGCTCCCAAAAAAATTTTTTTGTAGATTCTTACCAGAGAAAATAAACAAAATTCAAACCCACCCATTCCTAAAAAACATCATAGTCCAAAGATTGTAGATATCACTAATGAGGTTTCTTAATCCTCTAAAGATGCCCAAAAGGCTAATACCACAAAGAACACCAATTCAACAACAATTAATGATCCAAAAAAGAATCCAGCTGACTCAAAATCATCAAATCCTAAATCTTCTGCTGAGAATTCCAAAACTGATAAAGCATCTGCTAACACTCAAACTATTCCTGAAAAACAATCAAAGATAGCAGAAATCAGGAAACTCAAACAAAATACAAAAGAAAATCTCAAGCCAAAGGTAAAACTATTGAAACACAAGAAAAATCATCCCAAACCACAGTTCCAAAAGATGAAATAATTCAAGCTATCAAATCTCAATCAACATTTAACATGCAATCTGAAATATCCAAGTTAAAGATAGTTGTTCCCTTAGTTGAATTGGCTAAAAATGACTTGTATAGATATATTATTACTGAAACATTGAATGTAAATGAAAATGAGGATAAAATTATTATGAGTGAGGATAGACCTGAATTAATATTTGGTCCAAATGTAGATGGTAAGCATTCAGATGGGTCAGTACCTCCATTTTATTTAATTCTTACTGTACATGATCAGATGTTACACAATTCTATGCTAGATACTAGAGCTTCCCATAACCTAATGGCCAGAGCAATAATGGAAACCCTGAATCTAAACATAACCCGACCATATAAAGATTTGTTTTCATTTGATTGATCCAAAGTCCAATGCATAGGATTGATTAAAGATCTATGTGTAAAATTAGTCCAATAGCCTGGTAAAAGCATGATCATGGATGTTGTGGTAGTTGATATCCCGCCAAAGTATGGCATGCTTCTTTCTCGCTCATGGGGAGCAAAGTTGCAGGGATCTCTATAACTTGACATGAGTTATACCACTATCTCGGTATTTGGATAGCCCAAAAAGCTTTACAGAGAAACCTTAATGAAGTTTATGATCAGTAGTGCTGACAGACCTACCAATTACCCAATCTATTCAACTCCTACTGATCTTGATTCCTTTATTCTCTGTAACTCTGATCATAATAACATCCAAACTGAACTCACTAATAAGAAGCTCAAAATAATGGATGATTACATTGGTCATGAGGCTTTATGGCATTTGGATGTTGATGGATCAGTGAATAAATTAGGAGCTGAAGGTGGTGTATGGATTACCAACATTGAAACAAGCCATTCCCAAGGACATGCCGTTAGATTGAATTTCAAATGTACTAATAACATGGCTGAATATGAGGCTTTAATCTTAGATCTTCAAATCATTATAAACTTGGGAGGGAAACAAATATTAGTCATGGGAGATTCAGAGTTAGTTATCAAGGAAATAAACGAAGAATACTCTGTTCACAATCCCAAACTGGCCAGATATAGGGACACAACACATGATTTGGTTGAGGATTTGTTAGAAAGCAAGTTTGCTATCATCCCTAGAAAACAGAATATGCAAGCCCATTGTTTAGCACCCTTTTCCAGCACTTGCAAATTTTCATTTTCACCATTACAAAAATACACTGCTGAAATCAAACACAGACCTATTGCCCCAGATAATGTAAAATACTGGAAAATTTTCTCAGAAGATGAACAAATCTGTTGGGTATGTGTTATATTCTTTCCACGATTGGCCCCACGCGCTATATGTTTGCGTTGGGCGTAGCTGGGGGGTCACGAGGGGCGGGTCTGGGTGGGGTCCGGGGGCGCGCCCGTCATTGTTTTAAGCGGACCCACTCATGGCGGATCATATGGTTTATTATGGTTTTGCACATGGTTTGGGGTCTGATGGTTTTATTTACAGTATTTTTGTAGATCCGGTCAAGGGAACTACGGTTATGTTCTAATCCGGGTCTGTGATTGGGGTTACAGCATGCCTAGGCATGTATATATATGTGTAACACTAAAAGGAATATAATGAAAATCAAATTTTGGTCGTCCGTTGGGATCCAGGAAAATCTACATGTTTATACGTTTTATGTTTTATCTCTTGCTATTGTTTATTTTATTTTGTTATAAGAATAGTGTGTAGATATTTACGTTCAGGGTTAAAGTACAAGATATCACTTTTTGAACCTGATGAGCAGAGGTTGCAAAATTTCCAAATTAATTAATGATTGTAATGCCTGATTCACCTTGTAACATAGATTCAAATTCTTGTCAAATAGATGATTTAGATGATTTAGATGTACATAATTTTGATAAACCTACTATATTTACTCAGAGTGACATAGATGAAATGGAAAAAGTAGATATAGAAGAAATTATGGAAGATGAACCAAATTTGATTGATTTAAAACATAACATTTTACCCAGAGGTTTAACTCCCCTAGAAGACTTGTTTGATTCCAATGATGTGCCCAAAAGGCCAAAAATGGAACCATTCAGGTTTAATATAGAAGAGTATAAATTAGGAACAAATGAAAAACCAAAAATGATCAAACCATCAAAATCCTTGTCATCAAAATAAAAGGTTAAATACATAGAAATTTTGAAAGAATATCAGGATGTTTTTGCATGGAGTTACGAAGATTTGAAAACTTATAACAAAGACACAATTCAACATAATATTCCTTTGAAAGAAAATCAAAAACCTTTTCAACAAAAACTAAGAAGGATTAATCCAATCTTGTTACCTTTAATCGAGAAAGAAGTTAAAAGAATGTTTGATGCACAAATAATTACACCAGTCAAATATTCTGACCAGGTATCTAATTTAGTGCCCACCAGAAAGAAAACAGGAGAAATTCGACTGTGTATAGACTTTAGAAATCTCAATAAATCTTCCTTGAAAGACAATTACCCCTTGCCTAAAATGGATCATATTTTGCAGAGGGTGGCAGGTTCTTCAAGAATTTCTTTACTAGATGGTTTCTTTGGTTATAATCAAATTCTAGTTCATAAATATGATCAAACTAAAACTTCATTTACTACTCCTTGGGGCACTTTCATGTACGTGGAAATTCCTTTTGGATTGAAAAATGCAGGAGCTACTTTTCATAGGGCCATGGATATTGCCTTTGCTAAAGAAATCCATGAATTTTTAGTTATCTATCTTGATGATATTACTGTCTTTTCAAAAACAAATGATGAACACTTAGATCACCTGAGACAAGTCTTTATCAAATGTAGAAAATATGGTATATCCCTTAATCCTAAAAGACTCTTTTCAGACTAGAAGAAGGAAAACTATTAGGTCACATAATCTCCAAAGAAGGCATTAGAATAGACCCTGCAAGAATTGAAGCTATTTTGAACATTCAACCACCAAGAAACATAAAGGAACTTCAAGCATTCGTGGGTAAAATCAATTTTCTAAGAAGATTTATCTCTAATCTGGCTGAAATAGTAATATATCTCAACAATATGCTTAAAAGGGACTTTGCAATAAAGTGGACAATAAATGCCAAACAATCTTTCGAATCCATAAAACAGGCCTTGACAAAAGCACCAGTCCTCATCAGCCCAAATTATACAAAAGATTTCATAATATTTTCCTTTGCATCTGAACACACCATAACTGCAGTTCTTCTGCAGAATTGAACAGCCAATTGCATTCTTTAGTAAAGTCCTCAGACATGCACCTCTGAAGTATAATATAATGGAAAAACAGGCTTTAGTCCTGGTTAAAGCGATCAAGGATTTCAGAGTTTACATACTTCATTCACACATCGTTGCATATGTCCCCAATGCAGTAATTAAAGATATCCTGACACAAGATGGACCTGATAGTAGGAGAGGAAAGTGGATAGCCACTATCTTTGAATACGATCTGGAAATCAAACCAAAAAAGCTCATTAAAGGACAGGTTTTAGCCAGATTGATGGTTGAATCAAATTGCAATGCTTTAGACATTAATTTCATTTCACAAATAGATGACCAGGAAGAGATGGCGACTCCATTGATCAGTGAGGCCTATCTAGACTCACCATGGTACTCTAATATTATATTTGTACTAACACATTTACAAGCTCCTCCTGGGCTAACTAAAACCAAAGCAAGATTCATCAAATAGAAAGCAATGAGGTTTTGTATCTTAAACAATGCACTTTACTCGAAATAAAATAGTGGGATTTTACTAAATTGTTTATTAAAATCTGAAGCTGACAAAATTCTTGAGGAATTTCATGCAGGTGACTGTGGAGGCCACCTATACTAGAAGAGTACAGCTGACAAAATACTAAGAGCTAGTTTTTACTAGCCAAATTTATTCTCTGATGTTAAAAAAATTGTCACCTCTTGCCATAAATGCCAAATTTTTGAAGGGAAAAAGAAACTATTGCCTTTACCTCTTAAGCCTATATCAACTGAAAAACCATTTCAACTATGTGGGTTAGATTTCATTGGTGAAATCCATCCCCCATCTTCAGGCCAACATAAATGGATTTTAACTGCTACAGACTACTTTTCCAAGTGGATAGAAGCCATTCCTACTAGGCAAGCCACTGATTCAGTTATAATCTCATTTATAGAAAGTAATATTTTATCAAGATTTGGATGCCCACATAAGATTATTACTGACAATGCAGCAGCATTCAAATCCAAGAAAATGATTTCTTTCTGTCATAAATACCATATTACCTTAGGTCATTCCGTAGCATATTATCTCCAAGGTAATGGTTTAGCCGAATCATCAAACAAAAGCTTAATCAATATCATCAAAAAATTACTTCAAGACAACAAAAAGACCTAGAACAAAAATCTAGTCTATGCCCTATGGGCTGATAGACTTACCACAAAAAAGTCTATTGGAACTTCACCTTATCAAATTGTTTATGGAACAGATGTAGTTTTCCCCTCTTCCTTGGGTGTTCCAATCATGAATATCATCTAGGAATCATAGGTAGAAACAAATGATATTCAACGAAGAATCAATGAAACCATACACCTCCAACAAACTAGGGAAGAAGTTTATGAAAAATCACAAGTTTTACATGACAAAATCAAAAATATTTTTGATAAAAGGGTTAAAGAAGATTATTTTTTCATAGGAGATCAAGTTTTGAGATGGGACTCACGAAGGGAAGATAAAGGAAAACATGGAAAGTTTGACTTTCTATGGCAAGGACCCTATGTGATATATGGTTACAGAGGTAATAATTCATTTTTCACCAGGAATTTGGATGGAACTGAACCTCAAGAAGGACCAATGAATGGTAGGATGTTGAAACACTACTATTCTTCAGAGTCACTCAACAGTTAGATTGATTTATTTTATCATTGTAAATATTCATTGCAAGTGTGTAGATTTGATTGGAGATTTTATCTTCAAAGTTGAAGCTCGAAGAGAAGGCCCTAAGCTTTGCAATATAACATGTCATAAGTATGAATTGTTGCAGAAAACAGAAGACAATTATAGGATCACCAAAGTTAAATATGAAGGCTACTGATCTCAGAGTTCTTGACATTCCACCAGGAAATGCCATCCCCAAGTGAAGCCGATGTTAGTGACCTATAAATATAGGATTCATAATTTTGACTTGACTAATGGTAATCTTGTAAATATGTACATACTTTGCCTTCTGCAAGTTGTATTCTCATATTTTGTAAAAAATAAAAAATATAGAAAAAAAGGGTAAAATTTCCTAAAAGAACAATCAAAGGACTTAGAAAAAATAATAGACCCCAAAAGAAAAAGATGAATAAAACATGAAAGTGTGCAAGTCTAAATGCCACTATTTTTACCTTTTGCAGTCGATTATGGCAGAGTGTCAATAAATGCCATAGTCCATGATGAGTTAAACAGTTTAATCTTGACTTGTCATGTTTCAATTTCACTTGTTGTAGATAGAGAATAAAGAATTTTCATACAGTTTAATCATGACAATTCAGTAGTTAGGTAGAGAATAAGTGAATCCAACAGTTTAATCTGGATTCTTGAATTAAATAAGTGTAGAATTAGATAGTTTTATTGCTTTCAAAAATAATAAATGTTGTAAAGGTTGCTAGCTCAAATGCACCTAATCAAAATGGAAGAAAAAATGTTAGCAGTCAAAATTAGGTAGGTAGAAGAAGGTGAGAAAAATCATTGTAAATATTATTCACCAGGGCTGCAAATAACTAACTTCCCTTCCCCATAGCCATTTATCATTCTAAAATATCAATCAGAAAGGCTCAAGGCATTTCCTTGACTTCTGTTGGGACTGGACCCAAGGCTCTATGGCTGATTAGTTGAAAATGTTAAATGTCTATATTAATCCCACAAATCACATCATTTTCCATTCATGCATTCATTTACTAGGAAAAATCATAAGTAAAAACCTCATTTTTACTTAATGATGCTCTAATCCTCATTTGATTAATTCCCCACATCTCATGAAAGCATAAAACCCTCAAAATGACATTTCATCCTAAGTTGAAGTGATGAAGTTAGTATAATGCAAACTTGACTTTAACCTTCACTTTTCTTAGTTATACTAATGTATTTTGATTATCCACTTTTCCCTTGTCATATTAACTTTAACTTATTTATTAATTCCATAGAAAATAACCCTCTCCTATTAATATAATTTCCTTTATTAAATAGCCCCAAAAACCCAATATTATAACTTTAGCCAAAGTTTATTATCCCCACATGTTTTAATAAAAACCCACAATAAACCCCCCTTTAGTTAAAAATATCATTATTCAAATATCCCGCTCCTTCATAGTTTTGGACAGTTCAAATAGTCTAAAAACTATATAATATAATAAAATACAAAGAAAATCTTTAAACATATTTTATATGTTTAAAACAAAAATCCCGAAGTCAATCTAAGCTAAACTTCACAAAACTTATCCTTCTGTAATATTTCCCCTCTCCCAATTACCCCTAACCCAAGGTTAAAACTTTACTTTTTCATACTATGCGAAACATGATGTTTCGTATAAATCTTAAACCCTGGCTTAAACCTTGTTAACCCCTCCTCACCATCGGGTTTAACCTCAACCATCCGATCATCCCGATCAAAATCAGTGAATAATATTGAACCCGAGTCCCATCCCCTCGCATTCATTCTTGACCCTCGATCATCTTAATCCCTTTAATCCGACAATCCAAACTAAATCTGATAAATCCTTCCCCCGCCCCCACCATTTCCTATCGGATTAATTTTAAACCATCGATCTCCTCTTACCAAATCAATGACGTAGATCATAGTACCTGGTCCCAACTTATTTCCCTGTAGCTTCCCGACGCATCTTAGCCGTTTTCTTCACTCAACCAAATCTGACTGTGCGGATCCCATATCGCATTTCTAAAGTGATCGAGCGAAGTTGCCAAAAAAATTTGTGAAAAAAGTTGTTTTATGAAACCACCGCCCGCTACGTGTCCTAATTTCACTGGATCGCATTGTAAAAGCTAAAAACCAGTTACTGCTCAAAGGCAATGTGATAACCACTTGTGGTTTCTCCTTCAAACGCACAAATCTCTCCTGCCATTAATACCAAACCTGCAATAAATGTTATGTTTTTTTTATAAAACTTAAGCTTTCGAACTTAATTCTTATTTTTTACATTTCATTTTGTGCCTGCATCTTCTCTAAAAAGATTCACAGACACCATTTCGAAACTGCTTATAATCCCAGAAGCCATTTCACCTCTTAATTTTTCCTCCGAAGAAATCTCAGTACCTTCTATCAAACAAGCTGCAACCAGTTTGAAGACTGGTACCACATGCAACCCTCTGTGACCGCGACCATACCTATTTAAAGGTATTTTTCAATAAATATGAGCCTGCAAATTCCTAATTTTCAACAAAAATTAAACTACTTGGAATTTCAAAGCCAAAAGTACTCATTTCAGGTTACTCAAACCTTGACAAAACAGGGGAAACCCTGTCAAAAATTTTCCAAGATTTGTCATTTATGCCTGAATGATTTTCATCATCCAAAAGCTATTCCTACGGTGAAAATTCATTTGAATTCCCAAAGAAACCATTGAAAATCCCTTTCCTACTGTCTACACATTGCAAATCTGCATTTTCCTCATAAAACCCTCGCCTAGATTCTGAGTTTTTCCCAAATCAGCTTAATTGACCTTTTGCTTTCATAAAGAGCTGAGCAAACAATTTAATCCTGCTCATTTTCTTCAAAAATGAATAAGAAGCAGGTCACCTCTAGAACTGGAGGTCCTAAACCTCAGAAGCCTGCCTCCAGCAAGCTTCCAAATCCAAAACCTCCCAAAATTGATAAACCTACTCCTGTCCTAACTACTGATTCTACTGAAGTAGTCAGACCTTTACAATCTCCTGTCACTACTGAAGAAAACAATCCTTTGATTGACTTAGATTACAGAATTTCTGATGCTACTCTTGAATTTGATCTTCTAGAAGTACATAGCTGGTGTCAGGAAAATTTGAGAAGAAAGTGGCCAATGATATACCTGTATGGGAATCCAACTTGCCCAAATATGTGGTTCCCATCACCCATCCTGCTCAAGATTTCACTAGGTTGTGTCATATGCATTATATTCTAGATCAAAGATGCATAGTCAACAAAGATAGTGAGGTCCTATTTTACATAACTGCTGAATCAATCAATGATATGCTCCAACTAAGCCATGATCCACGAGCAGTATCATTGTCAATTGAAGACTTGACTCAGATGTATTTAGACCTGGATTTCCCTAGGAAGTTTGAAATCCTTCAAAACTTCATTCCCAATCATGTCAACCTTCCTAAGGTAAATGCCCCTTATGATACTTTTGATTTCCCTGAGGGCTCCAGACAAGTCATTTCCATGCTTTCATTCATTTTAGGCTATGTTAATGATGAATTTACAGATGCCTCCATTTTAGGGTTCCTCTCCACTTTGTCTCCTGGACAACAGCCAGAATTGGTCTTTGACTTTACCAAATTCATTGCTGACAATATACATTATCAGCTAATAAAGTTACCTGATGAAGGAGTGTTCGGATATACATCATATCTATTACATCTTTTCCTTTTCTCTCAAGCAGATAATTTTCCCTTTGCATTACAGAAGATGGATATGGAGGGAAAACCTCTTTCAGTAAAATTTTGGACCTCTCTTCTTAGAAAAAACAGCAGTGAGTATAGTTACAGTGATTTCAACGACTTGTTTATCAAACCTGCCATAAGTTTGTTGGATAAAACAGAGCCACCAAGGGTAAATGAAGAGATCAAAAGGATTTTACAGTTGTCTAAAAACTGTAAAGTTGGAGATTGGTATTTATATAAAAATCACACAGAAATCAGAGTGTATGGTGCAATTTTGGCTCCATACAAATTACCAAAGTTTCTAACCACAAGGATCTTTGCTTTGGAATACTTAAGACAAATTTTAAACGATGATGTTGTAAACTTTATAGCATCCAAAAAGAAGGCACAATTCAAATTGAAAAGTCAAATTGGCTCTTTCATAGTTAACAGCAGAGATGCTTTGAAAGAAGTAAGCAGCAAATTAGCAGCATTCAAGTTCCAAGAGAGTTTTTATTGGAACTATGACCCTTAGGGTATTCTGAGCAATCTCAGGGTCAAATGCAAGTTGACCCCATTCCTCCATGAATCAAAGCCACTAATTGAAAAATGTTCCAATCAATTGGAATGGGTTGCAAACACTTTAATTGATGATGATCAGGAGATAGAAACATATAATCTATAGGAAAATCAAATGGACAATACACAGGTGGTTACAGTTAACCCAACCAGTAGAGGTATCCAATAAAAGGCCGAGGAAAGAAGAAGGATATTTGGCCGAGACAATCATTGAAAACAAATTTAAAACAGTCTACAACAAAAAGGCCAAAATGAATACTCTAGAAAAAGGAGTCATAGATGTGGATGATACTAATGATCAGCAAAAAAATGATGAAGCCACTGTGATTGTTAATGAAACACTCAGGGAAATTCAAAATGAATAGGTACAAGCACAGGGAAAAGGCAAGGAAATGGTTGAAGTAGAAATGGATACAGAAGCTCCCTCTTCTTCTAAAACAACATAAGAAAATGATTCTGATATTCAGAAAAGGTTCAAGCAAATCAGGGAAAAGAATGAAGAGATCAAGAATGAAGTTTATTCTAAAATTATGAAGGAAAAACCAGGAGCAAAATAATGAGGATATTGCAGCCTTAAGAAAGAAAATCAAATTGCCACAGAGTGAGCACCCTCAGGCAAAAGAAGTTCTTCAGGAAAAAACAGAAAAAGAGGAAACTATGCAACTTGTTTTGAAGATGATAGCTCAAATTAAAGATATGGAAAATCAAATAGAATATTTAATGCAAGAAAACGAAAGTTTGAATAAAACTCAGGAAGTCCCCATTCCTACAGTTATTCCAACTGTAAGTACAACTATTCCCTCTACATTGGCAGAACATTTGGCACCTAAAGGAGTATTGGAAACTGCAGTGTCAATTACTTCTAAGGATATCTATGCCACTTCTTCATCTACTTCACAGGTAAATCCAATAGGGGAAACAAATGCTATAGTAAAGGCTATGGAAGACATGTCCTTGAAAGATAAAGAGATAAGCAACTTAAAAGGCACCATCAGAAATATGGAAAAATCTAACAGAGATGCATTAATCACTTCCAAAGGACATGAGCAGAGAGCCAACATCTTGCAGGAACATGTAAATATTCTTCAACAATAGGTTAATCTCATTGAGCAGGTATCTTATATCAAAAATTATCTTTGGAACAACATCATTTAGGGCATACATTTTCAATGGCCCTCAATCCAAATTATTTATGAACAAAAAGAGTTACTCAAAGCAGCACAAATAGAAATACAAAATACAAAAGAAGAACTGGCTGATAAGCCCGCTCAAGCCATGAATCTTATCACATTTTTGAATAGTAAACATAGAGAAGAGCTTGAAGAACTAAAAATTTAGGATAGAACTGAAAGTATATTACAAATTAAGAAAGTCCTGAATAAGAGAAATGTGATGAATAATTTGGAGGATTGGTGCAAGGATATGAACTTGGAAATCACAAGATTTTGGGCCAAATACACAGTACTAACACAAGAAGGCCTACCAGATATTCATGCATTGAATGAAATTTTGATGCCACAGAAGGATTATGATAATAAAATCAGGGCTTATGCCAAAGAGAAGGTTAACAAACCTTTACCACAAGGGTCTCCTACTGGTAAAGTCATTTTGGAATATTCTGAAAATTTGTTCTTTTTACAAAATGAGATCAAAAATATATTTTCATGGTTAAGCCCAATTTTGCTAAGTATACAGGGGCAGATGAAAGTTACAAGAAACTAAAGAGTCTGAGAATTCCCAGTGCAGAGAAATGGCAGGAATTCACTGATTTACTATGAAAATTTTCAGTCAAAGTATATCAAAATGAAAAATAAATGGTTAAAGAGTATCAGTGGTCAAAGTGTATCAGTAAAAACAAAAGTTAATACTGGTTATTTTTAATTTATAGCAGTAAACAATGAAGAAACAGAGTAAAATAGTATCAAAACAGAACGTGAAAGAGGAGGAGTATACTACAAGTCATATTCCACAATATATTGTCCCAAGTGCCAGCAATACTTCCAACAAGACAAATAATCTGTTTGATTAAATAAATTGTTCTATTTTTCTTGTAAAAGAGGATAGCTCGCCCATCTGTTTTGCAGTTGTCCCTCTTCTTCTTTAATAATTCCTATTTTCTGTTGAGATATTCTCTCAAACTTTTGAGATATTTTGTAAACAATTTACTTGTATAAATACTTCATTCTTCGAAGTATTTTGTGTGGAATAAAATTGTCAAGACTACTATAGACTTTTTTGTTGAAAACATTTGGATTTTATGTGAGTTGAGTTGAAGAAGCAGGCTGGAAACTGAAGCAAATAGACATCATAACTAATGATCCTTGTGTTGATCAGATGAGTATTGTATCTTCCAGTTTTCATTGTTTATTTCTTTAAGTTTCATTCATACATCTTGTGTTATTTTCTATCTTAAATGAATAACTAGGAAAGGTATTATAGAATCAATGTAAAAAGTTCTTTGTTCTTACTAGTTTTCATGTTTATGTTTTTTGTTGATTTCCAGACTTTAGAATTCTTAATTGCTCTTTAGTCTCGTTTGACCTCAATTTCCCTCTTCCTTTTCTGTGATCTAAGGATCCTTAACTACCCTTAGTCCATATCATACCACTTCATCAAAGTAGCCTTTTCAAACCCTTTGAATATCATCTATCTTTCCCTTAGTATATTTGTTCTTTTTACCGTAGTTTTCTAGTCTTGTTTGCTATAAATTTGACCCCGTTGCCCAATGGTTAGGTAAATATTTCTATTTTTTCCCTTGTAGTCCTTTATTCCCACCAATGTTCAAAAAATCAAACCAAATTGTCCACTCACAGCTAGCCTAAAATCCATTACAAAACAAAGCTAAATATTACTGAGAGATCCCTCTCTGGAACTCAGGAAGGCTAGATCCTGAATTTCAAAAGAGGTTCTTGGTTACCCTTGGTTTTATTTAACTATAAACCAAAATCCCATGACCTAATAATTACTAGGGTGATAACAAGTCCCTTGGATGAATGGGAGGTTAACCTTAGAGATAGGCTCCACATGAGTAGTTTTTCCACTTAACCCTTTATAGGATTTTTGAAAGGATTTAAGGCCATGGGCTCTACTGTACCCATTATTTAAAAGACATCAAGAATATGGGATTTATCTAACTCCAGGTGGTTGTCATCGGATATTATGAGAGCCCTGGTAGCAAGAGTGCAAAGAACACCAAAATTCTAGGCCAGAAAATGATGGGAACCAGCTTGAAGATATTGTTCCATGAGTTTTCTTTCGAAACACTTGGTGAGAAATGGAACCATCATCCCTTCTATAGAGGAGGATATCTAGGAAAGGAAGCCACCCGTCTAACTCCACTTACATCTTAAACTTGATGGAATTGGACCAAGAATTTAGGTGGCACAGAAACATATCTAGCTTCTCATGACCATAAGGCCATATGACACAAGTGTCATTCATAAATATCTTCCACTTTTTAGGGCGAATTTGAGCTAAGGCTAAGGCCTCAATTTCAAAATATTCCTTGAATAAGTTAGCAACTACAGGGGAAAGAGGGGAACCCATCGAAACATTGCACATTTTCTCATAAAGCTCACCTTGGAAGCTGAAGAAGGTTGAGTTGAGACAAATACCCACTAATTTAGCAGTGTCATGGTCCGAGACACGATCTATGATGCCAATGGCTTCTTGGATGGGGATTTTGGTAAATAATTACACAACTTCAAAACTTACCAACAACTCACTAGACTCCAACCTGACATCTTTCCATTCCTTAATGAAGGAAGCAGAGTCCTTGACATAGCAATCGGTGGGGCCTACAAGAGGCTTAAGATTATGGGCTAAGAATTTAGTGAGAAGATAAGTAGGACCACCTATTGTGTTAAAAATAGGTCTTAACGGGGCCCCAAATTTATGAATCTTAGGAAGGCCATAGATCCTAGGGGTGAGGGGATTACTCTCGATAAGCTTCTCCGAGAGAGGATTAAGAGAAAAAACTAACTTAATGGCTCTGGAAACCTCCTTAGAAACGAATTTAAGAGGATTATTTTTAAGCTTGACTTAACTGCCACTACTGGAAAGATGGTCGATCATCTTGCTGAAATAGTCAGATTTCTCCAAAATGACTTTGGAACCACCTTTGTCAGCCTTGAGGATTAAAATGTCAGGGTCATCCCTCAGGGTTTTAAGGGCAAGAAACTCAAGCTTGCTGAGGTTACTTTTGAGAGGCGTAGCCTTCCTAAGAAAAACAACGTAATCCTTCCTAATAGTCTTCTTAATGTTATCAGGAAGGTCCCTAATACCAAACTTGACGTTACATATAATGTGACCAATGGGAATATTTTTCGGGGCAAGGGAAAAATTAAGCCCTTTATAAAAGAGACTAAAGACTAAAGAATCAAAATGCTTACTCGAAAGGTTCACAACATTATTCAAACCCCTAAGGGGATTATTAATATTTTATTATTATTAAGGTTATTATTTAAATTCATTAATGTCAAAATGATTATTCCTAATATTATTATTAATATTAATATCATTATTATTACTTGAGCCATTGGTATTATAATTATTATTAATATAAGTATTAATGTTATTGTTTAAATTCATATTAATGTCAATATGATTATTAGTAGTATTAATGTTAGTATCATTATTATTATTTCTTAAGTTGTTGGTGTTAGTATGATTATAACAATTAATCTTATTAATGTTTTTAATATTGTTATGGTCCTTACTAAATAACCTGTATCTATATTTCATATATTATTATGATTCTTAGTATCAGAATTATTATTAATAATTTTATGAAAGTTATTAAATTTATTAGTCTTTATATTATTAAGGTTATCAAAATTGTAAGGCTGAAAATCAAAATTTCTATGGCCAACCTTAGAGTCAAATTGTTGCGGGAGAGAATGAGTTCTTTCTCCGTTGACCACCATCGAGGCAGAACCCTCGACATTGTTGGAGGAGATCGTCGTTGAAGACTGAATCCACGCAGAATCCAAAGGGAGAGAACGAGTTCTTGATATTTTACATACTTCTTAAGCAATGATATATGAAAAACATAATGGGCTTTCATTGTGGAAGGCAGTGCAAGTTGATAGGCCATTTTCCCAAGCTTCTCAATGATCCTTAAGGGTCCACAAAACCGTGGTGCCAACTTGGCACATGATTCAATCCGCAAGGAGATATTATTGGGCTTGAGATGCAAGTACACCTTATCCCCAACCCGAAACTCCTTGAACAACCTGTTCCTATTTGCATAACTCTTCTACCTATCCTATGTTGTCTTCAAGTTTTTCTTGATCACCTGCATTTCCTGTTCCATTTCTGCCAACATCTTTGGTCTAATAAGTACCCTGTTAACCGAATCACTCCAACTGATTGGATTTTTGCAACTTGACCCATACATAACCTCAAATGGAATCATTTTCAATGACTCCTAGTACTCATTGTTGTAAGTGAACTCTACCAGTGGAAGATACTCTTCCCACTTCCACTGCTGATGCATCACATATGCCCTCAACATATAGTCTAGTATCATGTTTAACGTCTCTGTTTGTCCACCTGTTTGTGGATGATAAGTTGTGTTGAAGGCCAACTCAGTGCCCAATCATACAAACAACTCGTTCTAAAACTTGTAAGTGAACTTTTCATCCCTGTCGAATGGAGCACCATGCAATCTGACTATGTCTCTGATAAACACCTTTGCTACATTGCTAGTTGAATAAGTAGTCTTCACTAAGATGAAATGTGAAACCTTTATCAACCTATCAACCACAACCATGATGGAATAATGCTATCTATCTATCCTGTGCAAACCTATAATGAAATCCATGGAAATGGAATGCCATTTTCATTTTGGAATCATAATCAGTTGTAGCGGTCCACCTGGATGTTTACACTTTTCCTTAACCATCTGAAAATCCAAACATCTGACTACAAACTCTGCCACATCCTTCGGTAGATTCAACCAATAATAGAATCTCTTCACTATAGTCAATGTATTTTGGTAGCCTAGGTGACCCGAATAAGGTTTCGCATGAAACTACCTCAAGATCACCTTCTTGATCTCACTGTTGTCCGATACATATATCTTGTCTCTAACTATAACCAACCCATCCGTTGTGAGACAATAGTCCAAATCTTGTACATATGTACCTATGCCTGTACTTTTACTACCATATGTACCTGTACCTATACTACCACTTGTACTTGTACCTTGCTGCAACATGTGCACAATCTCCATATAACTATGATCCTATTGAAATTCCTGCAAGATCCTATCCTATAAGTATGTCCCATAATATCTAATAGTTGTTATGTGATTTACCACTACTTTCCTGCTAAGAACATTTGTGACTCTATTATCCTTTCCCTTAATGTACCTGATCTTGAAGTCAAACTCACTGCTTGCGATCAACCATCTAGCCTGCCTGACGTTCAATTTCGATTGGTCAAACAAGTGCCTCAACCTAATGTGTTCACTCATCCACACAAATCGTCTTCCATGAAGATAGTTCCTCCACATCTTCACTGCATGTATGATCGCTGCTAGCTCAGGATCATGTGTTGGGTAGTTCTTCTTGTGCTCATTCAACTTTCGTCATTCATCGCATACCACTTGTCCATGTTGTAAAAGGAACCCACCAAGTCCTCTCTTGCAAGAATCTGTACACACTACAAAATCCTTGTCCAGATCTGCAATATTTAACACTGGAGCATGTGTTAAGAACTACTTAAGCTGCTCAAAAATAGCCTCACACTCCACTGTCTAATTGAAATTTTTACCTTTCCTCTGCAATGATGTAATAGGATAAGAAATATGTGAGAATTTTATGATGAACCTGCTATATTAACCTGCCAATCCCATGAATGATCTCACCTCATCTACATTATTAGGAGCTACCCACTCCATGATGGCCCTTATCTTCTTTGGATCTACTGCAATGCCCTCCTTGGAGACAACGTGTCCCAAGTAGTGTACCTCGGTTTGGAAGAAACTGCATTTGATGAGCTTAGCATATAACTGATGCTCTCTCAACAACCTCAACATTGTTGCCAAATTCTTGACATCCTCTTCCTTATTTTTATAAGACACCAATATGTCATCAATAAACACAATCACAAACTTGTCCAAATAAGGACGCAACCCACTATTCATCAAACACATAAATTTTGTTGGGGCATTAGTCAAACCGAATGGAGCTACGACAAACTCATAATACCTGTACTTGTTCCTGAATGAGGTCTTGTAGATGTCCTCTTCTTTTATGTGCACCTAGTGATATCTCGATCTCAATTTGATAATAAAGAACACTAATGCCCCCTTCATCTGATCAAAAAATCATCAATCCTCAGTAATGGGTACCTGTTCTTGATGGTCACTTTTTTTAGCTGCCTGTAGTCAATGCACAATTTGAGATTTCCATCCTTCTTCTTCATGAACAACACTGATGTGCCCCAAGGTGATACACTTGTCCTAATGAATCCCATGTCAAACATCTATTTCAACTGCAATTTTAAATCTACCAACTCAAGTGTGCTCATCCTGTAAGGTGATTTTGATGTTGGAGCTACCCTTGGCACCAACTCAATAGAAAAGTATACCTCCCTGCGAGGTAGAAACTCAGATATCTATGTTGGAAACACATCCTGAAACTGCTTCAAAACTCCATACCTTCTTAAGGATTCTGCATCCTCAAATTCTTTACCTTTGTCACTAGATATATGAACTGAAAATAGCACACACCCTTTGCTGCGACTTAAATTGGCATACACGGTTGTCACATCTGTAACTGATGTGGCTTTATTATTTCCCTGTAAGTCTCCTGGTTCCCCATTTTCATCCAAGCACTCAATATATTTTTCATAGCAATCTACCTTGGTATTGTGAAGGTATAACCAATCCATACCCAATAACATATTTTAGGAACCCAACAGAAATATGTTCAAGTGCGCTACTGTAGGCATGCCATTTAACTCAAATGCACATGCTCTTACCCAATGGTGAACTCTTTTCTTTATAATTGTATCCAACTGCACTAACAAAGATTCTGCATGAATTTCTTTATTCAAAACACACTTATTCACCAAGTGAGGACTAACATAGCTATAATTAGATCCAAGATCAATCAAAATAGAAATAGCTTGATCACAAATCTTGTCATTCATCTCAATGATATATTCTTGGTGCTCTACCTTCTTGTTTTCCACAATTGCATAAATACAATGAATGCTCTTCCCAACATCCCCAATAGTCTATGCCTCCTGTGCACTGTATATCTTAGGCCTACCACCATGGCTTTGCAGAAAATATGTCCTAAGGTTCACCTCATCGCATGCCCAAAACTACAACTGTCGCATACCATTACCTCCATGTTGTTGTTGTGATCGACGTCCCTGTATAACTGCATTAAAATTGAGAGTTCAAGCTTCTGTGATCCATAACATTATAATTATAAATCTTCCGGGAAATCGCATATGGAATTTTAGAACCACATTCTCTTTCTCATCTGTTTTTTGAGGCCTTGCTCTATTAGGCTACCATTTACATCTACCTTGGTCTTTCCCTTTCCATCCTTGCTGAGACTTATTCTTGAACTTTGACTATTCATAGCAGTGCGTCATCTTCCCAATCTCTTCCTCAAGTGACCGAGCCTCATCATACTCAATCAAGTCTCTAAATGATAATGGAAAAGAACTAAAAAATCACTGAAATTTGGCCTTCTAATCATTAAGATATGGAACATACCTCAGTAGCTCTGAGAACTTGGTTGTGTAATATTCATCTATCATTGACCCCATATTTAGCTCATAAAATTATTTGGCCTTATTGTCATAATACCTCTCTGACAATTACTTCTTGCTGAAAATCCTCTTGAACTCATGCCAACTCAAGTCCTCTGTCCTGGTATCTCTTACACACTTCACATATTCCCACCATATGTATTCTTTCCCTTTCATACTGAACATAGAAATTATGGCCTTTATGTTATTTGTGTACTCATGGAACTGAAAAAATTTATTCATTCCATGTATCCAAACCTATGCATATTCTGGTTTCTTAAGTCTCCATAAAAATTAGTTGGTTTTTCTTTCTTGAATCCATCAGGAAATTATCCCTTGTCACTCCTCCTATAAGGATGATACCGATTATGATCATGATTTTTATCTAAACCAGAACTAGAATGGTACATGTACTCATCACTCCTCATATATGGAGTGTCTAACAACCTGCCATCTCTCACTCTATCAGCTCTATCTAACCTATGTCTACTAGGAGACCTACTGCCATATGCCCCATTAGTTATGTTCTCATGTCCCTGGCTGAAGTTCCTTTATCTATTGAAGCACTCACAAAGTTTTACTTCGAGTTGGATTTTCCCAAGAGATTCCAAAATTTTCAAACTTTCATACCATCCTATGTGGAAATTCCTAAGATTAATCCTCCATACTCGTCTTCTAAATTCTTAGAAAGAACTAGACACATTATTTCCATGATGTCTTTATCCTTGGCTATTTCACTGATGAACATGTTGATGTAGCAGTACTTGTTTTCTTATCCATATTTGTGCCTGGTGAGCCTCCTATAATTATCTTTAACTTTTCCTAATATACAATGATAGCATCCATGAACAACTAGTCAAATTGCCCTCTTAAGGTGTGTTTAGGTATTCTTCATTTATATTCCATATGTTTTTATATTTTCAATCTGAAAATTTTCCTATAAGACTTCAAAAGCTAGATGTCGAGGGAAATCCATAATATGTTATATTCTGGACTTCCTTGATAAGGAAGGAGTCAAATGAGTTTACTGATTCAGAGTTCACATATTCTTTCACCCATCCCTTGGTTAATTTGCTAAAGAATATTGTGCAACCCAGGATTAGTAATGAAATCAAGAAATTTTTGCAACTATATGAGCAAAGCAGGACAGGTGATTGGTATTTATACCAAAATCACACTAAAATCAGAGTCTATGGGTCAAGCCTGATTCCCTATAAATTTCCAAAATACCTTCTCATGAGGTTGTTTGATTTAGAGTATATAAGGCCTATTTTAAACTCAGATGCTATAAATTTCTTGATTGCAAATAAGAAAACCAAATTTAAATTGAAGAATCAAGTTGGCCCATTCATATGTAACAACAGAGAAGTAGGTCCAGAGGCAGAAAAGCAGTTTCAAGAGTACAAATTTAGTCATATTTTTATTTGGTATTATGATCCTCTTGGTATAATCAAAAAAATGAGATTCAAGTGAAAATTGACTCCATACATACATGAGAAGAAACCTGATATTGAGAAATTCTCAAACCAGTCTGAATGGTTAGAGAATACACTAGTAGAGGCTGAGAAGCAAAGTGATACTAGTCACACTTTGCAGACTCCATCCCAGGAAGACAGAAGTATGAAAAGAAACAGGGAAGAAGGTTCTTACACAGTTGAAACTACTGCAGAGACAAAATTCAAACTCAGATACAACAAATAGCCAAAAATCAATCCTGCTAGCAAAGAAAATGAGATAGTAGAGGTCATAGACACATAGATTGCAGAGAAAGACACATTTAACCAATGATCCTATAAATTATGCTACTTGGTGGCTGATGATACCTCATAAATTGCCCTCCGATATTCCTAAATTCAATGGAAACCCTGGAGAAGATTCGTCCACTCATGTCATGACTTATCATTTATGGTGTTCATCAAATTCCTTGAATGATGATTCTGTTCGACTACGTATTTTCCAGCGTACGCTTACAGGTCCGACTACTAAATGGTACATTGAATTACCTAGAGCTTCTTTTGACAATTTCACTGCCCTAGCTACTGTCTTTTTGACCCATTTCCAGTTACCGATCAGATACGAAACTGGAACGGAACTCTTGACCAAATTCAAGCAGACTAATGCTACTCACATTTTTTATCATATTCATGAGTGGCATCGCCGTCGACGAATGGTTAAGAAATTTGTTCCAGATCAGCTCCTTGCTGAATGGTTCATTAAGTCCGTGTTACCATCTATAACTAAAAATGTGGCTAAGGGTGGCGTCGTCACAGAAGAGCAAGTTATTGCTCATGCCCAATATTTAGACTTGATTTAAACTCAGTTTGGCATGCTCTATTAAAAAATTCCTAATGCGCTGCGATCTAATTTCAATGTTCCTCCTCAAATAAAGGACTCTCATGGTGGAGATGGCCTGATAGGCACTGCAAGCACACACCATGCTACTGCATCTGATCCTGCTCCTACTTCCGAAATTAATGTCATGTCATTTGACAAAGGCAAAAGTGACAAGCAACCAGGAAGTAAGAAAAAGGGGAAATCAAAGAAAAATCAAACTTCTAACCTGCAGGAAATATCATCTGATCAATTGTCTGGACCACTAAAACCTCGTTATCCATGCATAATCTGTAACGACGAACAATTTGTTAGGGATTTTCCTCACCGTGCTGAAGTCTCAAAAATCATCAAGACTTCCCATGCATCATCTGTGTTGACAGACCCATTTCCAAATCCAGACACTAATTTGGTTGCTACGGATCGAGCTCCTAGTTCCCAAGTGTTAATTTTATCCACCACAAAACCTTCACAAGATATTTTGGTGTCAACGCGTAATAAAGATTATGGTAGTCTGGCCACTGATTAACCTACTACCTCAATAATGAATCCATCTACTGAATCACTACCACCTACTATTATTCTTGAATTGAGAACTAAGCCACCAAAGGGAGTAATTCATCAATCCACATATAATCCTTGAGCAAGAGCTGCACAAAATTATAATATAGTTGAATATTTGGCTCAATCCCCTTAACCTATGTTTGCTCTTGAGGTATTAAACAATTGTCCCTCCTAGAAGTAGGCTTTATTGTCGGCCATTGGTGGAATTGATCCGACTGATTCTAATCTTGTAATATTTAATCATACGAGCTATGTACCGCAGCTACCAGCAGAATTGGCATTCTCCATACAAGTAAATGTTCTTAATCACCTTTTTCGTCACACTATTATTGATGAGGGAGCATCTACGAGCATTATCTCTCTAAATTGTTGGAATTCACTTGGCTCGCCACGATTATCACAATCATCAACGATGTTGAAGGCTTTTGATGGTAGAACATATAAAACTTGTGGTATTATCAATAACCTGCATGTTGAACTAGGGGGGAAAAAGTGAATATTGATGTCGAAGTTGTTGACGGACCCCTTGACTATAATATTTTACTTGGAAGACCATGGGTATATGCAATTATTTCCATTTTTTCTACATACTTTAGAATGATTTCCTTTCCACATAAAGGTACAATCACAGTCATTAATCAATTATCCTTTTTTGCCTCTTCTTCGCAGGTAACTGGAAGCGTTCCATTTTTTCACTTATCCCAACTAGAAATTCAGAACATTGGTGTAGGACTCTTAAAGTATTCCACTCTTATGGGAACCTTTGCATTACTGCCGCTCACGACGTCGGCAGAAATTGCAAGTATAGAGACCTGCGACATGATCTCTTCCACTCTATCTGGCTTAATGGAGAGTATGAGTGATTCTGATATTTCTACGTTGGATGAATTTTTACTGCCCAGCCCTATTGAGCTGGCATAGCAATCAATCTATTTGGCTTGGGAATAAAATCTTAAATCAACATCGCCAAGTGTTTGGGTTGATCGTTCCTTAGATTTGGGTACTCCATCTGATCCATTTTCCTCAAATTTTTTGACAGATGAAAATATTTTGGAAGCTATGATGTTAGAAAGAGAATCATGGGAAGATTACCATCATCGTTCCCATCTTACTGATTATGAAGAAAACAATCTTAATGAACTATATCACCCATCCATAAGAAAATTCTTTTCGAATTCTCTACTGATTAATGCAATCGATTCGGAACGAAATTGATCAAATATTGAAGAAACCATTTCTAACGATATTTCGACCAAACTCGACGTTGTAGAAAATATTCATGTCGGTGTATCTTGTTTCCCATCAGAACTTGATTCATATCAGTATTTATTTCATGAATTTCGTGATGTATTCGCTTGGTCTTACGAGGAAATGCCAGGCATAGATACTAGTATAGTTGAACACACTATTAATATGTATCCTGATGTCAAAATGGTGTGCCAACGAGTTCGTCCTGTTCATCCGAAGAAAGCCGCTGCCATCAAAGCAGAATTTGAAAAACATTTGCGTGTTGGTTTCATTTACCCTATTCTTCTAACTGAGTGGGTTTCCAATATCGTTCCTGTTATGAAAAAACAAGGAACCATTAGAGTGTGTGTCGATTATCGGGATGTCAATATGGCTTGTCCAAAAGACAACTATCCTACTCCCTTTATCGACCATATTATTGACAATTGTGCTGGATGCGAAATATTTTCAGTCATGGATGGAGTTTCCGGCTACAATAAAATCAATATCTACCGAGATAACCAACATAAGACAACATTCATCTGTCCCTGGGGCACATTCGCATATAGGAAACTTCCGTTTGGTTTAAAGAACACTGAGCCAACTTTTCAGAGAGAAATGTATTATGCTTTCAACAACATCAAGCACATTGTTCAAACATATCTAGATGATTTACCAGTGCATTCATGAAATCAGACTAATCAATTGATACATTTAAGATCCATTTTATTACACTGCCGACACTATAAAATACGCCTCAATCCACATAAATGTGTGTTTTGTGTTGGTTCTGGTCAATTTCTCGGATTCGTAGTCTTAAAATAAGGAATTTTAATAGATCCACTGAAGGTACAGGCCATTCTTGATTTTCCTGCACCATCAAATTTACTTCAGATACAGAAACTTCAAGGAAAGGCTAACTTCCTGAGAAGGTTCATTCCAAACTACGCCGAAATGGCTAAAGGATTTACTCGATTATTGAAAAAGGGGGTTCCCTTCCATTGGGACCAAGTTGCGCAAGCTTCTTTTGATGTTGTCAAGGACACTCTTGTCCGAGCGTCATTAACATATCCTCCTAATTATCAAAATGATTATTTCCTATATATCGTCGCAGCTGGAATGAACATCACTATGGTATTCATCCAAGTAGAATATGGAATTGAAAATTCGATATATTATTTGAGTCGTAATATCAATGATACAGAATTTAAGTACTCGTACGTGGAAAATCTTGCCTTGGCAGTTGTTCAAGCTGTCCAAATATTTCTTCATTATATCCTACTCGAAAAAACAACAATAGTTTCAGATTTCAACCCCGTGACTTATATCTTATCACGTAAATTGCTGGGGGGGAATTATTCAAAATGGATTGTCATTTTGCAGGAATTTGATTTGGAATTCATCAAATCCAAGTCAAAGAAGTCTTTAGTTTTGGCTGAGCTTCTCTGTGACCTTCCCTCTGATAGCACTGCACCTACGTCGGAACCATTAATTCCTGACGAGTCTCTATTTCTGATCAGATCATTTGATCCTTGGTATAGGGATTTCATCATTTATCTCCAAACCTAAAATTTTCGATCTAATACCTCTTGCTTTGAACAATGACGTATTCGATACCGAGCCAAATATTATCTGATCGTCGGTGATACACTTTATCGTCGTTGTGTCGATACAATTTTAAGGAGGTGCCTCACTCATGAGGAGGCTAAAAAAGTGTTAAATGATTGTCATGTTGGGGCTTGTGGTGGAAATTTATCTAGATATGCTATCGCGCAGAAGATACTCCGCACTGGTTACTTTTGGCCTACTATTTTTCAAGATTGCATCCTCGTAGTCAAAAGTTGTCATGCGTGCTAGATTTTTTATCGTAAGATCCACAAACCGCCAGTGCCAATGCATATTTTTGTCTCTGCGGGACCATTTATGAAATGGGGTATTGACTTCATGACCTGTAACCCTCCTTCGTCCGGGGGGCATGGTTATATTATTGTCGAAGTCGACTATTTTACCAAATGGGCCGAAGCGATGCCTACATTCAACAACACAGGATAGACAACTGCATTGTTTTTCTTTAATCACATTATTGCACGGTTTGGGGTCCCACAGGCCATAGTTACATATCATGGGAAGCATTTTCACAACCACATGATGTCTGAACTGACTGTTAAGTTAGGATTGTCACATGATAATTCTACTCCTTATTATCCACAATAAAATGGACAAGTTGAGGCTATTAAAAAAATTGTTAAACTAATGCTTCAACAAATGATAGGAGTCTGTAAAAGGAACTGGCATTTGATCATGTACTCTCCCTTGTGGGCGTATCGAACCTCAGTGAGAAACGCAACCGGATTTACTCCTTTTCAATTGGTGTATGGTTTGAAATCTATCTTACCAATCCAATGTGAAATATCATCGTCGAAACTCATGATAGACTTGTTACCTGACACCTCAGAAGAAGAAGCACATATCCTTAACCTCATCCATCTTGATGAAATGCATCATGAAGCCCAATTGGCCAACGAATTGCATAAGAAATGTATAAAAGCGCAATATGACAAAAATGTCCAGCCTTACATCTACTCAGAGGGAAACTTGGTCCTTCTTTATGATCAAGAAGCTGATGTAATAGGTACAGGGAAATTCGAGCCATTGTGGCATGGCCCCTATATTGTCAAAAGAGTTCTTGCTAAGGGTGCCTATGAGTTAGTTGATTACGATGGAATTCCATTGGCACAACCTAGAAATGGATAGTATTTGAAACATTACTATGCTTAATCATGAGCGTAGTAATTTTTTGTATTATATTGTATATATGTTGTTGATATGCATTCACTATATTAATTTGTTTTTAGAGTTTTCTTGATGTTAGTAATCCGCTTTACAATTTCATCGCAAATGTCTGAATCTTCGGAATCATTTGTTGGATATGCTGATGGTGCCAGTCGTAGTACTCAGAATCTATCCTCTGAAGCGTGGGCCATTTTCGCTCCGAACGACGAGTTAGTGAGTTTTCAAGGGATTTGTATTGTTAGATCGATGAACAATATCGCTGAGTATTGCGCGTTGATCGAAATTCTCTCTAATGCCATTTCATTTGGTATTAACCACATAATCATAAGGTTAGACTCACAACTTGTGGTATTACAACTTACTAGTGTTTATACTGTTAGAAATCCAACACTTCTTAGATTTTTCCTAATAGTTCGACCTTTGGAAATACATTTTGATTTCATTCAATATCAACATATTTCCAGAAATTTGAACACATTGACTGATTCATTAGCTAATCAAATCTTAGACATACATTTGCAACATATGTAAAGAAAACATTCACATCATTGAATAGGATTTCACAATAAACATAGGAAAAATTCTGAAATCATATAGATAGATAGTTATAGGTTTTTAAAAAAATTGTGCCCAGGACACATTGGTCATCTGACCTCAAAATGTATGCGAAATGTCACAAGTAAACTAGTGGTGCTCATGGTAACATTTTATAGATCTAGCAATCCTACGGAGCAACCGCATCCAACGGTTAGGAACCCCAATAGTGTGTCATTGTAGTCACATGGGTAACTCTTAGACCTAGAAATCTAGAATTCTGAAGGTCAAACCCTCCACGTGCTGTCGATGCTCAGCCAGAGTCTCAGCCATATCAAGGTCTTGAAGGACTTCTCTCCTGACAACCCTCTCTGCTGGCACATCTGCTTTGCGCTCTGGTTCCTCTACTGGTGGAACAATGAACACAACAGATATCTACATTACATCAAATATTTAGTTTAGTCTTGGGAAAACATCAAAATATAAAAACATTGTATAAACCTTATAAAAATCAAAAAACATGGTCAAAAAATTCTTACCCATTGCACCCCATTGAGCGCCTTCTGGTAATACTAAATCTGGATCTCCTTGGAAGTCAACGCCTGCATATGCATACTCATCAATGGCGATGATCTGTAGTCAGAACTAGGTGAAGAATGCAGTAGAGAACACAACGGTCAATTGGCCTATATGCCGACCCATGAGTTCTACCCATCTCTGCATTCGAGGATCTGTAGGATTAGATATATCTAGTGTTACATGTTGTGGCCGCATCAATGGAATCTGTTCCAAAGAGAAGGAGATGAGGATTGAACCATAACTGAAATTCTTCTTCTTTCCTTCCTTTGCTTTGTTCAGTTGTTCCTTTATCTGAGATAGAAAAACTTCAGACCAGTTGAAGACTGTTGTCTCTAAACACTCTGGCGCATACTGCATATACGATCTGCTCGCTACATGTAGTGTAACGGTGCCAGCAAGTTTAGTGGTCGTGAAAAGGATGGTTCTCAAAGGAAAATCCTTGACATCCTGGATGTTTATTTTTCCATATTTGCTAGGTTCTTCCCCTGGATAGCAATACTGCATAACATAATCCCTCAATGTATCTCCTCCAACAGTAGACCCTGTCAGAGAAATGGGCAAACCTCTCCTTGAAAAACCTGTGAGAAAATAAACGTCCTTAACTGTTATGGGAACCACTTGATTTTTAATGTGAAATGCCTCTATCACTGGATCCCATGCTCGAACTAAGAACTCCAAGAGTTCTATGTGTTTCCTCATTCCCGACAATTTGAAGTGCTTAAGTAGTCCACAATCTCTTAAGGCTCTTACAATACTCGGATCATTCAAGGAAATCATATCTTGTTCTTCATGTTCTATTTCCCTCCATGTAATCGTCATTATAATCCGATGGAAACCTGAAATACAACCATGAGATCCATTAGATTCCATTCATTGCAAAAAACTAGGCAAATTTTGGGCACAACATGAAAACCAAAAACTAGAACTGCGCCCAACGCACTCCCTAGGGTGAGACAGTGCATTGCATATGCATGTAGCCTTCAATGTACCTGCTATGAAACGCAGGTTTCGACATTTAGGGGTGCATTTCCCTCATTTTGGGCAGAATTTACCCTAGGGGCCTTAAAACCCTAAAAATTTGTAGAAATTGGAGATGAAATGAATAAAAAATGGAAGAGGGGGTTCATGGTACTAACCTAGATCAAATGGTGATGAAATCTGTCCACAGAAACGACCGTAATCGATGACTGAAGTTCGGGGGGGAAATTAGGTTCAGAGCTCCAAAATGCAAATGGTAACTATGGAATGGTAAAAATGAATAGTGAAACTACTTTTTATAGTCATTTAATTGTTTTCAAGTTAAATTTATTGCTATGAATATGGTTTTATTATGTTTTTATCATGAAACAGGTATTTTTAATCCATTTGATGTTGCTCTGAAACGGGACATACAACTGAAGAACAGATTAGTCGCACAACTTTATTCAAAGAATGACTTGACCATAAAGCATACTTTTCCTCCTTATTTTTTGAGCTTTGATAATAAAAAAAAGAGGATTTTAAGTGCACTTTAATCTCTTTTTCGAGCTTCGATAACAGTGAAAATGGAGCCCCTGGAGTCTTCTTTCAGCTTTTTTCAGACTCCGATAATGTGAAAAGATTTCCGAGCACTTGTCTTTTTGAGCTCGTTACAGTAAATGAATTGATATCTACTCAGTATAAGTTTAACCCTTTTCTGGACTGAGATAGACTATTTACGAAAAAGGAATACCTTGGTTAAACATGACCAAAGAGGTTCTCTCAGTATTATTTTACACTTTTTTGAGTCTGAGAGACAAATTTACGAAAAAGTACTTGTGGAGTTTTCTTTCGTCCTCTTTTTCAAACTCTATAAATATGAAAAATGACTGATCTATCACTATCATTAAGTTCGTTAAAATATAAATAACGACGAGCTTGTCGATCATGGCAAGAATTGAGTTTCATTCATCACTAGACTCGTTAAATTATTAAATAGCGATACTTTATTCGCCCGAAGGGTTGAATTATAGATCAAGCAAAAGTTACCCTCCTCAAGCTTGTTAAGAAATAAATAGGTACTGGTCGAAAAATGGTCAGGGAAAATTTGGGAAAAGTGAGAAAGAATTATTTTTGGTAGCAAGTCGCTCTTGAACATGACACATCTTTCACTCCAGGTCCATGACTGTTTGGGTTGGGTAGTCATCTTGATGGTTCATTCACACCTATGATTCATCATACCTTCACTTCGGTTTTGGGTCAATGCTGCCAACTCATCACAGTGTCATCGATATGTTCACGAGAAGTCATCCAATGATTCAAAACTCATCCTGATGCAATACTCGTAAACCGTCATTCTCATGACCGTCATCCCTAAAAATTGCTATATCAATTAATACCCTTGTCTCTGAAATCAGTAACTCCTGTTTTCCAATAAGGTGACTTCCTGTCGATAAAAAATCAATATCCAGGAAGTTCACTTAGAAACATCATATTCCAGTACCATGAGGCTTGTTACAGCATTGACAAGATCCTCGCTTCCGGACCTTTGACCGAAAGATTTTGTTTGGCGTTCGACATCAAATCATATATTCGCGCCTTACGAAATGTACTACAGTACCTTGAGGACCATTTTCATTAATGGTGGTTCTCTCATGTTTATTAACAACTCACATCATTGGCTGGTAATCAAATGATGTCTTTCCATGTTCAAATACAAATCATATATTCGCATGGCTAGAATTGTACCCGAATGATCGAGTGAACCAGATAAGAAGACCCCAGATCTAGTTTCATCCATCCGGGCTGCGATTTCAGGATTTTTGTACACACCATCTGTACGGTGACCTTACATACAGATTTTCATCCAAACATGGGCCTATATCTGTAGGCATGTCTGCATCTAGAAAAAATTCCAACGAAGATGACTTTCTGAATTATGTACATGTTATTAGATTATTTTATGTGTTGAATATGGGAATGCCTACCCTCAGCAATTATGATCAAAGAGGATATATCATGATGCAATTTATTTTAAGATTGATGCAGGTGACCATTCGCTTCATCTCCAGGCTCATCACAGTGTAAAGCATCTCAATTAAATGTTTTTATTATTTGGATCTCATGCTTTAGGGGGAAACTGTTATAGGTCAATTTGGGCACCATTTCCAATGACCTGGTTAACTGGGCATCATCTCCAGGACCAATGATCAAGGGTCTATCATTCCCTATCATTTCAGTTGCTACATGCCCTAAGACAAGAAACAAGAACAAATCAAGCAAGACTTTCATCAAGAAAAGGTTTCCAAGGTTTGAAGCTTATTATATAGCATAAGAGAGCTCACCAATGCAGGCTCTAAGGGGCCTAAGTGCATTGCATATGTAGGTAGCCCCACGCAAGGCTACTCTGCAAAGAACTTCCCGACATTCACAGGTGCGTTGGTCACATTGGGAGCGAAATTCTCATTGTTTCAGAATCTCCACTTGGCCAGTGCTTTCTAGAAGAGTTCAAATGTGTCAAGCTTCGGATCCAAGTGTCCATTTGACATCTAAATAACTAGAAACATGTCTTTCCTATTATTGGAAATTCATTGATTACAAAACAACCTACAGTTCATCTATAAATTGAGCACAGATCTAAGTGTTTGAGATTGAAGAATTTGAGTAGAGAAATGCTGGAGAATTTTCAATTGAGAGCTAGATTTGTATAGCTACTGTTGGAGAGATTTATACTGTGATGAGGCTTTGGGACGTTGCTAGAAGGTGTTGGGGTTCCCATGTTTTGGCCAGGTTGACAAGACCAAAAGATGAGACAACATAGAACCACTTTCAGACCTAAGGATCTAGCCCTCCTAGGTCCAGAGAGGGATCTCTCTATGATTGTCAACGGTGTATATATTTGAGGCTCTAAGTTATGATTTTAGGCTAGTTATGGGCACGAGGTTTGTTTGTTTGATTGTTTGTGTTTGGTTGTTGGGAATCAGGAAAGAAAGGTCCAATATAAGACAAGGATGAGCAAAGAGGAAACTAGGCAAAGATAGATAACTCAGGGAACATCCAGGCCATTGGGCAATGGAGTCAAGAAAGGGTTTACTTGTGTTCAATGTGCAAGCTTTCAGTTGGGCTAGTCATCTAGAGCATTTGGATCTTAAAATATGGTTGGTGGAATGGGACATTAAGGACTGAAAGTGAGTGAAGGGAAACCAGCCAATTCTGTCTATAGATCAGGTCAGAGGTCATTTAACTCTAGACCTGCTTGGACAAAACCGGAGGCAAGACAAAGGATCTTAGAAAGGCTTAATGAGATGGAAAGATCCTGGTGAGGCAGAGACAGGGTTCTAAACCTCCCAGTGTTCTCAACTCATCTAACTAAATCCTAACAAGAACATCTAAACATAGATCTCATTAATTCATACATCAGAGAGTAGGCAATGGCATCCACTACACTGGTTAAATCAATTGAAATCAATGTTTCAGATACACATATAAATAAAGCAGCTGGTTTCAGGTGATGTATGAATTCAATTGTGCTTGATTTCAATTGATTAAAAATCAATTGAAATCAGGATCCAAATAAATGTGCTTGTCATATTAAAAACAACACCAATCAGGTACATCATTGCCACAGCTTGAACATTCAGTCTGAATACATCCAATCTCGGCCTATCTTACAATATTACTCAGAGAACTTGTATCCAGGGGAAAATGCTTGCAATCTACTGATATCTAATAAAAAACCTTTACAATAATTTCCTTCTGTGCTTTATAGCAGATGATGAATAGAAGGTCGACTGAGGTGGTAGGTGAACACCTAATGTAACATTAAACACAAAAATGAATGCAGGGTCGAAGCCCATTCTGTTTGACTGCTGTGTATTTAATCTCTGTCACCACTTTATGCAGGAGTGATCTTCTCTGGGTATGACTTTGACATATCTCGGCTGTGGCGTTCTGTTGTACCGGTGGTGAATAAACAAAGAGAAAATGGACTGCTGAGAAGTCTGCTACATAAATGTTCTGATGGTCTCGAACTGCTGCTAGGGTGGGAATTCCTTCAGAGACACGGTGCATAATAAAAGAAGTATGGGCGCCCTGTACTTGATGAAGAAAAACATTCTGCTGATGAATGAACCCTGATGTTACCTTTTACTCATGCTCAGGACCTTCTGATCAGTCCTCGGGGTCCTCTAACTGGTGCTTAGCCTCTTTAACCGTTGATTCAAGGCTTAAGATCTTCATTGATGTGCTCTAATCTCCTTTGCTGTGTACTGAAACACCTTTCCGCTCCATCTCTGCCTCTAACAGGTTAGCTCAGGTTTTAATGGCGCCGGGAGATTTTCAGAGTTGGATTCTGTCCCTTTTTAATGCAAGTCCTGTCTTCACCTTCCCGGGTCATTATTTTTATAAATCTTGCCTCTGTAAATGATCTTCTCTGATTCCTCTGTCCTTGAAGCAGGGATGTGCATTATGGTGGTCATTCCCTGTTGAGAATCCTGCAAAAACACGAAACCTGTGAACAGAAACCATGGATGGGGAAATGGATGCGGTGTGGATGCAGAAGATAGCCATGCAGACACTGATCTGGGGGAGAAATCGTGGAATAAGGTGACAAATCGTTCTAGTGGAGGTTGGGCGGTCCACGGAGTGAATTTGACTGAAAAACCTTAAAAAACATGAATATGGACGAATATATGCAATAACATGAACGGGGTATGGTGGGACACACGTGGCAGGGGTGACGTGGCGGGCGGGCCCAGGGGTGGTCAACGGAGGGAAAACAGATCTGGACCGCCGATTATGGTGGAGATCGATGGCGAGGGCGACAGACGGTGGGCCCGCGGGCATGGCGGAGACAGATTAATGGGTGAGCAGCTTTGTTGGTGGACGGCCGTCGGATGGGGCACGCAAGATCTGACGGCTTGCATTCATTTCGCTGCGTGACTCTGGTCGAAAGATAATGCGCCAGGAGAAAGTGGTTTTGTCGTCGTACAGGGGACACGCGGCGGACGGCCAGTGGAATCGCTGGGCTGTCGGAGAAAACCGCCCATGGCCCAAAGGCGGTGCGGAATAAACTGGCGGTTTTGAATAGTACGCGGGGACGAGAGTGGGGACCACTGATCGGGCGAACTCCGCGCCATCGGATCATGTTTTAAACGGATGGTGGAGATGAAAGCGGGGGGACTTTATAATATAAAGTCTTATTATAAAGTTTCAATGGTTTATGGGAAGCACCTTTGGGGATAGCGCTTAGGTCACAGCGCTGGGTTACATGGGAAGAAAGGGCGCGGGAGCCGGGCCGAAAGGGGCTAAGGTCCACTATGTGAAATGCATGGCTTTTAGCCCAATTTTAATGCGTTTTCGGCCAGGGAAAGGGTAACGATAGAAGGATGATGGATGAATAGGGCCAAACAAGGGGCAGAAATAAGATTTCAAGGGGATTTTGAGGGGATTTCAGGGAAAACAAAGGGTGCAGGGATATTAGAGAAGATCTCAGGAATAGACAAGGGGGATTGGGGGGAAATAAGGGGAAAAGAAGGACTTTGACAGAAGGAGGGAAAAGGGGGAAAAAGAGGGGGAAATGCAGGCCCTTAGGGGAAGGAACCGGAAGAGGGGACCTATATAAGGCACAGCACAAAGAGACTTCAAGGAGGATGGGTTTTCAGGGAAAATTCATTCCTTGAAGGCTCCAAAACAACCTAGCCCCCAGCTTGCTTGTCAAGAATTTCATAGGGGGGCTAATAGAAGGGTCACTTCAAATCAGTCATTTGGTTGTAACATCTCCTTCTATCATCAATAAAGAGTACTGCTTATTTTTCCCTATATGCATCTGTATTGACTTTGACTTTCCATATTGTAAGATCTTGGTTGATGTATATGGTTTATGCTTTACTGTTTTAGCTAACTAGCTTGAATATATATCTATATTATTGCATCTTCTGTTGTTTCAGTGTTCTTTCTTGCAGGAATCATTTCGCACAAACCACTTGAATTTGAAGCTATAACAGAAGCGACGAAAGGAGCCATTTGGAAGCAACTGATGAAGTAAGCCTTCAATCTTTTCTGTGCATCTATTCTGAGTTAGTAAAAATAGTCGTATAGTCTTTCACCTATTGTTCTAGACTAGGACTTGTCTAGGGAAGCGTGATTTATCCGTAATTCACAATTCTGGCCCAACAAATCTTTGTTTAGAACTAAATCAAAAAGTGACTTACATAATATTGTAATAGATCTTGATTTTATTTTATTCATTGAAACTAAGAAGGAAACTGTTTCAGTTCATTCTGAACAAATTTTTTTTTAATTTTATGATAAAATTGATGCTATAATTGTAACTTTGATTAAATAAATTGATGAAGCTTATTTACAACATTTAGTTGAATTGAGTGCTTTATCAACCTATACCCCTAAGCCTTCTACCAGCCATTTAGATACCAGCCTTTTGGAATCTGTAGGTTCATCCCTATTCACTACCACTTCATCCATTATTTCCACCACACTTCATTCCACAGATTCATTCTTTCCTAAGCAACCATTTCAACCTATAATATTATTTCCATCCTCCACCACCTCAAGTTCATCCCCTAGTATTTCTACTGCATTTTCCAATGCATCATTCTCATTCCCAAGCACCTCTTCACATATCCCAACTTCACATTCTAGTATCTCAACCACATTTGCAAGCACATATTCTTATATTCCAATCTCATCTGCAAGTTCTTTAACTACATCAACAAGTACTTCTAGTTCTTCACCAGGTACTTCAAACTTACCTCCTAGCCAAGCTAGAATCCAAGCCATGGTTGTCGTATATGCTCCCTTAGTCCTACCAGCATAGTTACACAACATGCCCCAGGATTATCAAAGAAATATCCCTCAATTTGATGGAACTACTCATTACACTACCCAAAAACATGTTAATAAGATGAAAAAATATTTTGAACTACATGAAATAGATGATGATGATGTCCAAATGAGACTTTTTGTTCAAACTTTAACTAGTGAGGTAAAAACGTGGTTTAAAGGTTTGAATGTTGGTAGCATTGCTGATTTAGAAGTTTTTCATAGATTATTTCTTAATAGATGGGAAAAGAAGAAAAATCCACTACAAATCTTGTCTGAATTTGAAAGCATAAAAAGAGAAAAAAATGAAACAATTCAAGATTATTGTACTAGATATAACAGTATTTATAATGCAATTCTTGCTAAGCTTAAACCTCCTCCAAACTCTGTCCTTATAAATTCTACGATGGATTTGATACAGATATAACCTATCAATTAAGAGAGAGAAATGCAGAAACATTAGAGCAGATGCAAAGTAATGTTGTTAGTGTAGAGGAAAATTTGTTAGCAAAGAAAGCTAGATTAAGAAATGAAATAAGAGTGACAATAAAAGAGGAAACATCTACTTCAGAATTGAAAATAGATCAATTAGCAAAAAAATTAGAAAGAATGATGGATAGGTTAGATAATATGGAAAGGAAACCACAGTGGGATAACCAAAAACAAGGGCCTCAAATTAGAAATCCCAATTTTAGGAAAAACACCAACACTGGAAAATCTAGAGAATCAACACCTGACCAAACAATAAGACCACCTTTCCGAAAGAACTACACTGAAAGTTCTCATCAAAATGAATATGATGAAGACAACATTATTCTAATAGGCATTAATGAGGATAACACCATTTTTCTTACACAAGAATAACATGAGTTATATGAATTGCAACAATTACACTTAGATTTTGGTGAATATTTTGATTACAATCAAGGTTATGAGTTTGCAATTAATGAAGTTCATAAGCAATATAACCTTAGGATAAAGAAAAATGTAGAGCCTTCTATTAATAAAATTCCAAACACAAACAAAGAAAACAGTAGAGGCTCCTACCACTAAATTTTTGCAAATTCTCCCTAGGGAAACCAAGCAAAACTCTAGTTCAACTCAGAAAGTTTCAAGTCCCAAAATTTCACCTAGTCCCAAAATTGTTGAAATCAAAGATGATGTTGTCCAAACATCAACATATTCTCAAAAATCTGCTGCTGCCAAGACAACAATTTCTACTAAAACAATAATTTCAGACTCAAAAACACCTACTGCTGATCCAAAATCAGTTGATCCTAAAGCAGCCACTGCTAAAACAGCTACTGAAAATAGAAAATCTGCAAATAATTCCACTACATCTCAAAATATCCCTGAAAAGAAAAATAAAATCAGTAAGACAATGGAAATACAAACAAAGAATGAGAAACCAACTGTAGAAAAAGAATAGAAACCTACCCAAACTACATTTACAAAAGAAGAAATAATTCAGCTAGGAAAATCACAAGCTCCATGTAATATCCAAGCTGAAATTGCCAAGTTAAATATATCAATTCCTTTGACAGAGTTGGTAAAACATGACCTATACAAAACACCTATTACCGATACTTTAAATATGAATGATGGAGAAGTTTCAATAACTTTGAGTGATAATAAACCATAATTAATCTTTGGTCCTAATGTTAATGGAAAACACCAAGATGGAGTAGTTCCACCTTTCTACATTAGCTTAATTTTTCATGATCAAATTTTACATAATGAAATGATAGATTCAGGGGCCTCACACAATTTGATGCCAAAAGAAATAATGGAAACCTTGAATCTAGACATCACTAGACCTTATAAAGATCTCTTCTTATTTGACTCTAGTAAAGTGAAACGTTTAAGCTTGATAAAAGATTTATGTGTTACTTTAGTTCAATACCCTGGAAAAAGCATAGTCATGGATATTGTAGTAGCTGACATCCCTCTCAAGTATGGAATGTTGTTATCTCGCTCATGGGGAGCTAAACTGCAGGGATCTCTACAACTTGATATGTATTATGCAACAATATCAATTTTTGGACAACCTAAGAAACTTTATAGAGAAACATTAATGAAGTACATGGTTAGTAGTGTAGAAAGACCTAGAAACTAACCTATTTCCTCTACATCTACTAATATGGACTCATTCATTTTATGTAATTCTAAAACTGGAATTGAAAACAATACTGAACTTAAACAAGAAAAGTAAGCACCGGATAGTGACAACATTTTTCATGAATCATTGTGTCACCTAGATTTTGATGGATCGGTTAATAAATTAGGAGCAGAAGCAGGAGTTTGGATACACAATATGGAAAACAATCATGTAGAAGGTCATGCTTTTAGACTAAATTTCAAATGTACAAAAAATGTGTCTGAATATGAAGCTCTTATTTTAGGACTGCAGATTGTTAGAAATTTAGGAGGAAAAAGAGTGTCAATCATGGGAGACTCTGAGTTAATTGTGAAACAGATAACAAGAGAATATTCTATATATAATCCAAGATTAAGCCGATATAGAGATATTGTTTTAGATATGATTAAGGAACTGCTTGAATGTGACTTTGTTGCAATCCCTAGAAAACAGAACATACAAGCACATAGCTTAGAAACTTTTTCTAGTACTTGTAATCTGTCATTTAAACCTAATCATAGATATACAACAGAAGTTAAACACAGGCCTACAATACAAGATAATCTTAAATTTTGGAAAATATTTTCACAAGATGAACAGATTTATCATTTCATGAATAATGAAGGAGAATATTAGAATTGTAATATAGACACAGATTGTATAGTAGATCAAACCATAGATAGTGATTTTGACATAAACAATGTAGATGTAAATAACTTAGATTTTGTTAAACCCACTAAATTTACTCAAATAGAAATAGATAATTTAGAGAAAGTAGAGATAGAAGAGTTACCAGATGATGATTCTGACATTTTAAACCTCAAGAATAAATTTTTACCTAAGGGATTAGCCCCTTTAGAAGATCTTTTTGATTCTAATGATGTTGCAAGGAAACATAAGATGGAGCCATTAAGATCTGATATTGAAGAGTGAAATATAGGAACAAAAATTAAGCCTAAAATGATTAAATTTTCAAAAGCCTTACCTCAGGAAGAAAAAGTAAAATACATAACTTTGTTTAAGGAATTTCAGGATGTATTTGCATGGAGCTATGAGGACTTAAAATCCTATGACACTAGTATAATACAGCACAAAATACCCATAAAAGAAGATCAAAGACATTTCAAATAGAATCTTAGAAGGATCAACCTAGTTTTGATGCCATTAATTGAGAAGAAGTTAAGAGAATGTATGAAGCCCACATAATTGCACCAATCAGATATTCTGATTGGGTTTCAAATCTAGTTCCTAGCACTAGGAAAAAGACAAGAGAAATCAGACAATGTGTTGATTTCAAGAATTTAAATAAAGTTTCCTTAAAATACAACTACCCTTTACCCAAGATGGATCACATTTTATAGAGGGTGGTTGGTTCTTCCAGAATTTCATTACTTGATGGATTCCTTGGATATAAATAGATTCTAGATCAACTAGAAGACCAACCTAAAACTATTTTTACTACTCCATGGGGCACTTTCATGTATGTAAAAATGCCTTTTAGATTAATGAATGCAGGAGCTACTTTTAAAAGAGCTATTGATATAGATTTTGCTAAAGAGATTCATGAATTCCTTGTTATTTATTTAGATGATATTACTGTATTTTCAAAGACTGACAATGAACATCTAAATCATCTCGGACAAGTCTTTCTCAAATGCAGGAAATTTGGCATCTCTCTAAATCCTAAAAAGACTCTATTTGGACTGGAAGAAGGTAAATTATTAGGAAATATCATATATAAAGAGGGAATTAGGATAGACCCGGCTAGAATATAGGCCATTCTAAACATTAGTCCTCCTAGGAATATTAAATAATTGCAAGCTTTATTAGGTAAAATATACTTTCTCAAAAGATTCATCTCAAATCTAGCTGAAATAATTAGAGAAATTAATAATATGTTGAAAAAATACTCAGAACTTCAATGGACTGTGGAGGCCAAGCAATCATTTGAATCAATTAAACAAGTCGTGACAAAAACACCAGTCTTTATAAGTCCTGATTTCAAAAAATATTTCATTATTTTTTCCTTTGCTTCAGAACACACTATTGTTGCAGTCTTACTGCAGAAAAATAATCAAGGTTATGAGTAGCCTATTGATTTTTTCAGCAAGTCACTTAGAGATGCCACTTTAAAGTATAACATAATGGAAAAGTAGGCATTAGATTTAGTGAAAGCTATCAAAGATTTTATAGTGTACATCCTTTATTCACATATCATTGCTTATGTTCCAAATGCAATTGTAAAGTAAATTCTAACACAGAATGGGCCTAATGGTAAAAGAGGCAAGTGGATTGCCACAATTTTGGAATATGACATAGATATCAAACCCACCAAACTCATAAAAGGTCAAGGTTTAGCCAAACTCATGGCTGAATCAAATTTTCATTCTTTAGCTATTAATGTTATTGCCCAAATAGATGATCAAGAAGAGAGACCAACTCCAGAGATCAATGAAGCATTTTCGGACTCACCATGGTATGCAGATATTATATTTGTATTACTAAATTTACAAGCTCCTCCTGGATTATCAAGAACTAAAGCTAGATTTTTAATGTTAAAGGCAATAAGATTTTGTATCATAGAAAATGCACTGTTTTGGAAAGATCATGGTGAACTTTTATTGAATTGTTCGCTTAAAGAAGAAGTTGATAAAGTTTTGGAAGAGTTTCATGCAGGTGACTATGGAGGACATCTCTACTAGAAGACTACTACAGATAAAATCTTGAGAGTTGGTTTTTACTGGCCTACCTTATTTGCAGATGTAAAAAAGTATGTGACCTCCTGTCACAAGTGCCAAATATTTGAAGGAAAGAAAAAGCTCCTACCTTTGCCCTTAAAACCCATCTCAATAGAAATTCCTTTTCAGCAATGGGGTCTTGACTTCATTGGTGAAATTCACCCTCCATCTTCAGCCCAACACAAGTGGATTTTGACAGCGACAAACTATTTCACTAAGTGGATGGAAGCCATACCTTCCAGGCAAGCCACTGACATTGTCATAATCTCATTTTTAGAAAAAAACATACTCTCAAGATTTGGATTCCCCCAAAATATTATCACTGATAATGCAGCAACATTCAAGTCTAAAAAGATGATTGACGTCTGTCATAAATACCACATTACCCTTGGTCATTCTACTACTTATTACCGTCAAGGTAATGGCCTTGCTGAATCGTCCAATAAAAGCCTTATGAACATCATCAAGAAACTACTAGAAGACAATAAGAAAATATGGAACAAAAGGTTAGTGAATGCCTTATGGGCAGATAGACTTACCACAAAGAAATCTACTGGTACATCTCCTTACCATCTTGTTTATGGGATGGATGCTTTTTTTCCATATTCTTTAGGAGTACCAGTAATGAAGATCATTCAAGATCTGCAAGTTTAAACCAATGATATTCAAAGAAGGATTAACCAAACCATACACTTGCAACAAACCAGAGAAGAGGTCTATCTTAAGACTCAAGTTGTCCAAGAAAAGATAAAAAATATATTTGACAAGAAGACTAAGGAAGATGATTTCTATATAGGTGACAAAGTTCTAAAGTGGGATTGAAGGAGAAAAGAGAAAGGTAAACATGGGAAATTTGATTTGTTATGGAAATGTCGTTATGTTATTTATGGTTACAGAGGTAACAATGCTTTCTTTTTGAAGGAGTTAGATGGATCAGATGTGACAGATGGACCTATCAATGGTAGAATACTGAAGCATTACTATTCCTTAGAATAACAAATAGTTCACTTTGTTTACTTTACTCATTGTACATAACATTGCATATTTTAGATTAGATTGGATATTTTTCTAGCGAAGTTGAAGCCCGGAGAGAAGGTCCTAAGCTTTGAAGGATAAAATATCATAAGTATGAATACTTGTAGAGATTAGAAAACAGTTCCAAGGCCAGCACAATCAGAATTCAAAGGCTGCTAGTCTCAAATTTCTTGACATTTCACCAAGAAATTTCATCCCCATGTGGAGCCACTGTTAGGGTCCTATAATAATAGGATTCATAATTTTTGAATTGACTTTCATTAGTCTTGTAATATGTACATAATTTGGTTTCTGCAATTTTTTTTTCCATATTAAAAAAAAAAAAATGTAAAGAGGGTAAAAGTCCTAAAAGAAAAATCAAAGGACTTAAAAAAAAATATAAAAAAATAATAGAAAATGGACCCCAAACAAAAAAGAGATAAAAACAGAACTTGAAAGTGATGCAAATCCAAATGCCACTACTATTTACTTTTTCTGCAAAATAAATATTGTGTGCAACTTATTACAATGCCACAATCCATGAAGGTTAAATAGCTTAATCTTAACCTCTCATGCTTTAAATTTCATGCTATTAGATAGAGAATAAAGATCTGGCCAAACAATTTAATCTTGGTAGATCAATAGTTAGGTAGAGAATAATAAGGAGCTCAAGAGCTTAATCTGAGCCCTTGGAAGAAAGAAGGATATAATTAGTTAGTTTGATGTTTTAAAATAAAAATGAACAAGAGTTTGCAAGCTCAAATACACCCAAGTAAATGAAGAAAAAATGTTAGGGTAGCATATAAGTAGGCAAAAGAAATTTTTACAATCTTGGATAAGTAGAAATTGATCAATTCAGTCACTAACTTCCTTCAAAAGTCATTCCCTTGTAAAAATACTTCATCCCCACTATTTTCATTTTTTCCCCTTAATTTTTCCTTTTCCCATCATCATTCAGTTTCACTTACAAAAATGCCCTTTTTCTAAGTGTAAAACTCATTATACTTAAGGAAAGAAAAAACCCTTTGACTAATTCCCCTTTTACCCCAAAAATATCCAAAAACCCAAAAAACATTTTATCCTAAGTTTAAATGTAAAAATATTATATCGACATTCTCAACAATGAAACCTATCCCTTTATTATGTTTTACATTAGGCTTAGTTTATGTTTCTCCCTTGTCGCACTTCATTACTAAACATTAACCTTATATATTAAATCCTTTATTAACCTTTTAGCCCGTATTATATTAAAATTATTTTAATATTATTCCCACCCATATTTTAATTTTAGCCTATGTCTTATTTCCCCATGTGATATATTATATTCACTCTTCCCATAGGTTAAAACCATCCCTACTATATATTAAACCCGCCAATGCTAAAGTTACATTGATATGCATTTCATTTGTTAATAAAACATTAACCCACCTATCATAAATCATGCCTAAACTATATATTAAAACCTTATGTTTTAATACATTTTATAACTCCCGCTGCATACATGGGCCCCACACCTTTTACCCCACAACTTCATCACACGATCCTGACCATTCCCTTGTCATTCCCCAAATCTAACAGTGTAGATCTAGCATCACATGTTTGATTGCGCCAACGTTAAAGAAACTTGAACCTTGCGATAAAATTTGTTTTTAAGTTTTCTCTCACCCCCACACGCCCTCATTCTATTGGATTTCACTGAATGACACAATCTCGCTAACCACCTTTCGACCGTGCGAAAACCACTTGGCGGTTATTCCCTCCCCCACGCCTAAACCGCTCATATTTTGAATTGACATGCATTGAACGCATTCACTGTTCAACAAATTGTTTATAAAAAAACTGAATGCATTCTTTTGAACCTTCTGTTACCATTTTCCGTGCAAAAGAGCATTCCATACCGAGATTAAACTGCTGCCGCCTCTGTTTTTAGTCCAAAAACAAGAAGAATTCACCGAATTTGATTACTGCAATACTGTAGAAGCCATCAAATTCAATATAAAGACCAGAAAAAGCTTCTGAAAGATTTCCAACCTCATAAACCTTTCTTCACAGCAAAATTCTGAATTTTACAGGTATTCCTCAGAGAAATAAAATTCATTCATCAATCTGAAAGAATTATACAATTAAATGAATCCTTTAGGAGCCCGTGTACCTCAAGAATACCTCATTTCTTCATAAATCCTTCAATTATACAAGCCATGAGCATTTAATTACAGTTTCTAAAGCCTTGACCTATTCTAGAACAAACTTTGATTGAATTTGATGATATGCAGACCTGAAAATCCCTCTGAAACCTTCAAAACCTTTCCTACAGTACTTAGGAGCCCTTCTGCATAAAATTGATGTTTTAAGATTGTTTTATTACAGAAAAGTGCACTGTAAACCCTAGAAATAATTTGATGAGGCTATAAGGTCAGGAAATTTCTCTTTGATACAGAATTTACAGCTTGAGATAATTGATAAGAAGTATTCCTTTTCAGGCCAAAGATGGAAACCCTGTCATATCTGAAAAACATTATGTAAAACTATTTAAACTTATAGAAGTATTTTACAGGCCTAAATCATTGTTTTAAAAGGTAAAAATTATTTAAAAATTAATATATCAAACCAATTAATGGCATCCAAAAGATCTATTGTGATCAACCCTCTACAACCCCCTATTGTAGATGTAGAACATATCCCCTTGGAAGATGTAGACTTTAAAATCACTGATACTATGACTGATTTTAACCTTCTTAAGCTCCACTGCTGGAACCAAGAGAAATTCTTAGACCAAGCTGCTGAGGTGTTTATTTGGGAATAAAATTTGCCTAAATATGTTGTTCCCCATACTCACTAATGCCCAAAAGCTATCAAACTTTTCCAATCATGTTATTCTCCTGATCAAAGAGCCATTGTGAAAACTGAAAATGAATAATTGTTTACCATCATAGCTAAATCTATCAACCAGATGTTTCAGTTACATCCTGAACCTAATGAAGTTCTTTTATCTATGGAAGCACTCACAAAGTTTTACTTAGAGTTGGATTTCCCAAGAGATTCCAAAATTTTCAAACTTTCATACCATCCTATGTGGAAATTCCTAAGCTTAATCCTCCATACTCCTCTTCTAAATTATCAAAAAGAACTAAACACATTATTTCCATGATGTCTTTTATCCTTGGCTATTTCACTGATGAACATGTTGATGTAGTAGTACTTGGTTTCTTATCCATATTTGTGCTTGGTCAACCTCCTGTAGTTATCTTTAACTTTGCCCAATATACAGTGACAACATCCATGAACAACTAGTCAAATTTCCCTCTGAAGGTATGTTTAAGTATCTTTCATTCCTATTCCATATTTTTTTATATTTTCAATCTAAAAAATTTCCTATAAGCCTTTAGAAGCTAGATGTGGAGGGAAATCCACAATCTGTTATATTCTGGACTACCTTGATAAGGAAGGAGTCAAATGAGTTTACTTATTCATAGTTCACAGATTCTTTCATCCATCCCTTGGTTAATTTGCTAAATAATAGTGTGCAGCCCAGGATTAGCAATGAAATCAAGAAATTTTTCAACTATCTGAGCAAAGCAGGACAGGTGATTGGTATTTATACCAAAATCGCACTAAAATCAGAGTCTATGGGTCAAGCTCGATTCCCTATAAATTTCCAAAATACCTCCCCATGAGGTTGTCTTCTTTAGAGTATATAAGGCAGCTTTTAAACTCAGATGCTGTAAATTTCTTGATCGCAAAGAATAAAATCCAATTTAAATTGAAGAATCAAGTTGGCCCATTCATATGTAATAATAGAGAAGCAGGTCCAGAGGCAGAAAAGCAGTTGCAGGAATACAAATTGATTCATAGTTTTCTTTGGTATTATGATCCTCTTGGTATAATCAGCAAAATGAGAGTCAAGTGAAAATTGACTCCATACATACATGAGAAGAAACCTGATATTGATAATTTCTCAAACTAGTCTGAATGGTTAGAGAATACACTAGTAGAGGCTGAGAAGCAAAGTGATACTAGTCACACTTTGCAGATTCTAGCCCAGGAAGATAGAATTATGAAAATAAATAGGGAAGAAGGGTCTTACACAACTGAAACTACTACAAAGACAAAATTCAAACACATATACAACAAAAAGCCAAAATTCAATCTTACTGGCAAAGAAAATGAGACAGTAGAGGTCATAGACACAGAGATTGCAGAAAAAGACACTTTGCCTCCTACAGTGGTTGGAAATGAACAACAGCCAACCACTTCTAATACACATTTGATTCAAAAACAACATAGTATATAAGTCTCTTCATTAAAGAAAGCAGAATAAAAAGACATGGACATCAAGGAAAGATACAAAGAGATTAAGGCTAAAAATGAAGAAATTAAAAATTAAATTTATTCACAGTACTTAAAGAATACTCCTAGCATTCAAAATAGGTTGTTTTCAGCCTTTGATTACAAGAACAAAAAGATGTTGATGACAGTTCTGCAAGCCATAGTGCTAGCACCTAAAACATCCTCTGATTATAAAAAGATGAATTTTGAAGTTCCAATAGAGGATATTCATCCTCTAGATCAAATAGAATTTCATAAGCAGGAAAGAGAGATGATTTACTCCACCATGACCACCAAGGCCATGAGTGCACAAAAGCTTCAAAATACTTTGATAAATGTAAGAGATCAGCTCAAACTAGAAAATGCATCACCATATGCAAAGGATAACAAAATCAAATCTTTAGAAGAGCTATTGATTGAGGTAGGGTATGATCCTCAGAATATAAAAGATACATAGGAATTAATTAAAAAGAAAAATGTTGATATTGTTGCACTTAAGAAACTATTTAAGCTGCCTCCCATTGAGCATCCTCAAGCTAAGGAGATTTTACAGGATTATAATAAAAAATATGAGATGATGAGTCTCATTTTGTAACTTACAGCTCAGATTAAAGAAATCGAACTTGAGATGGACAAATTGGTCCAAGAGAAAGAAGAAAACAAAACATAAGAAGTTCCTGCCAATGTGATTCCTATATTTACAACAGCAGTTCCATCTACTTTGGTAGAAACACTGGCTCCCAATGTTCCAATGGCCATAGTAGTTCTAGTGACTTCATCAACAACTTCTGCCACTGAGTCTTCAGCAACAACAACACATCAATCAAATGAGGCTAGTAAATTGGTAAAGGAAATGCAAGACATGTCTATCCAAACAAATGAAATAAACATGTTAAATGAACAAATTAAAAATCTTGAAGATGCTAAAAATATTGCACAAATTAATGCCAAGAATGAAGAGCAAACGGCCAATAGGTTGAATGAACAACTCAAGAAGTTAGAAAAGGAATTAACCTTGAAAGAACCTATGGCACATGTTAAACAACAATTGTGGTCCAATATCATTGAAGCAGTCAATGATACTTGGCCATCTATACAGGTAATCTATGAGCAGAAATATTTATTGAAAGAAGCAAAAGAAGCAATACAGAAAACAAAAGAGGAGCTAGGTAAAAAGCCTGAAGAGGCCTTAGAAATTATCAAATTTCTCAATTCCAAAAATAAATAAGAACTAGATGAAATTGGAATTACAAATAGAACAAAGACCATCCTTGAAGTAAGGAATGTAATATCCAAAAAAAACTTGATGATGGCAATTAGAGGAAAAATGTCAAAACATGGAAATGGCAATTACAAGATTTATGATCAAATTTGATATTTTAAGGCAAAGGGGCCTTCCAAATCCTCTAGTAATAAATGAAAAATTATGAAGTGGGAGAATTATGACAAAAATATGAGAGAATTTTCTATAGAATAGATAAATAAATTAGCTTTATAGGGAATCCCAACAGGAAAAGTATTATATAAGAATTTTGAAAATATGTTTTACTTGTAGCATGAAGTAAAACACCTATTTGTGAACAAACCAACATTTTCAAAATACACTGAAGCTAATGAAAAGTTCAACAAAAATATGAAGATAAAATTGCCAGAAGTTGAGTTCTGGGAGAGGTTAACTCATCTACTGTAAGATCAGATTACAGTGAAAATAGAGCAGAAAGGTAGAAAAACAGAGTTTTTTGGTTTTACATCAGTAGTAACAGTTTTCTGCAGTAAAACGGGATGAAAGTGTATCAGTTAAAAGTGTATTAGATGAAATATTCAAGATCAAATCAGATTAAAGATGAAACTTCCAGCGTGAAGGACACCTCAATGTCCACCTGCTACCTTCATTGAAACAACAAGCTATTTTATTTCAATAAATAGGATAACTAGCAATTAGTTAGGCAGTTTTCACTATATTCTTGCAGGAAGATATTTATTTTCCAAGAAAAATTCCTAAGTTTATTCTAGGATATTTTGTACTAGTTTTTGTATAAATACTTCATCATTTGAAGTATTTAGTGTGATAAAATTGCTGAACATTTCTGTAGTTATACTTTTCTGAACCTAATGGTTTTTGTATCAATTTCAAGTCAGCAGACTGGATCACAGGAAATCAAGTGTCATATTACAGGATTCATGTGTTGGGCCAATGCAGTGAAGTATTTCACTTGTTATCTTGTCAATTTTTTTATGTTTTCCATCCATTCATAAATGTGTTTCTAAATCTAAATAATAAATCAGGAATTGTATTTCAGAACATGTTAAAAGCACTCCGTTTTGAATTATTATTATTTATATGTTTTCTTCTGATATCTAGACTAGGGAACCCTTAATTAATCCCTGATTTCGATTGACCTCTACCTTTTCACTCCTGATCCAGATTTAAGAACAATTAATTGCTCTTTTATCTCGATAAAAACCATTCCACCATCATCCTTCAATATCTGAAGTGACTCTGCTATCTTGCCCTGTAAACATTTACCTTTAGACCTTGATCCTGATCTGACTGCTTGACACATTGACTCCATTTGACCAATGGGATACAGATCTATAGCTATCCATCTAAGTAAGTGATTTCACCACCAAATCAAATCAAAACCCCAAAACCAATTTTCCCTATATAACTATCCTAAAATCAAATATAAAACAACAAAGTTAAATCATATAGAGAGAGCCCTCTCTGAGCATTAGGAAGGCTAGATCCTAAAGCTTAAAAGTAGGTTTGTGGTAACCTCTGATGTTCTTTAAACTAAAAATATCACAACTTTAAGAATTATTAGATTGATAACATAATGGATCCCTCCTATGGAGTTTTATTACCTAGCACTAACGTATATGATATATTTGTAACATAACATGAAGTACATATACTACATTTACTCAAAATCCATAAGGTAACCCTACACTACTAAGCATATTTCTCATTTGTTCAGAAAACATCATGTTACTGTTTGAAACTCCATTCTATTGAGGTGTGTATAAAGGAGTGTTTTGACTTTGTATACTATATTGCTTATATAGCTACCCAATTTTTTTTTACACATAATTTTCCAACATTATTTATCCCACATCACCTCTATTTTTAAATTTTCATACTTTTTCACGTGAGCCTTAAAATATTTCACTTTACCATAGGTCTCAAAATTTTGAGGGAGGAAATGTATCCATGCATTTTTGAATAAATGTTGGGCCCTACTTTACTAGTGTTGTCCCTTATTGTTGTTAGTGTAGCCCCCTTATTGTTGTTTTTGTACCTATGTAGTCCCCATATTGTTATTATTGTGCCCCATAATAGCCTGCTATTATTATTTTTGTGCCCTTACATTATTATTGCTAGGTCGGCTGTAGAAATTTGCTGAATAATGATTAATTATCCACCGAGACTATCCTGATCACATAAAATTCGAATTTATATGCAACACATAATCTCTTCCACTCAGATCAACTCAGATCATCACACATGCGGAAATAAAATCAAGCGATAACACATCAAATCATCATACACATTAACACAGTATGTATGGGGAAAGCTTATAGCTGAAAACCCCGCATCTATTGTGTATATTATAATGGAGAAATCAAGTAACAAACTCAGTACAATACTCCTCACAAGTACTCAGTACTTTCTCATACAGTTACCCACAATCTAGCTCGGTTTTGAACAGGTTACTGGTTCAAAACTCACCGCCAATTGCCTTGCCTCTATTGCGTGTTTCAATGCTATGGGATGGCCTCTTTATATAGATAAACCACCAGCCTGAATTGCGCAATCCTCATGGGCTTACTCCACCTATCTGTGTGTTGCAAATAGCAACAGTATAGTCACAACTGATAGCTAACTCCACCCTTTCATCTACCTCTTTCACTGGTCTCCACTGAACTGATCATGCACTGTAGTGAACTGATGTGTTCTTGAGTTGAATATTGAGTTACTAATTAATGAATTAAATAATATTTAATTCACTCCACTCATAACTAATTGATTAGCTAGTTAAACTAATCTCAACTAGTTCAACTAAAATAAACAGAACACAACTCCACTAGCTATCTCATTAACTCCTCCAAACTTCTGCCACTGAAGTCCAACTGAAGTCAACCATGCATGATGCCATCAAACCCTTGGGAACCATGTGATTCCTCTGTCAGATGCATGAGCCACTTCTGTAGCTCGAACTGAAGTGCTCCAAAAGAGTAAACTGAAGTTTATAGTCTAAATATTATTAAGGGTAAATAATATTTGACTTCCCTGTTTTAAGGAGAGGCAGTCTAAAAATAGACTTCGACCTCTTTGACCTCAAAAATAGAGTCTCATCTATTTTTACCAACATGACACATACTTCAAGAATCTCAAACTGGAATTCCCGAACCATGCTCCATATGTCTAAAAATAGACATAGTCTAAAAATAGATTTTGCGCCAGAATTTGCCTGCGGGCCCACTTAGTGAAGGCGACTTCATTTCACTAAGCTCCATCATCTTGCTGCATTTTCAACACTCCCTCTCAGCAAGATATGGATTATCTGCAACCCTATCCTGCCTCTGTGGAATTCGAACTTGCTCCTGGTGAGCGCCTTCGTCAGGATGTCGGCATCCTGATCCTCCGTGGGAACATATGAAAGCATCATGATTCTCCGCTGAACACAATCTCTGATATGATGGTGCCTGATGTCGATGTGTTTGGACCTATCATGAAATACTGGATTAGCCGAGAGTTTAATGCAACTCTGGTTATCACAGTAGATCACTGTAGGCTCCAAATGCAACCTGAACAATCCTGCGAGGATCTTCCTCATCCAAATAGCCTCGCATGCAGCCAAGCTAGCTACCATGTACTCGGCCTCTGCTGAACTGAGTGCCACAGATCTCTGCTTCCTGCTGTACCAGGAAACTGCTATCGACCCAATGCTGAAAACTCCTCCAGAAGTGATCTTCCGGTCCGTTGGGCTCCCTGCCCAATCTGCATCAGTGAAGCCAGAAAGCTTCGCTCCATCCTCCTGTCTGTACCATAGACCATATCCCGATGTGCCTCTGATATAGCGCAATACATGCTTGCCCGCCTTCCAAAAGAGCTTGGTAGTCTTAACCATAGCTTGCGAAAGCTGGTTAACTGCATAGCATATATCGGGTCGTGTATTGACCAGATACATAAGCGACCCCACCAACTGTCGATAGACAGTGGCATCCCCTACCTCCGCTGAAGTAGCATCCTCCTTCCTCCAACCACCAGGAAGAGGAGTGTCAACAGGCTTGCAGCCTTGCATGTTGAACCTCTCCAGAATCTCCCGGGCATACTTGCCCTGAGAAACAAACAGTCCTCCGTTGCGCTGCCAAATCTCCAATCCCAGGAAATAATGAAGGATCCCCAAGTCCTTCATCTCAAACTCTCGTGCAAGATCCTCCTTGCATGAAAGTATCAACTGCTCATCGCCCGTCAAAATCAGATCATCTACATACAGTACGATGATCAACAGCTTCCCCTCCACCACAATCTGGTACAGGTTAGGATCCGCCTCACTCTTGGGGAATCCAAGCCCGGTGAAGTAGCTGTCTATCCGAGTGTACCAAGCACGAGGTGCTTGCTTCAGCCCGTACAGTGCTCTCTTGAGTCGGCACACATGCGATTCACTGCTGAAGATCTCAAAACCTTCAGGCTGCTCTATGTACACCTCCTCCTCAATAACTCCATTGAGGAACGCAGTCTTCACATCCATCTGATGAATGTGCCACCCCATCTGCGCTGAGAGAGCAAGGATCATCCGTATGGAAGAGTACCTTGCGATAGGTGCAAAAGTCTCCTCATAGTCAATCCCCTCGATCTGTGAGAAGCCACGGGCGACAAATCTCGCCTTGTACTTCTCCACACTCCCGTCAGCTGCCTGCTTCACCTTGTAGATCCATCGCGAACCCACCGCTGATTTCCCAACCGGTCTTGGGACAATCTCCCATGCACTGTTCCTGACGATCGAATCATATTCTTCGATCATGGCATCAACCCATGCGGGTTCCTCCACAGCTTCCTCAAAAGAGGATGGCTCCGTCCCAACACATTGACTCACAAGAGCCATGTATCCAGTGTACCGATCCGGTGACTGTCTCTGTCTGCGCTGTGCTGTAGGTGGTCCTACAACCTTCTCTGCATCCCGAGCCAGTCGCTCAGCTTCTGTAGTGCGCATGCGCCCTCTGATGGTTGGCGCTGCCTGGGTGGTTTCTTCCACCTCCCGAACCTCCTCTTGTGGCTGATCCACATCCGGAAGCTCCTCCTTAGGAACTAACAGCTCCTCATCTGCATGCAAGTGTAGCTCCCTCTCAAGCGAACAATGCATGGCTTTCTCCTCCTGAAATTTTATATCCCGTCGCACAACAGTCTTGCGACTGTCTGGCACATACACCCGATAGTTGTGAGGTGTATCAGTGTACCCCACAAATATTCCAACCTCAGCAGTTGGATCTAGCTTCCTTCTCGCATCCTTCGTCACATGCATGTAGACAGGAGAACCGAAAATCCGCAAATGGGAAATATCAGGCCTCTTGCCAGAATAAGCCTCCTCTGGTGTACTCATGCCAAGAACCTTGTGAGGACAACGGTTCTTCACATACACTGCTGTATTGCATGCCTCAGCCCACAAATGAAGGGGTAGGCCCTGATCATGCAACATCGCCCGTGCAGCACCCACGATCGTTCTGTTCTTCCGCTCAGCCACCCCGTTCTGCTGTGGGTTATGGGGTGCGATGAGCTCTCTCCGAATCCCTTCTGCGCTGCAGAACTCCTTGAATTCAGCAGAGATGAATTCACCACCGTTATCACTCCTTAGAGCAATCACCTTCTTCCCCGACTCCTTCTCGACCAGTGCTTTAAACTCACAGAACTTCGCGAATGTATCGCTCTTCTTCTGCATGAAGAAGATCCAGCACTTTCGAGAGAAATCATCGACAAAGATCACATAATACTTGTGCTTTGCTGTCGAAGCAACTGAGAAAGGACCACACACGTCTGTGTGAACTCTCTCAAGGATCGTCGTGGCGCGACTATCCTTCTCGTGAAAGGTGGCTTTCACATACTTCCCTAAAGTACACCCCTTGCACTGATCTGATTGCGCAAGAGTGCCCTTAGGAAGCCCAGTAGAAATCTGCTGCAGAATCTTCAAAGCTCCATGGTGAAGGTGGCCCAATCTCCTGTGCCACAGTTCGCCCTCATCATCCCGGCTCACCACTTCTCCCGCCTTGCATGCCATAGCTGCGCAGCCATCTACCTGCAGCTGATAAAGGTTCTTGGTCCGAACCCCTATCTTCCGGGTCTCTCTAGTAGTCTTACTGCGCAAGAAGGATTTTCCTTCACTGAAGACCACATCATACCCCTTATCCTCCAACATCGCCACAGAGATCAAGTTCTTCTTCAATCCAGGTACATGCATGACATCCTTCAATACAAAGGTTTTACCAGACTCCCTCTGAAAGGATATGGTACCGATACCAGTCGCACTGTATCTACCATCATCGCCCATCTCGATGTGCACACCCAAATCTTTGTCCTCCAGATCTGAGAACAACTCCCGATCTCCCGTCATATGAAATGACGCACCACTGTCCAAGAACCATACCAATCCCAGCACACTTGAAACCAAGCATGCGATCAGTGAAAATTCAAGCTCGAATTGTGAAGCCAAAGCTTCTCCATCTGCAGATCTTCCCGCTTGCTTGTTCTTCTTCTTCTTTGGACAATTGGTAGCATAATGTCCGTGATCATGGCGGTGAAAACACTTCACTTTCGCCATATCCTGATTCTTGCCATTTGCACCGGAATGAGAAGTTTTCTTACCCTTCCCTTTCTTTGCTTTGGCAACCAAAGCGCAATTTTCTTCATCAGCTCCCTTTGATGAAGATCCATCTCGAGTAGTCCTCCTTATCTCCTCCTGCATGAGATCCGCCCAAAGGCGCTCCCATCCCGGCAGCTTCTCCCGACCATTGACACTATCTTGATATGAGTGCCAAGCCTTCGAAAGACCAAGGAGAGCCAGGTCGACCATATCCTCTTCATCGACAGTAACTCCCACACTTCCCAGTTCATCTCTGCATTGAGTGAACTTCGTGAGGTATTTAGCGATACTGTCGCCCTTCTCCATCTTGATGTTCCTGAGCTTGTCTTTGAGCGCCGGCTTCCTTTGGTCACTCTTACTCTGGAATAGATCCGTCAAAGCTTTCCACATTAAATATGGAGTAGCCTTTCCATGCAGGCTGGATACAATATGATCCTTGACGCCCTCCAACGGGATCCTTCGACACTTCGCCATCTTCTTTTGCCATGCATCGACTTCAGCTGCATCAGTGGGCTTTGGACATCGTGTCTCTGAACCTCATGGAACCATTACTTCTAATACTGCTTCCTACGATCCTTCCATGCAACATAATTCGAAGCGCCTTCGAAGCATATTCGAGTGGCAAACCGTTGAAAGACATTTTCAGCAACGCTTAAGAAAACAAAGCGCAAAATTTCGTAGGCCACCTCAAAGCTCAACCGCTCTAGATCGTGAGAACAAATTATTTCTAGCAGAGAGATCGGCGCAGGCGTTTACACCAGACCTTTCCTTTCCGAAGAAAGATGAATCCCGGAGGGCTACACAGCCCCGCATGCGGACTGCAATCTCACCAAAGAAATAAGTTTGTAATCCTTGTGATGATACGATACGAACTTCAATAGCTCGATACCATGTAGAAATTTGCTGAATAATGATTAATTATCCACCGAGACTATCCTGATCACATACAATTCAAATTTATATGCAACACATAATCTCTTCCATTCAGATCATCAAACATGCAGAAATAAAATCAAGCGATAACACATCAATTCATCATACACATTAACACAGTATGTATGGAGAAAGCTTATAGCTGAAAACCCCGCAGCTATTTTGTATATTATAATGGATAAATCATGTAACAAACTCAGTACAATACTCCTCACAAGTACTCGGTACTTTCTCATAAAGTTACACACAATCTAGCTTAGTTTTGAACGTAGTTCTTTGGTTCCAAAACTCACTGTGATGCCTTGCCTCTGTTCCTTGTGTTTCCAATGCTATGGGATGGCCTCTTTATATAGATAAACCACCGGCCCTGAACTGCGCAATCCTCATGGGCTTACTCCAACTATCTGTGTGTTGCAAATAGCAACAGTATAGTCACAACTGATAGCTAACTCTACCCTTTCATCTACCTCTTTCACTGGTCTTCACTGAACTGATCATACACTGTAGTGAACTGATGTGTTCTTGAGTTGAATAATGAGTTACTAATTAATGAATTAAATAATATTTAATTCACTCCACTCATAACTAATTGATTAGCTAGTTAAACTAATCTCAATCGGTTCAACAAAATAAATAGAACACAACTCCACTAGCCCCTATCACCTCATTAACTCCTCGAACTTACACTTGTGAAGTCCAGCGAAGTCAACCATGCATGATGCCATCGAGCCCTTGGGAACACGTGATTCCTACGCTCATATGCATGAGCCACTTAAACAGCTCGGGCCAAGTGCTCCAAGAGAGTAAACTGATGTTTAGAGTCCAAATATTATTAAGGGTAAATAATATTTGACTTCCCTATTTTTAAGAGAGGCAGTCTAAAAATAGACTTCGACCTCTTCGACCTAAAAAATAGAGTCTCATTTATTTTTACCAACATGACCAATGCTCCAAGAATCTCAAACTGGAATCCCTGAACCATGCTCCATATGTCTAAAAATAGACATAGTCTAAAAATAGATTTTGCGCCAGAATTTGCCTGCGGGCCCACTTAGTGAGGGCGACTTCATTTCACTAAGCTCCATCATCTTGCTGCATTTCCAGCATCGGCTAGGATTATATTGTGACCCCATGAATGTATATATAGAAGGAGGTTTTGTTCATTTGTATCATCCAAGAATTGTTCATTTATGTAATGTACTAGAGGTTGCCCCCTCGAAGTGGCTTATTTCTAAGGCGTTGATATCTCTTTTCTTCTATTTTTGGAGCTGGTTACACAACATTTGGTATCAGAGCTTTGGATTCTAGGGTTTCGCTGCTCCAAACATGTCATCGTGGAATTTTCTCTATAATTGTTTTTATATGAAGGTTCATAAGCTATAAAAAAAACCCATTTCAAAAGAAATCCCGAGGAACTTCCCTTAAAATTTTCAAATATTGTTTTGCAATATTTACAGATATATGATCTACGGAAGTTAGGGTTTTTGCAAGCTCATGAATTTCATCTCAAAGAGGTGACCTTGGGAAAATCGTCATAACTCTCTCTGAGCATCAGATTGGAATTCTGTAAAAAGTGGCTAAAATTACATGGATTGTGGTTTCCTGTGCATCTATTTTAGAACAAAAGTAAAAAACAACAACATGGAGCATGTCGTATAAGCTCGCTCTACTGAATCAGTCCATAACTAGGTAATTTCGGGAGGTTGGGCATAACTTTGCCTTGAAGAATCCAAATCAGGTCAGACCTATGGCATTGAAAATAATATTCAGAGGGATAATAAAAGACCGACGATAAAATCTTGGGGATCCAAAATCTCAGAGATACATAGTTTCAATATCGAGCTTGTTTAGTCAATTTAATGTCTTAAATTTCTATCATAAATTATCGACTGAAGTTGGTAATATTGTGAAGTGAAAGTGCACGATATATGCTAGAAGCATTTCTTACTTAGTTTACTTTGGTGATTTTATGTGTGAAATTTGTTTTGATAATGTGTTTATTTTGAATGTCTAAATGGAACTGATAAACTAAACTATAATTTATGAAATGAAATGCTAATTTAACTAAATTCGAAAAATTACAATGAAAATCTTAACTAGTTTGTTAGTAATCAGTGATTGATTGAGAAAAATTAAAGTTCTAGAGACAAGAAAGAACTCTAATATTTTTGTATATTTTTGGAAACTTTTATATGAATGAAACTTGAAACAAGAAATCACTAAAGAGTATTCACACTTAAAAATAAATTTAATGATTGAAAAATAAAATTTGCAAGAAGGAAGAAAAGGAAATGTTTTTTTAAGAAGGAAAACTAATCTATGATAACTATTATTGCATGAAAAGAAACTAATCTAAGCTTTGATAAACTAATCGATGATAAAATAATCTATGCTAAATCAATCGATGCCAACTACTATGATAAATTATCTCACATTTTTTTAACCATCTAGGAAATAAATCTACTCAACATGAGAGGAATAAAGCATCTATTCTAACATAATGATATTATGGAAATGATGATAACAAATAATGAAATGATAAATTGAACATCTACACTATAGAAATCTGGAAATGATTGCAATGGAAATAAAATCATGTATCTACACTATGAAATAAAATGAAAACATAGATGTATCTATGAATAGAACACAACAAAATGTATCTATGCTATAGAAACAAAATGAAAATAGAACATGAATAAAACACAGTGAAAGCATAAAAGGTTGATCTATGAAATAACAAAAACATGAACAAAATAAACATCTTCTATTGCAGGGGCCCTCCACAACATATGGTTCAAAGCTATCTTACTAATAGTTAGTTGCGCATCAAGTCTTCAAGGTACTTCTTCATTAAAAAGGAAATGAAAAACAGAGTTTTAAAACTTCACAATATGCTTCAGAAAATTAACCCATCCTCTTCGTTTCAATGGAGTGTTTATATAGGGTTTGCAATGTAACTTCATGGAGATTCATATGGCTAAAGATCAAAACTGAATGGACCCCTATTTGCCACGAATTTGATGAAGCATATTCCATTCCAACCTCTATTTGCTTGACTGGGCATTTATTGACACATGGGCGCAATTTTTTCTCATGCAAATACAAAATAGGGCTCCAAAGAACCTGAAATATCTCCCAAATGTTAATGAGTTTGGGAAAATTGCTCATAAAAAAATTAATTGGGCCTGTGCTGAACAAAACCCAAGTTTTTGTGTTGCGATATTCTCTTTGGTTTGCTCATAAAACGTGTTTGAAGTTGATTGGTCAAAACTGTTGCGATTTTACCTTGACCTTTGCCTAGAGGTCCACATGTGTGAGCTGGGTGGAATTTGACCAACAAAAATCCATATTGGAGCTTCTAGAAACAATTTCTGTGTGTTGGATTTCATTCTAGAGTGGTGCTACTACCTCAACCATGGAGACAGTTGCGGAAACTGTAGAAACTTGAACTGTCAAACTATCATTAGTAAGACCATGCATAATTCTCTTTAATTCATTAAAAAAAATAGAAATAATAATAATAAACCATGTAAACATGTATGCGGGAATTTGGGGCGTTTATGAAGAAATATGGTTAAAAATGATGACAATGAGTGAATGGAATGATGTGAAAATGGATGGTTTGATCAACAAAATTATGACAAATTGGAGGCTCAACATTCCCCCACACCGGAGATTTTGTGTCCTCATGCAAACAAAGCATTGCAAAGTTTCATAATCTAATTGGTTCGTTGTGTTCCTTTATTCTGTCATTTCAACTAAATCCTTGACCAAATCTCCAAGAGAGCAATATTGACCCTTAATCTCAATAAGGTGCACTTTTCTCCAACCCTTCATTATTTATTATATGCAACTTGTGTGAAAAGAAATGATGCCCACATAATAGCATATCCAAGTACTTTTCACTATTTTAATTGTGCTCGAATTGTTCAAGCCTTGGTAGAATACCATATTGTGAAGAACACATCAAGACTTTTACTCCATATATAGAATGTGATTTCCATCCTTGAGAAGTTCATCCCATTAGTATGGCTGGAAATGATCATAAATTGCAGCCCATAATGATTGTCTTCTTATCTTCCATGCATAGCAACCAATCATATTTCAACAATGTTATCAAATAGTTTCTTCAAGAACTCGCAAACTAATGAATAAAGAATACTTCCCAATTTGAAACTTTTGATAGGATGAGTTGCACATAACACAAAATAAGAGTTGTTGTTGAGGGTTATACAACTTATCAAAACCTAAAATATGCTTCCATGTGATTTCAAGAGCATGTGAACAAAGCCTTGATGCAATATTCTTCTTGTGGCTTTGTACTCAAAGGAAAGTATTTACAGAAAGTTATTTATGAGAAGGAAATGTTAGCAATACTACATGCACTAAAGAAATGGTGACCTTACCTAATGGGAAGACACTTCAAGGTAAAAATTGATCATGATAGTCTTAAACACTTTTTGGAACAAAGACTATCTTCAGAAGAGCAGCAAAAATGGATCACAAAGATGTTGGGTTATGACTTTGAAATAATCTACAAAAAAGGGAAGCTTAATGTTGTTGCAGATGCACTCTCAAGAAAGAATGAAGAGGTGGAAGCATTTCTTTGTGCCATTTCTATTATCCAACCAGATTAGATAACCAAAGCAAGAGATGAATGGAAGAAGGAAAAAGATGTATGGACACTCATTCAAAAGTTGCAGCAAGATCCTAGTACATCTGATACATTTAGTTGGAAAAATGATTCCTTATGGTACAAAGATCGCTTATATCTTTGTAAGAATTCCCAACTAAAACAAAATATTCTTCTGAAATTGCACACTTCTCCTTTAGGAGGAAACTCGAGATTTTTAAAAACTTACCACATGTTGAAGAAATATTTTTTTGGGATGGCCTTAAATCTGATATTCAAAATTTTGTGGTGGAATGTTTGGTTTGTGTTACACAACATTTTGTCACTTTATCCTTTGTGCTCTCCCCTTGTTCCCGAATCCTGGAGGACACTGCGGTTTTCTGTGTACCCCAACCCCCATAATTAAAATATTCCATTACATCCCTTATAGTTTGAAGAACAAACTCTTTGTTGATCATTCCTGGAGTAACTCCCTAGAAACATACTTATTTGGAGCAGTGTGACCCTTCTGTGTCTCACAAGCGCCAATGACCCATCATAATCTTGTGAGCAACGCCGATCGGTGCTAGTATGAACATCACACTCATGGAAATCTAATTCTGGAAGATTTTTTAAAATGGAAATGAAGTTTCATCGCCTAGAAGCTTCGACAGTGGAGAGCTGGATGTTTTTTGGTCAGGATATGGCCAAGCTTCCTCCCTTGGGCCTCTTGTTCCTAAAAAAGAGGAACCTCCTAAAGAGATAAGACATTTTCCCATCATAACTGGATCCATGTCCCCTCCTCCATCTTTATAAATTCATCATCCTCCAATGCCTCTACTAGTTAGAACAGAATAGAAGAGCATAGCAGAGAAAGGTTTGAAGATTTTCATAAGCTTTGAAGGAGAGAGTTGAGCCCTTAGCCTTCTCACACTGAGTTGAAAATGAGTGCTTTGGAGACATGCCCAGATTCGGACCCGCTGAAGTAGAGCTTCGACATAAAGGCATAGGTTGTAACTCCTCTTCCATTAATAATATGATACAACTGATATTTATTTTCCATTCTTGTTCATGTTTATGATAAATAATTCTAGCATTCCTTGATCAGTTAGATAGGTTATACTTGTATATACATGTTTCACTTGTATGCTTCTTGTTGTTTCTTGGTCACTTGTGCAAGTAATTGAATGTTGGTAGCAGCGAAGATCAAGTTTTTGGAAAATCGAAGGATCAAGCAACTTTGATGAAGAGCAAAATCGCAACATCTTATTGAGGTAGGCCATCTCCTTTGATATATGTTTGATTTATAATCTAGGAAAGTAGGTATTAGGTTGTTCCCCTTGTTTCTAGACCCACTCTAGGGCTAGAGGGATCGTCTCTGTCCACAGAGATACTTTACATATACAACATTTTTCCAGCAAAATAAAGTGGATACAATTAAGACCTCTGGTCTGCTACAACATTTATCCATTCCAAATCAACGTTGGGAGGATGTTTCAATGGATTTTATCATAGGTTTACCTAAGTTCGAAGGAAAGAGTGTCATCATGGTGATAGTTGATAGACTTACCAAGTATGCACACTTTTGTGCATTATCTCATCCATTTAAAGCAAGTACAGTTGCTACTACATTTATGGACACAATTCAAAAGCTACATGGAAACACAAGGGTTATTGTGAGCGACAGAGATCCCATTTTTACTGGAAATTTTTGGACGGAGTTATTTTCTTGTTTGGGTACTCAATTAGCTCATAGCTCATCTTATCATCCTCAATCTGATGGTCAAACTGAGATAGTAAATAAATGTTTGGAAGGATATCTTCGTTGTTTTGTATCTAATAAAAAAACACAATGGGTCAAGTGGTTACCTCTTGCTGAATGGTGGTATAACACTTCCTTCCATACTGCAGCAAAAATGACCCCATTTATGGCACTTTATGGATATCATCCGTTGTCCATCGCATCATCTTTAAGAGAATATTATAAGGTTCAAGCAGTGGAAGATCACATCGAGCATCAACAAAAAGTTCTCAAACTCTCAAAGGATAGCCCAAATTGGCACACAATCGAATGAAATAACTAGCATATCAACATTGCAACGAGAGAAGTTTTGATGTAGGCGACTGCCTATTTTTACGACTGCAACCATACAAATAAATGTCCCTCAAGAAAGATAATAAGGGTATTATATTATCGCCAAATTACTATGGTACTTACAAGGTGTTGCAAAATATTTGTACTATGGCATACAAATTGGAACTTCCTCCATCTTCCCAAGTGCCTCTAGTTTTCCATGTTTCATGCTTAAAGAAGGTTATTCGTGACAAAATTCCAGTTCAAACAATATTGCCAGAACTTGATGAGGAAGGAAAAATCATATTTGAACCTTAAGCAATCACGGAAATAAGAACTCGACAACTACGAAATTGATCAATTTCAGAATATCTCATCAAGTGGAAGAACTTACCCACTGAATATTCCACATGGGAGGATGAGAATTTTATATGGAAACATCCAGAACTACTCAAGCATTGAGGACAACACTTTTTGAAGGAGAGGGGCATGTTAGGGCCCTATATTACTAGCGTAGTCCCTTATTGTTGTTAGTGTAGCCCCCTTATTGTTATTGTTGTACCCATGTAGTCCCCATATTGTTATTATTGTGCCCCATAATAGCCCACTATTGTTATTGTTGTGCCCTTACGTTATTATTGTTAGGTCGAATAGGATTATATTGTGACCCCATGGACTCCTATATATATAAAGGAGGTTTTGTCATTTGTATCATTCAAGAATTTTTCATTTATGTAATATAAAGGAGGTTTCCCCCTCGAAGTGGTTGATTTCTAAGTCGTTGGTCTTTCTTTTCTTCTATTTTGTGAGTTGATTTCATAACAATAAACCATCTATAAGTGAAACATAGTATTGATATTTACCCAATGAGGGAAAAAGTACTGGTAAAAACACATCATTAGGTATTAGCTTCAAGAACCCTATTTTTCTTGGCATGTTAAATGGAAACCTAAACCAATTATGTTTACTATAGAAACAATGCTCACATAAAACCAATATCTAAAAAGTAATTAGATATTATTTCAACCATACCTTTTTTATGCAAATCCTAAAGTCCCTTCTCTTTGATTTTTCCCAATCTTTGATTCCAAAGCATTTTATTCTCTTTATGCATAAGAGGGGTGCTATCTACTTTTTTTCTAACCTTAGGAACCAATATCATTCTTATGTATTCATTCATGATGGTTACCTCAACCTTGTATAATATTCCACTCCAAACTCTTCCAATTCCATTGGTACTCCTGTTGTATTTATCCTTTCATCTTTTGTGCACCTGCATTGCTCAAATTATTTGCAGATATTAGGATTTTTTAAACCTTGTAATATGTATAACTCTATGGAGGGTTTTAAACCCCATCTTTTAGTAGTGGCATAACCTTTCAATGTCATATAATTTTTATTTTTTAGTGATCTAGTAAGATTAAATCACCTCATTATACTTTTCATATTCACAAAATAAATATTTAAAGGAATTTATATGAATTAAAACCAACACGTTAATATAGAATACATAATGATCTAAGTGTGTACTTGAATATGCTAAGTACAAATCCTCTTCTCCTTCTATAGAAGGGGTATCATCACAAGCCTTACTTTTATCAATATTTCTATATCTAGTATCATTTTTCAAATACCCTACCTTACCAAATTTCCAACATTTTCTTATAATTTTTCTAACTTTGATATATGCATGGACTTATTTTTTATTTCTAAGGCTTAGGGTAACCTCTCACAAAAAAGGCATCCTTGTTGGAACCGTCCATGAATTTTTAACTTTTTACCGTCAATGAAGGAATATAAGAATATTGGATGATGGTAAAAAATGAAATATAAATAAATTTTATGTCACGATGTGTCATTGCTTACAATGAATATAATACATATATTTTTTTCACAATGGGAAACCCTATCATAACTCAGTTGTCAAACTAATAGTGAGAAAAACCATCACTAACTTCTATCAATGCTTAAATTTGCATATATATATATATATATATATATATATATATATATATATATATATAGAAATTCAGGTAGGAGTGAATAGAAATAAAAGGAACAGTACAGGTAAAACTCTAACATAAGCACATATAGCATGATGCTTATAGGCTTTAACATAAACATAAAATAGGGTCACAATATGAGACTCGCTAACCCGATCAGCCTCACTACCCCGACTATAGATGTTTGGGCATGTTAGAAAAATATTGTCTTTGTCCTAACTCACATCATGCAATCCCACATCATGCACCGTGAACCCTAAATTCTAAATCTTGAAACTTGAAACTCATGTGTTCACCCAAGGGCCATCTACATGCTATGTAAAACAATAACCTTTTGGGATAGAGTAATTAGATTCAAGGGTCTTTTAGTTGTTCAATAAAATTAATAAAAGTGACTTGACAATTTTTTTGTTTGATTTTGAGAGTTTTTATGTATTTTGTTCAGTGTTAGTATGCTCATGATAGATTTCATTTTTTATAAAATGGATCTACTTCATGGTTGGAAATGGAAATCGCAAACGGGCAGTTATCCTTGCTCTTGTGCATTCCATAAATTCATAATTGAATATGAAAATGACTAGGTTCGGGCCTTTCAAATCTTGTAATGTTGCTTACAGAGATCTATCCTTACTTGTTAAACAATGATGAATTTCTTTGAAACACATACGGGTGAAATCCCGAAATTGGGAAACACTTTTTGGCGGACGGTTAGAATTTGGGAGAAATTTTTAATTTCTTGTCCAAGAAAATAGTCAACTCTATTTCTTGACCGAGAGTTTAAAAAACTCTCGTCTGAGAGATTTTAAATATTTCTCACGAGAGTTTGATTGGGTTTAACTGGAGTTAAAATTCTCTCGGATGAGGGTTATGCATTTTCTCGTCCAAGATTTTTATTAACATAAACTCTCGGGAAGACTTTCGGACGAGAGTTTAAAAAAATCTCGAACGAGAGTTCTTTAACTCTCGTCCGAGAGTTTTTTTAACTCTCGTCTGAGAGTTTTATTCTTATAATAAAACCCAAAAATTCTTCATTCACCCAGCATTCTGCACTGTCGTTTTCATTTTGACGCTGTCATTTTCGCGATTTCTTGGACTGGAGCTGTCTTTTTGGATTGGAGTTTTCACCAGGATCCAGGTTTCACGATTTCCATATTGTTTATATCGCATTTCCCTATAATTATTTCTTATCTATTCAAAAAATTCAGTGTCTGTTTCTCTGCAACTTAGATATAAATAGGCTTAACAAGATTTCCATGTTGACATTGTTGCACAATGCACATTTATGTTTGGATCAGCACTTATTGATTCAGGCTTTTCAAAATCTAAATTTCAAAATACAACCCCATCCCTTAATTATGGATAGAATCCTAGATTATGAAAATATTGGTAGGCCATATGGAATTTATGGTCCCTAGGATCAAGCACTCATATTAATCTTATCTCGACTTTAATTCAGAAACATTTCTTGAGCAGTGATTTGAAGTTAATGGCGACTCTAACTTCCGACAATTTTGAGAATTTTGGCTCTGCCATGCCACGCATCACCGTTATACTGTGCAGAGAGCTTATCAGTTGATATGACCAAGAAAGGGAAATTGGTGGTGATATTCAGGTATGTGGGAGCTTGTTCCTCCTCCACTGGATCCTCAACACCCCTCCTCTAACCCAGTCGGTCCACGCTAATCTTGTTTAAGATCCCGCTCACTTCTTCTTCATTGTTCAACATCCTCGTAAACTTCTTCCAATAAAAAACTCATAAAAACATGCAAAAGATAGTTCCTACTATTGCACTGCAACTTAAATTCTGCAAAGTTTCTCCAATCTTGTGGAACCCTAATAGCATATTTTCTTTATCAAGCTTGACAGTTGAAATTCCTTATCAAACCCTGAGTGCCAAAATTCTTTTGAAACCCTAAAAACTATAATTTGAGCCCCATGTTATATCCCTTGCCCTATATTATGACAACAACTTAGAAGAGGTCGATGTAGGGAAGGTGATTCATGTCAAACAGAGACTCTGAATCCATTAATGAATTTTGTTTTCGAAGATCAGCCCTTCCAGCTCCTCTCTTTTGCATCCCACTTCCTTCGTTGAACCCCAACTCCCCTCATTGGTCCAATCCACGCCTCAAAAACCCTATCTCCCCTCATAATTACAATCCATGCCCCAAGACCCCTCACTCGTAAACCATGATTTTACATTAAACCCAATTGACGAGATGAAGCTCAACTTCCTTAATCTATCAAGGTTGGAAAAAGCTTTAAAAGAGAGAGACATGTTTTCCTTTCCTACACATCAAGTAAAATAGCTCAAGTGAGCATACTTCAAAACTTGTCAATTTGGTCTAAAAAATGACTCTTAACAATTTAATACTAGGCCACTAGGTGTATAATCCCAACCTTTGAAGGATTCATCAAAATTGAACAAAGAGGGAAAAAGAAGAGGTCAGGAAGCAAACCTTCAACTCCTAGATGAATTAAGGGGTATGTTGGTAAATTCAAGATGCATAAGGATGATAACGAATTATTTCCCTACTTCTAGCATCACCCCAAAATCAAAATCCTCAACTATAAAGCCAATCAACAACTCCTAAAAGGGAACTGGAAATCGAAAAACTTTGTGGTCATGATGATCCAAGAGACTAAATCCTCTAGTGAGGTCATTTCAAATATAATAATTAAATGGGGTAGAGATTTTTATGTGATCATGATAAATGCTTAGGGACATTTAAGGGGCCTTTCCATCATCTAGAACACTCGAGAGATTCAAATATTAAATATGTTTTCCGCATTTCACATTCTCTCAATCCAATATAGGATAATTGGTTAAGCATAGACATTTTTTCTTTATAACATATATGGCCCAACCTCTCCAAGATACAAGACTATTTTCCTTGATTCCATTACTCGGATGCACAAGCTCCTTGCTCTTGGCCCTTGGATCCTTGGTGGTGACTTCAATTTATAAAATCATTGGATGAGAAGTGTGGCAACATCAGAAGCCTTGAAGCATTCTCAACTCTTTTCAAATATATAGTGACAGAACTGCACCTAATAAATCCTTCCACTACCAATCGTACCTTTACTTGCAACAACAGAAGAGGAGGGGTTTAGCAATTGGCATCCGAATTGGATCGCTTCCTAGTATTTGAATCTATCATTGTGTTGACGAACGCTCTCTAGCCTAGTATAGAAGAGAGTTGTAATGGCATGTCCTATTGTAACACACCCCCTTATCTTGCCAAAGGTGGTTACTATGTTACCCTAACACTGTACAATTCAAACATGAGGCATTCCTCAAAGCTCTATTTCTTAAAGGATATTTACAATCAATATGAGGTTGGTTTCATTTTACTTTTATGTGGATTAGATTCAAATTAACTCTACGTCCAGTCACAACATGTTACTCAAGAAATTACATAGTTATTTTCCCTTGGATTGTGGGTGGATATTCGATTCTTTAAATAAGAACTAAAATTCCATACCTAGATTATATAAAAATATAGAATAACTACATTTAAAGGCTTACTCACATATGCTCATCCAAATTGATACAATAGCAAAATATACTTTAAAAAACACCCATCAAATTTGATATTATGTTGCCTTCGTTCTGAGAGAGATTTGCTAGTTGTTTTTCCTATTACCTTGGAGACCTTATTGCATGAAATCTGTCACTTTAATCATTAGGAAAGGCATTGTACTCAAAAGTAGAATCTAATCTAATGTCATGTGTCAAAAGATAAGTCACAGAATTGAAGTATAATCACACTGCAATGATGAATATAAGGACTGGAAAAATAAATCATCTATAAATCTAAAGCTTGGTGCTTGAAGTATGAGTCATGTGCATGAAACCCTCATGAAGTTCAATAAAATGGTTCCATGTGGTGCCATGTACTCATAAGCATATTCCTTGTACTTATTCAAATGGTTTCAATGGTGTGTTGAGTGCAACTAGTAGTGGTGGAGGAAGGTGGAATAAAACCAACAATACTCTCTTGTTTGTGGAATTGAAAGTGAAACTGTGGGATGCTTTTCATGAATGGGAGAAACATGTCTAAAGTGTTCCATAACAATTATAGAGTTAGAGGAGGAACCTTGAAAATTATGGCTACATTTCTATAGAATCTCTCTCCTTGTTACATTGTCCACCTTATCATCATTTGCATATCTCACAGTTAAGATCTTATGAAGATATCCCTTCATTCTTTGATACCTCAATTTTGTATAAATCTGGTCTAAGTGACATTTAACCTTACTTTCTTCGAGGACTGTGACTATTCTCCTCATGCAAGGAATCTTGGTAACCCAACCAGCTTATAGATCTCCCTGCCAAAACAAAGTCATTTAAACAAAATTTGATTATAGAATGAAAGATACTTACTTGATAAGTGAAGATAAAGTCTTCATCTTTATTTCTTCGATGGTGGAGAAAATATGTGTTAGTGATTTCTTTTTGAATGATCTTCTTCAAGGGTAAGGATTAGATCTTGGTTGTAATGATGATAAAGTCTTCTTTTTTGCACTCTTTTGTACCAGTCCTAGGAAAGCTCGGTTCCTAGTCTTTAGATAATATTACTTTTACTTCTTCTTTACATAAGAATATAATTACATAGTCAACATGAAGACCGATGTAGTTATACTTTTCAACATGCCTATGCGTTCACACATAGTACCTATATAGTACTTGTTATCCATTGGTTGATGACATTCAACTGTCGATTGATAATTTGTTTTCTAATTTGTTTATGAGGGGCAGGCGAGCCCTACAGAGACCCCTCCATGGCATCAAGGGAGCCCTACAGAGATGCCTCCATGAGACGAGGATTATCAGGTACATTGGTTGTTTAGTTATGTCATGTTTTCAAGTAGGTTATATTTATTGTTCGTTGTGAAAAATTGATTAATGTGAATTTTTTTTGTCCTGCACAGGTAGACGCACTCATCTGACTCATTCACCCAGTCAGGAAATCGAACAAGAGGCGCCCCAAGGACATGTTCCCATTCGCCCTATTACTGGTGAGGGGAAAAGGAGAACAATGTCTTAGCCTGTGGGATTCATCCCACAATTGGATACTTCTCCAGGTAAAATCTAAATGAAAATTTATTTTTTGATGTATTTTTAATTTCAAACTTATTGTGGTACTCATGTACCCAAATTCTAACAATTTAATGTTTTTTACAGTGGGTCATAGACACATTCATTCCTCGCCAGGGAACCATGGTATGAACGAGGGTATTATACACGGCATAGGTACACATTAGATCAATTGCTAGTTAAAATTTTCAATTTTACGTTATATTCAATGTTGAACAGGTGAATTTTTTTTTCAAATGACATGTATTTAATGTGAAAACATTATGCTCCATAGGTGCAAAAGTTGGAGTTGGGGTTGGCCCTATTGCTGGTGAGGGGCAAAGGAGAACAATGTCTCAGCCTGTGGGATTCATCCCACAATTGGATACTTCTCCAGGTAAAATATAAATGAGAATTTATTGTTTGATGTATGTTTAATTTCAAACTTATTGTGGTACTCATGTACCCAAATTCTAAAAATTTAATGTTTTGTACAGTGGGTCATAGACACATTCATTCCTCGTCAGGGGACCATAGTGTGAACGAAGAGGAAGAGATAGTTTTTCCAGCAGGTATTTTCAAATTACCAAACAAGTTTTTTAAATACAAATTTTCCTTATAAATTATTTAATTTTTAATATGTGCAATAATTTAACATGTTATAGATGGTGGTGGTCGCCCTCCTAGGGGTAGAGGTCGTAGGGTTCATGATTTTGCTCGAAATCCGAGCTATGATCCCCTTTACACCCATCCTAGTGATATTCCTGAGCAGATGACTTGGGAAGATACCATCTCCTTACTTACTTTTGATGGGATGAGGGAGCATTCCACGAGATTTCACAATGAATTGCAAAGTTGCAATCTCTCTGCCCCTAGTCGAAATTGTCTCCAAATTGTTTTGCACAATTTGGAGAGTTTGATGGAGACTTATCATGGGGTTGGACCATCAACCCAAGTTTTTTTTGACATGATGCATAGGAGGAGAGCATCAGTGATTGGTATCCACTCCTACAATGAAGTCAAAGGTAAGGTCACTAAAGAAATGGCCTTGTCACTATTTTACTTGTGGCCTGAAGACAAAAAAACGTCTGAAGATTGCAAGATTCAATGATCCTATTATTGCACCCCATATTTGTGAGAAGTTCCTGTATGCATACGGGAAGTTCCCAGATAATGATGAGGTGCCGCAATATTTTGTTAGGATGTTGTTTGCTCAATTCCGAGAGCACATGGACCCTAACTATATAGATACTGGGTCCAAATTCTATGGAGCTGGAAAAGGTCGTACATATGAATGACCTGATGCTATGCGAGATGTTGGGTTTAGGCTTCCAGCACCTCGTTTATCAGCTCGACCACCTAGGGTATTTACACTTCCATAGGAGTTAGCCCTTATCTCCAGTGCTGCATCACAAATGAGGGATAAGATACAAGAACATATTGCAGCTACTTTAGGAGGGGTGGAAGTTGGCTTAGGGACAAGCCAACCTTCATCTAGTGCAGGAGGGCGTCCATTTGTGAGTATCCCAGATGACGTGTTGAGGGAGATGGAGCGAGATGAGCTTATTGAGTATGCATCCTCATGTAGAGACCTCTATGAGCAATCCAGGACAGTAAAAATGCACACCATGGGCGAGGTATGTACAAACAGGTTTTGATCTAACATGTTTTTTTTTGTGTATATATACATTTAGTCTAAAAAAAATGACGCCAATATATTTACTTAACTTATGCAGTTTACAACATTTCTAGAACAAAATTGTCTTTCCCTTCGTGCTCATTCTGTAGATTGTGGACATGATCATGTACAGGTGCCACAGCCATTACTCATTACTATCTATCTATATTTTTGTATGTCAAATTGAAATTGAATTTATGTCACATAAATTTATATGGTATGAGTCTTAACATTATGGAATTTTCAGGTTAGCGCTACACATGAAGGGCTACCTAAAGAGATTATTCCTTCTGAGGTTCTAGTTGTGACACAGGTATCGATACTTTTCGTTAAGCATATTTATAGTGTTTATTATATTTCTTTTCGCAAACATGACTGTTAACTTTGGTTTCTACTTTTCAGGGTACAGAGGATATTGACATGATGCAGACAGAGCCTCAAGGAGATCCTGTAGTCTCTGGGTCAGAGAATCTACATTAAACCATGGTAACCTCTTACCCTTTCTTCGTTGGTATCATTGCCACATTATAAACATGCTATCTAGTGAATTTATAGACATTCGAGAGGTTCCTTTATGTATCTAGTGAATTCTAAAACTAATATTTAATTTTCAGTAATTTAACTTTGAGCCATAGTCAATTCACTAGGTTACTAACAGTATAGGTAACCGGTCAAACTGGCCGGTCAACATGCCCACCAGTCAAACCGACCAGTCAACATGCCCACCGATCAAACCGGCTGGTCAAATCCTAGAACACCAGGAAGACACTACCCCTACTGAAACATAATAACTAGTATGACTCTTTAACTACCAATATGGGATAAGTATTGGCATAATGTATCAAGTAGAGTGCAATGTTTAGTAATAAGAAAGGATATGGTTCTCTCAGCATGTCTTTCCAGAACAACACGAGTTTCATTTTGGACAAAAGACCAAACATCCTATGTCTGGTCACTGGACCGGCCTCGAGTCAGTGACCGAATCGGCCGGTTTGGTCACAAACTTCTACCGAGTCAATCCGACCAGGGGTTTGGCTCGGTTGGCTTGGTCGATTCGGAGCCGGTCCGACTGATTTTCGGAACCCCTCAAGAAACAAATTTGAAGTCTAATATCTCACAATTGGAACAAAAAAAAAGTCTTATTTCTGGAATTGAAAAATGAAGCTTATGTGACATACCTTAATCTATCTGAAGCAAGATATACATTCTGAGACTATATGATTGGGATATAAGATTGCATGGATATTCTAATACTAGCTCAGTTGGAAGTATGAAGAATGCACATCTAGTGTTATATTACTTGATTCTGTTACTTTGGGAGCACTATTGAATCTAAAAACATGGCTTTTTATTGTGAAGCCTATTGGTTGTTGAAGCTTTTTGAGCATGTGTTGGTGTAGTAGAGGGTTTATTACCATCACCATCAAATTGTTGTACATCCACATGAACAATATTATCTCAAAGTTGGGCATCACTAGATTCTGGAAGGAGAGAGCACATCATCCTCATAACATGACACATAATGATTCATGTATCCTGGAAAATGTTTACTATTATGATTAATACATGTGTCTTTAGACCTTTGATAGAAGTCGTTTTCTTTGGCCTGGTAATAGACTAAAAGGAGAAGAGAGTTGTGATGTGAGCAAGAGACTCTAAGAATATGGAGGGGTGATGATTCAACCCCAAGAGATAGCATACATCACACAGAGCTACATAGAAACCCCAATATATGTAGAAATTTTAGTGGTAGTGTTTAGGACAAACATAAACCCCTTTGATTTCTCCTCCAATTCGACGTCATGCAATGAATCTTCAATTTCACAGGAGGAGAGGGTCATTGTGGAGAAGGGATTTTATTTTCATCCCTCACCTCTTCAAACACCAAGGGAAAGGGAGCCAGATCTACTCCTTTTTGGTTCAGTGTGAAGAAGAAATAGGCACGACTACCAATTTGCAACACCTCGAATTTTTGGGCGGCATCGTATGGTTTCTAAGGGAGAGAAATAAACCTTTAATATTTCACTGCAAGAGTCCCCTTTTGTTTTTCTGGTCGAGCTAAATTCTCTTACTAGCTGAGACATACATTATAAGTTCTCAATTTTGGTTGGAGTTGTTGGGCTGCATCTACCTGAGCTTGAGGGCCAATATTCCACATTCCATCTGTTGCACGAATATTGCGAGAAGGGAAGAGTAATCATATTTATTAGCACGAGTTTCCTAATCGTATAACAATCATTGTGCACCCTTGCAATGACTAAGCCAATTAATCTCTGAAGGCTGCGTATAAGCTAAATGAGTCTGAGTTTACACTATCCAGAGGTCCTAGCATCACTAACTCGTGTGTTTATTTTTTCTCACTAAGGGAAACACGAGTTCCTTATCTATGGTATGGGTGAATGCAAACATCTAGGCATAAAATGAACTTCTGGACTCTTCATTGCGTGTGAGATATTCATCTAGAAAGGTCCAGTGAATGGAACACACCAGTCCCATGTTTCTATACTCAGTGTCCCTTATTTACATGTTTTTATTCACAACATAAAATATTGGTAGTCTTCTGGTTGTAGTGGATGTCATTCTGGGAATTAATATGAATAATTGTTACTCCTATTTCTGAGTTATATTTGGTAGTCGTGTGTGAATATTATGCTTGGAATATGTCAGTTTGAACTTTGGGTGGTTTATTTTCGGTGCATGTCATTTCATATGAGTATCTTCTGAATTAAAATCGTTAGTAAAGCGCATACAACAATACCCAGACAAATTTTTTGACACAAATATGAATGAAAATTTCACATAGACCCAGAAAGCTATTGCAAGGAATTTTACAACCAGGGTGATGGTGGGGTTGATAGTGCATTGAATCTAGACTGTACATTGGGCACATTGAGTAGTAATACTAGCATAGGTCCGTCTAGCCCTTTTCATGATATGGACATTGAAGTTGCCAACCATTGGTGCATTTCTTGAGTTTACCCAAATGGTCATCATATCAGATATTGGAACTAAGACATATGCAATCTCTAGCTTCAGAATAGTTGGGTTCAGTACTAATTGACCCTAGTGTGTGCTAGGTTAATATCCCCCCTTGAACAAACCTAGAAATAATTTTTTTCATTGGGTTGGTTCTCCTGTATTTCTTATTTATTATCTATTTTATAATATTTTCTCTTGACTAGACCTTGTATCAAGCTGCATTGTGGAAGACAAGTAGATATGGATTAATTCATTCGAACTTTGTGTGATGGTGCATTGTATACATTGAATATGGACACATTCACGTTGAGATTGTCAATTCCTGGTGCATTTCTTGAGAACCCAAATGCTCAACATATTAATATTACAACTCAGGCATATGCAAAACTCAAGCTTTATAATTTCCTAGTTTGATATCCAGAATTAGGATTGATATACCTGCCATGTTTGATATTGAATGCAAAATAACTACACAGGCCTATCAAATATCAATAATGAACTTAACTTTGAACTATTCCAAAGTAATAACCATGCACAATAGCACTTAGAACAAACATATACTTTGGGAAAGCGGATATGTGTATGTTGATCAGTGGGAAATTAATTGACCCAAGTATATTTAATTATCTTTTCTTAAATATTCACAGGTTATATATGGTGTCGAAGGAAAACTGGGTAGCTCGATGACTGTAAGTAGACAAGCACACCAATGCAGAAGTCATATGGTAATTGTGATATATTTTCCTCTCTGACTCTAAGCTATATCCTTCTCTTCAACAGCATTAAAGAATATCTAATTTTTACAGTCCTACAGTTTTAGAATTTTAGAATCAGTCCCCACCTATCAGATGACACATTACTGGCTTGTTTAGCATTGGGGGTTTGACAACATTGGTCTAAGAGTTTTTTCCTCATAAATGCTCAATACATAATCATGAAATCCTTACCCACATTTAGCCATTTCTATGCAGTTATTTACTTTTCATCATGAACTCCTTGACTTTTACTCCTTGTTGTTTATGAACTCTTCATCAAGGTTGAATTGAACTTATTTTTCAAAGAATAAATTTCTTCCTTAGACGACTGCATCCCTGATCTATAGGTATTGATTACTGCAATTGCTTACCTACAGTTCTTTGAAATGCAACACCATGATGCTATTAAGGCTCTTAATATCTATACGCGAGCTGGTAAATAGGTATATTTGGAAATCTATTGTTACAGAAGTGTTGTAATTGATGTCCTCAGTTTCAAACCCTATCAAAACAATGCATATACCTATACTTTTTTTTTAAGGATGATTGTGATCCAACATTACTTTTTTCCAAGAACAAATGCTTCAGCGGCATTCCCTCTTAACATGTTTGAAGTTTTTATCATTATTTACTTCCTCTCATAATGCATATACATACTTTCCTATTCATTTCCAAATGTTTAGTTTACCTAAACAAATTTTGTGGCAGCATTTCTATTGGATTCATTAATTCATTAGATGATGTGATGTCTCATTGAGTCGTTACATAGTAGGAGAAGAGGATTAAATTCCAACATCTTGACTTGCATGTTCCCTAGTAGGACAAACGACAAGAACAAGAATAGGCAGTCTTTTATGATCTTGGAGGAATGGTGACTTGACTATCACCTCAATAGCAGGAAACAAAAATGCTACTATCATTGTCTTCCTTCGTGCTTGTCAATTGAGCCATTTTCTTTGCACTTTTCCCTGAAGACCCATTTAACCATTTGCACTTTTTTCTTTAGGAAAATCATCAAGTTCCAGTGTTTCATTTCTCTATATGGAATCACATTCCACCTCTATTACTTTGTCCCATTATTATTTCCATGTGCATTGAATCACGTTCTACCAGAATTGTGGTGAATTTGTGATCAAAGCCATATATAATTGTTGTAAAGCCAACTGCTGCAATCTTTTTGATTTCTTGCTTCCTTTACTGCTTTCAGATAGTTCCTGTAGCTTTGAGCCATCTAATGTTCAGAAATTTTGTTTCATAATCTTCTTGGGTATTGATGATGTTCTCACTATTAGCATTCCAAAAACTTCTTGGTCTTTGACTATATCCTCACTATTAACATTCTAGAATCTTCTTGGGCTTTGGTGATGTCTTTAATACTAGATTTGACATCATTGACTTCATTATCACTGGATTCTTGATTGCTCCTTTGTTCCTGACTTGGAATGCTTTCTTCTGCTACCTTTTTACCTCTGTCTTCAATAGGCCATGGCACTTCAATTTCATTTGAATTACCTTGGATATATTCATCCTCAAATATAACATCTTTGCTGAGTGTATCTTTTTCCAAATAAAAAATCTGATATCCCAGTAAAAATTTGCATAGGGGTGGTTTGTAAATATCAAGGTTAATGAGTTGAAGTAATGAAGAGGCTCTTGTAGACCAACATGAATTAACCTTGTTTTTTTCTAGCTCCAAAAATAAGTTGAGGATAAAATATGGATATCTAAGAAGACAATTTTGTTAGTTTCCCATCGATCTGATCCGATGTATCATAATCATGGATATGAAAGGTCATTGATGTAATGAGTGGGTTTATGCTAATTTTTGCAATAATGATAAGGTTAAATGTTTATTTCTTGGCATGAAGATGTTTGGATAAATTTTTGACATAAGATATCTCTATCCTATTTCATTATACTCCCATATGGTATGTTCCCCAAACTTCATAACCATTTAAAAGGGTAGGTTTGATTGAGAAGTGAAAACATGAAACATGCAAGTCTTGAAATTGAAGCTAAAATGCATTTCTTTTCAAGGGTGGTAAGAGTCATATACCCATTTATTTTAAGCAATGGTAAGAATTATGAACTTACACTCACTATGTCAATGGTGACTTGTTCCTCCCCTGTGCAGGATGTTGCTAAAGGAGAAATTGTTATTAAGGAGAAAGAAGAAGAGTTGTATGCCTTACAAGAAAAAATTGTCATTATGGAGAATGTGAGTTTCTTCTAAAAATGATCTGTGTGGATGATTTATTAAATTCGAACATTTATTTTAAGCGTTGTAGCATCATGCATTTATTGTATTCCGATGTGAAATAAGATTAATATCAGAATACTTTACCTTTCTTACTATTAATCAACGCAAGCACTTTGTCCAGGATCTAGCAGCTCCAATTCCTTATTCTTACTTTAGTATCATGCTCTTTATTGTAATTATCTTATGATTTCAGATTCTGTTTTATTTTTCTAATTTTTGATGGGATTCCATAATAATCTTGTTGTTATTGCAGGAGGAGATCCAAAAGCTCATTGATGATCACAAGGCCACACTAGAAGCAAGGAAAACTGAGTTTGAAGCTGAGATTGAACAACGAAAATCTTTATGCAAAGAAAGAGAGGAAGCTTTAATTGTTTGAGTAGCTTAAGAAATTGAAAATAGAGTTAAATGTGACAGAAGATTTTCAGAAATGTGCTTCAAAGATTTTTAACCAGTCGCCTTCGCCGGGAAAAGTGGGTGATTCTACTATTGGGAAGGAAGAAACTGACATTGTGGCGATTGGGTGTTCAAAAGTGGTGATCCAGCTCGCAGGGCTATTGCAATTGTACAGGTTGTAGCTCACTATAATGACTCTCACATTCTGGCTGAGGTTAGTTGTGATTTGGGAGAAGCCATGGTCGGAATCAATCTCAATGATGAAAAAGTGGTGCGATATGCAGAGAAATAAAAGTAAAATCATGGAGAAGGCATGGTGATCTTAAAGTGGGTGGGTCTTGGAGAATGGAACTAGAGTCTCCCCATCAAAGGAGAGACATGAAGATTCTGTCACAGATCCTAGCTAGTCTAGAACCATCCCAATCAAGAACTCAGAAGCAATTATTTCAGAGTGCTTCTAAAAGCGATCAGGCTGGGAATGCAAAAAATGTTTATTATGATGGATCAGGCTTGGCAGCTGACAATATGATACAACTGGAAATATTTATTGAAGGTTCCCAAATTTGTACAAATGAAGGTTTAGTGAACATTAGTGAGATTTAAAATTGGCTATAAGCCTAATGAGATCAAATAAGAGGAATGTAAGGTGGGAATCAGTCGTAGGATTGGACCATCCAATGCATGTAATTAACCGACCAGGAACAGTAAGTATGTGTCATGTCATACAATGAACAGGTGGGATCTTTTCCATTATTAAGAGAAATACAAGGAGCAAAATAAAAGTGAGAGGGTAAGGGAAGGGCAGGGCTGGATACTCAAAGAACTAATGTTGATGAGTTAGTGGAGGTGCTAAAGAAAAATAAAGGATGGCAAGGGAAAAGAACGCATGGAGCAATGAACATAAAATGTAAGTAAGTTAGAGGCTTGGGCAAGGAGTTAGGATCTGCGTAAAACATATGAATATTTTTATTGTTTTATTTGAGCTGTGAGAAGTTGGGGATTTTCTTAAAGGATTATTGTCTGAACTGTATGAGACGAAATCAGAAGCCAAGCAGCTACAAATTTGAAAAACTTCCACAAACTCGTTGCAGAGGATTGAAAAGTTATATGTCCATTCTGGTGGATATTGTCAGAGAGAGTGGTCAAAGACCAATATGGACTTATGATCTGGGTAGGAACTCTATGGAGTACCTAAAGAAAGAGTTTGCACACAACCAGATAGTATATTATAGAATTGAAGGCTTGGGAGGAGATTTTGGTGACTGGGAATGGATGTTGACAGATGTTCAGTTAAAGTAGTTGATAAGTAGCTGTTGTCTATCAGGTTATAGCCTATAGGTCTTGGTTGGTTGTTTTCTCTATTTCATTAAAAATTTTAGGGTATATACTATATTATCTTTATCCATATTGATATTTAAGCATCCACACTTAATTTATGTATATGTCAGTATTGTTTGGTTGTCTGTCTTGGAGCTTGAATATTCCCTTATGTGGTAAGTAGGGAGTTCGTAGCCTTGATATTTCTGTAATCTGTACTGCAAGAAAATTGGCAAAAACCAAGACTGAAAATATTTGATATATTTTGGAAATCGAGTTTCGGCAGTACAATATGGATTTCTTTTATCCAGATTGAAAAATATGTGTAGTGATGAACCTCATATTAATATTTATTATTATCCATTTTAATTTATGACAAGTGGTGAGTATCACAAATAAGGTGACTTAAATTTTTTTTTTCTTGTTTATTATACATTTTTTACTGTGTTGAAATCGAGTATAATTCTTTTACAAATTTGTGCCAATATTTGAAGGAAATGTGCTTTCTTATAGTGGTGCTAATGCATGGATGTTCACGGAAAATCTAAGGCAAGAGTTGATATGTGGATGAAAGAGACTTTTAACACATGTCCTAAGTCAGCTAGAAAAAGGCAATAAAACGAGGTTGATTAGCCCTAGAACGCACAATAAAGACAGGGTTAATTCGTGACAGGGGTTGCAAAAATCACAGGGTTAATTGGTGGGAGGGAATGAATAGGTTTGAGGCTGCCAAATGATGCAACAGAAGCACACATGTGGACATTGTCACTTGAGGGTGCATGGTTGGTGGCTGAGGGCATGCTTGTGTGTGCAACAAACTCATGGTTAGGTATGGAAAACCTAGTGTGGCAAGACGACATTCATAACTTCTTAGGTTCACTTTCAAGGTTTGGCTTCACATCCACACCTCCATCACGAAGTCTCCACTTAGTCAGCTTGTGTCATAGCATCTACATTTATGGAATATTAAAGAATGCCTTTAATCTCACTAGATATTGACAAAACATCTCAAAATTCTTTTATTGAACTCCCTTCCCAATACGTCTTTCTTAGAATTAACCCCCTATTTTTTAATAACTACTACCTATTTTTAATAAATATTCTGTTTTTTTACCGAATACCCTTTTTATACCCCCAATATCTATAAACCTCCTCTACCACACATCCTTCCCACAAATACCCACAATATAGTGACTCTATGTTTCACAATTTAAAGACCCCTTTATGAGTGAACATGATAAGGTCTTGTTCAACAAGGTGAATCCTTGTGACTCCCACACATCACTCTCTTCAGGGGTACATATGTGCATGTGTGCAACAAAATCATGTGTAGGGATTGAAAACCTAGTGTATGATGGGAGGTCCATGAGGGTGTGCATGTGTGCAACAAAACTATTGGTAAGAATAGAAAACCCAATGTATGACGGTTGTGATTCATGAGTTTTAGGTTCACCTTTAAGCTTTGGCTTTTCCCCATCTCATTTAGAGCCCTTGTAACTTTTCAAGATGGGTATTTTACTTCAGTGGAATCTTGTTTTCTTCTAGTTCATTGCTTACGTTTGCCTTTTTGGTTCAATTGCATGATATACCAATATTATTGCAAGGTCTCCTATCAAGTATGGTATTTTCAACTGTCTGGTATTGTCTCATCACCTTCATCATAGGAAATGCCTCTTCCTAAGACTGGTCTTTATAGACTTTTTGTTTGTAATATATCCTGTAGGTTTTTCCCTTTATCTTCATTATTGGAAATGCCTATTTCTAAGAGTGGTCTCTATAAGGTTTTTATCTCTACAACATTATGTAAGGTTTACCCTTATTATTGTTACAAAATGTACTTTATAGTGCCATTGAACTGTTTTTTCACTTTTTGACATTAGGATGACTTCCTTTCGTCTTCCTTTCTACTTCTGAGTGCGTTAGCGATGTTGTCTAGCTCTAGAAAGCTCTCCTTTTTCAATGTTTGTTGTTCATGTTAAAATAGAAGTAGCTAAATATAGGAAATAGATAATTAGGAGTTACCTTCGAGAATCGAAACAAATGAGCAATATCTTTGAAACAAATAAACCACTGCAGTTTGTGGACATGCAATTAGAGAAGAATGCAACTAGATAAGAGGATAGGAGAAGAATAGAATCAATAGTTAAATGGAAAGTTTGATGCATTATAAATATATGGCTTGCGATAAAATACAACTGTTGTGTAGTGTCATGGGATTTTCATGGTATTAGAGCAAGGAAAGTGATGGGAGAAGCTAAATGATGTTGAAGTAAGCTCAAGATGCTGCAAAGTAAGATGGAAAGATGCTAAAGAGAATTATGTTTAAGTTATAAGAATTTTTTTGGGATATTGTCATAGAAATTTGTAAAAAATTGTTGCATTTCCATAAATCTGTAAGGAATTGTTAGAGAGATAAAACATTTATTAGTTTTTCGGCATGAGCAGTGTTCTAAAGAGTTTGAAGGATAGAAAAATGTACACAGTCACTATAATGGAAATCTCAGAGGCTTTTAGAATGATTTAATGGTAGTGGATTTCACATGTGGAGTCTTAGAATGATGATGTTGTTGTTCAACCTAATTTTAATAGTTGAAGGGGTGGAGATGAAGTCATCCTAGGACTAAGAAGCAAGTTGTAAGTGGGAGGTGTTGCAACTCAACCTCTCATTTAAAGGTAAAATTCTTAGTCCTAGTTGGATAGCCAAGGAGCCAAATATCAGGCAAGCCACCCATTGTCACGTTGGTGCCCTTGCCTCTCGCTTGAAGACTCAGGAACAGGGTTCATAACCTATGGACAATTATCCTATGAGCCAAACTAATCTAGGACGAGTAGAAGGTAGGGTGATTTCTCCTAGCTAAGCTTGATTAATGAAACTTGGTATTCCATTCAGTGGTGTTGGAATGCTTATGTAAGACAGAGTATCATATTGGAAATGTGGTTAAAATTGAAAGATATAGAATTTTAGATCAATAGCCATTTATCCAATATAATGTTTGGAAATATGAAAATTTCTCTCGCTCCAGAAAAATTACAAGTGCTCAAATATGGTAATGAATCCAAAAAAAAAGGTTAACCACAAGTTAGGCTTGCTAGGATACCAAATTCAATCATACATAGCTATGTATCCAAAACACTATTCTGTTTAGAAAATGATAGTAAACATATATCTGAAATGTGTGAAAACCATGTGTAGGTCTAAACTCTTTGAAGTATGCATTTCATACATTCAACAATAATTCATTTACTTAATGTTTTCATTGATGTCTGAAACAATGAGTGATTCAAGACAATTTAAGAGGCATTATGATTTACACTACTCGTTGCAGTCAGCTTAAGAAATGAGAATCATGTTACGGGTTTGTCCTTGAACAAGTAACAATTGAAATGCCCTTTAAAACAAATGCCCAACATGTTCAAATTGTACCAAATTGCATCAATCCAATAATGAAGAGAGTATGTCAATGTAACGTCATTACTACAAAGCATAATGGCAAATTCTGATAATTTTAATACGATGTTATAAGCCTCAAAATTACTAAGAATGCAACACATCATTATGTGAGGGCACTAAAAGGCATAGACCACAAAAAAATAGAGCAGAATAGATTTATCATCATTACAGTATTCCATGAAGAGATATTTCACTTGCATATAAGATACAGTGAATAGAACAACCCAGCAGTGATATTAAAGGATGATGACGAAAGTCAAAATAACTAGTGATATGTGATTCAGGTTAGTGACAAGTAACATTATATATTAGTGTTTAGTGTCAACTTCCATCTATGGATCTTGTGTTATATTCGAAGTGAAGATTAGCTCAAATTTATAATAAAAGTCACCTCAACATTTCGCAAACAACTCAACCGAAATACCAATGTTAGGAATGCACAGAACTGTTATGAAATAACTTTGATGTTTGGCATTTGTTTTTAGGTCGTTTTGGAAAATCATGCATTGATTTAACTCATATAAGACTCAGCATTATCATTAACCAAAGATGAAGCAACAATAGCAAGGAGTTATCTTTATGCAAGCCTGATAAGTCCTTTCAATAGGGCACAGGTTATTCTATAGGCATTCATGTGATAACGAGATAACCATCTATCATAAGAAACATACTTAGTTCTAAAAAAATAATACGAAACTTTAAAATTCTGATTTCAAAGGTGAAAATAAGCTGAAATTCAAGTCGTTCCCATTATTTTGGCATCAATTTGATTGTTTCAAGCATGTAGATAATGGATCGAAGTGATAATTAGGTGTTTAAAAAGGTTTCTGAGGAAGGGAAACTCAAATAAACATTTGCTATAATAGGCTATGATATAGGCATTCGAGTGACATCAAGATAACCATTTAATTTACCATAAGAAACATGCTAAAACAATAATATCAAACTTTCAAAGTCTCATTTCAAAGGTGAAACATAAGGTGAAATGCAAGTCATTCCCATTAATTTGGCATCTAATTTTACATTGATCTGATTGTTTCAAGCATGTAGATTATGGTTTTAACTTGGCATCGATCTGATTTTTTCAAGCATCGATCATGATCACCATCATATCCATGCAAAAAAAGGGGCTAGTTAAGATCATGTAGGAGTGAACATGATGGACACATTAAATCACCATATATTAACTATCTAGCAAAGCACCCTAATCCAGTATATCATAATATATTGTTCGTACCAACACACATCTAAGAATCCACATGTCAATTTATGTGTTCAAGCAATCCACAATATAGTCTTAAACTATATAAAGTCCAATGCATTGTAGCAATTATATGTTCTAACCCTAGAATCAAAGTTCATTGTTCATCTTGAACAATGTGTTCCACTCATATGAAATTTGCTAGTGGAAAATTTTCCAGAATGGCATCATGATCATCTATCGATAACCTCCATTATCGTTGTTTGTTACTACTCTTCACTTGCTTCAACTGCAGTCGAGTTGCTATGACCAAGTGACTATATTGTGCATAAATAACCTTTGGCTGGTAATCTTGAAAAATAATATGATCTTTACATTTCTTTACTTCTTCAAAGAAATTTCCCATTAACACCATTGAACCGATTGGGTATGTATAATTTGATGGATCATTATACTCTTGCAATAACGTGGATTTAGACATAGTCCATCGTAATAAATAATAATGCACTTTTTCTTGACTATTTTCTGGTGCAATGACAGCGAAGACATCACCTTCTCTAACCATATCAGAGACATGATCATAATCATTGTCAATCACAGCCACTTCATTGTCCATTTCCTTGTCACTCACGTTTCCAAATGGGGGCAATGGTGTCAATTGTTCGTGTTTCCATGGTTCAACAAATTTCTTAATTTGGTTTTCACATTCATCGATGGACTTTTTCTGATCAATACATGCATACCAAAATCAAGAGCACTTTCGTTTCTCAATGCAATGTATATTTGTCATGTTCTTACTCCTAATTGAGTGTAAACTTCTTGTTTTAGGGATTACACTAGTATTAAATGGAAATTCTCTATCAACATCACCCATTGCAGTATTCTAAAAGTACCTACTTGAGAAAAACACACACATATGTATTAGTCAAATTTTGAAAAATATTAAATATTTTTTTGATAACAAAATACGTGCACACATATATATATATATATATATATTGTTATTTAAATGTGTACGCCTACCTGTGCACATCAGCCATCCTTGGGTTCAATACATGACTTAAATTGTCCTTGCACCAATTAACAACATCTAAAGAATTTGCAAGTCGGGAAGCTGAGTGATTCAATTGATACCTCCTAAGTGCATGTTTTACGCATGCCCCAGCACCATCATGCTCTCCTTTTCCATGCCCTGTCTCAAAGAAATTCCATGTATGTCGAATGTTGGTTTTCTTATGAAGACGAGACAACCAATAGAACGATCTTGTTGATTTAAATTGACTAGCACAACCATCTGACCATACCCAATGTTCTTTAAAAGTGACTCTTCGTTTCAACAATTCATTATAAATAACATTAAAACAATGCCGAAAAAAACATGTCATGTGTTTGATCATCACTGATGTAGAAATGGTACTCCTTAATCACCTCACGATTATTTTCATCGCTATCAAAACCATCGACAGCAAGCTCTATGTGTCTATACAAAATATGCACAAATATAGATACTTGGTCTGAATGATAATACTCACTTTGTATCTCCTTTTGTGGACTAAACGTGTAATTCTCAGCGAAATCAACCACTGATAATATTGTTCCTTTTGGGAACACCTCACATGATTGCTTGAACTGTAAATCCTGCCATCGTGCTATATGACAATGCTTAATATATTTTTATATTTGCACCTTGAACTTCTCCATAAAATATGTCACTGGAATCTCGTTGTCAAGTAAAGTGATATTTTTTTATATTGTGCTTGAATCTGCAACAGGAGTGTAAGTAACATATTCATATTGCTTCCAATTCAGACTAAGATTTGACAGTCTGGGATCATTAGGATCAATGGGATACTTTTCATCATAGAGTGCCAAATGAGAACATTTGTCACATTTTCTTCCATCAATACATTCCTTTTTATAAAATAATTCATTATTCTGTCGTGGACATAATATCTTTGATAGAAATTCACGAACACTTGAAGGAGGAGGGTCATTTAACCAATATTTTATGCCAAAATTTACAAATGTCTCATACAATAATTGGAATTCTACATGGTATCGACAAAAACATGTGTCTCGAACAATGATAGGCCTGACATACCATGGTTTAAGCTTCACAAATGTGCTAAGGTAAATCTTCACATCAATATTACTCTCCATAAAGTTCTCGAATAATTCTACTTGATTGACCTGTATTATATGTTTGGAATGAGATTCATAAACTCCCTTAGATATATGGCGTCGCAGTTGATCCTTTTCATTTGGCGACACATGAGAATTCAAATCCCAAAACTCTTTTACACTATCCCTCACACCATCAGGAAGTCTATCATGATATGGACATCTGCAGATATTAGCCCAATATGCGAGTTCATCATTCTCATCTATTTGAGTTCTAAATTTTCTTGATGTTTTAATCAATTTTGAAGTTGCTGACATCAACCGACTTGATGAAGTTCCTTTTGCGACTGCACCTGTTAAAATTTCTCTACGAGCATTCTTTGCAACTTCAGATCGCCCTTTAGCTAGTGTGCCAAGCGCCGACGTCACATTTTTTGTTACCATTTCATTTTCTAAAACCTCTTTTTCACTTTTAATGCCAAATAATTCCACAACATTTTTGAGAGATTTGTGCTTTATAAATCCACGTAAAATTTGAGCTTATGCTATGATAGATAAACCTTCAAAAGTATGTTTCAATCCATATTTTACTTTATCTCGAACTGTCCTTTTAGCCATTGGTGGTCCCAATTCTTCAATTTTAGTTGGATCCATATTTTCTAGAAACTTGTAGTTGTATACAATGTTCTTGGAACTTCCAATTAATTGCAGTGAAATTCGACGTGCGGTAGTATCTTTTTGTGGTTCTAATGTTGTCCCTGCATAAAAAACAATATTAAAACTTCTAATTTGAAATTTACATATACATATTTTTAATTTTAAAACTATTTTGAGCTACAATGTTTTAAAAAAAAATACAAAATTCAAATTGAAGAAACTATTGACTCAACATTGACATCGATATCAATATTCTCTTGGACATTTGTGGTAGTATATTCTTGTGGTTCCGATGTTTTCCCTGCATAAAAAACAATATTAAAAATTCTAATTTGAAATTGTCATATACATATTTTTAATTTTAAAACTATTTTGAACTACAATGTTTAAAAAAAAAAAATACAATTTATTCAAATTGAAGAAACTATTGACTCACCAGTGACATCGATATCAATATTGTCTTGGACATTTTTGGTAGTATATTCTTGTGGTTCTGATGTTGTCCCTGCATAAAAAACAATATTAAAACTTCTAATTTGAAATTGACCTATATACATATTTTTAATTTTAAAACTAATTTAAACTACAATGTTTTTAAAAAAAAATACAAAATTCAAATTGAAGAAACTAAATTGACTCACCAGTGACATCGATATCAATATTCTCGTTGACAATTTCCTCAACATTTCTCATTTCCTCATCATGGTCATGTACCTCTACATTATTTCACGATGCTCTACCTCCACATTTATTTCATGCCTTAATCTTTCCCTTTCCTCTTGCCATTTTATTTGTGATCTCTCATTTTTATCTGCTAAATATTTTCTTTTTCGATCGTGCCTTGATATGCAATTCCTTTGGTTTCCCATGTTCACAAAATTGGAAACCTAAAATCCAATTCTATTTGGACCAAATACCTAAAAAGACATAAAGAGTTTAGACTAAGTACTTCATGCTTTCAATAAGAAAGAGAATTAAAAAAAAAGAAAAAAAAATCATAAAGACATTTTGCAAAAATATTTCATGCCTTCATAGATTAAAATATTGCAAAAATACTCCATGTCTTCATATAGACATTATGCAAAAATACTTCATGCATGCACCCAAAAACATTTCAAAAAAAAATTTGCACCCACAAAAACTTTCAAAAAATATTTCGCCAAACATATTTTGCACCTAAAAAAAACTTGAAATTTTTTTTTTTGCCAAAAAAAAATTTGTACACAAAAAATATTCGCACCTTTACAGAAAAAGAATTCAGACCTTCGCAATTTTCGAACCCTCACACCTTCGCAATTTTCGTTGGTTCGGAATTTTGTGTGAAATTAATCTTTCGGGCGAGAGTAAATATATAAAACTCTCGACCGAAAGATTGCATTGACTTTTGATTAAAACATTTTATAAAACTTTTATATAAAAGATTTAATAAAAATCTCAGCCGAGAGTTTTCTAAACTCTTGGCCGAGAGTTTCATTGGGTAAACTCTCAGGCGCAAACTCTCGGTCGAGAGTTTTTTAAACTTTCGGCTGAGAGTTTGGCCGTGCAGTTAAATGTAACTTTAGGTGGGTTAAACTCTCGGTCGAGAGTTTTAAATTTCTCGGTCAAGAGTTTTATAAATGTCCTGTCCAAGACATTATCTCGGCCGAGAGTTTCTGGTCAACGAAAAACCCAGAAAATTCTGTAGTTTTCAGGAACCTGCAACTTTGGAGGGACGAAACACCTACAAAAACAAAATGTTATATGTTGGACCAAGTACCATTAGATTCATCTTTGAATCTAGTTTCTGATGATGTGAGATTTGTGGAGTTTCATTAAAAAATTCAATTTTTTATTAATTTTTTACTAAACTATTTCACTGTGGAATCTCATTGTTCGAAAAATTGCACTGAATGAAAATTCAATAACTTTCAAATGACAAGACCAAAAAATTCAGAAAAATCATATTGCATTTCCTCTCCCTGTCTACTTCAAAAGGGTACTGTCATTGTTCTTATTGACGATCACATTGAAAAGAAAATCTAGGGATCATAAAATGTACTGAAACATCACTGTTTTTTTGTCTTTGTCCATTTCAAAAAATAATAAAAAATAGTGATTTAATCTGAAAATTACCGAAAAATAGTTTGTGCACTAGTGAAATATATGCAGATTATGATTCTGTGGTTTTTTTCCAAAAAATGAATAACCTTCCCTAAAAAAAGTTAGGGATCATAAACTAACTATTTATGTTTTCTTGAAAAAATCAAGTATATGCAGTTAGTAAACAAGAAATTTACCCCTCTATATGTCAATATTTTTTTCTTTTTTAAATATGGGTATGGAGGTAAGACAATTCTCTACAATTATTGTTTTTATTTCAAAGCATAGTTTGCAATAAAAATATGAGTTTAGTGGAGTTGAAGTTGAAAAACATAGAAAATTACAATTTTCAACGTCAAAAAGGGGCAAAAAGTGTTTCCCAACTTCACATTTTCTCGTCTCGATTATAGGGGAATAATTGGCACGAACAACAACAAAGGTTGCAGAGTTGGAGCACAGTGTAGGCGGTGCCAAATCAAACCATGTCAAGGGATAGGGCCAGGGTAAAACCTATAGAAACCTTCTCCAGTGTAGACCCTCAGATGTGAATTAGATATGTGGTAGATAGATCTCCCCCTAGTCACCCTCGAATCCTGAGTGGGGTCAATGGACTAGGTGTTGCACCATTTTTTGGTCATATAACCTATTACTATTAGATGGACCAAAGTACACCATGTAAGACCAATTTTACCCTAAGTAAAATTACTTTCACTATGAAAAATAACAAAGTAATCCTTAATTTATTAAGTTGTTTATGGTCTAAACAGGAAATCCCATGAGGAAATATTGAATAAATCCACATTTTTTTGATTTTCCTCAAGGATTAATTAGTTAAACCACAGTTTAATTAATATCCCTGGTCATATTTAACCCAAAACAAGAAAATTAATGAGATAAATCACTATTTATCTTATTATTTTCTAGTAATAATGATTTAAAACTTATTTAAATAATATTCCTTGTTAAATTTCACTAAATCATATATAAATAATTGAATAAACCATTATTTATTTTATTATTACTCAATCACATCCTTAAAATAATAAACAAATCATTTATTTATTTATTATTTACAAATAAAAGGATTTGACCAAATTCAAATTCTTTTTTCCTCCAACAAATATAATAAAATATTCCATAAAAGTTGGATCTAGATTTGGTTAATAATATTTTAATCATGCACCAATATCTAGACTAACTCAATATTTTGTTATAAATAGAAGGGATTTCCCATTAATTCACTACCTTTTTTTCCCCAAAGATCACTCTGGATCTATACTTATGTCCTAACTTTGATCCTCATCATTGTCATCTTTTGCTACCATTTTTCTTGTGACCTCCCTTTGAGTTCCATTTTTTGTCTGGGTTTTATACACCATCAAGAGAGAGAGATCTTAGATCTAAAGTGTTGAGGAATTACAAGAGCCCATCCCATTGAGGGGGACTAGTAACATCTTTCTATGTTCCCTTCCCAAGTGTCAAAAGATACAAAAATTCTTTAAAAATACTGTTGTCTTGTCTATTGGATGCATGGAGCAACTCTTTCTTTTATTTACTACTTAATGTCTTTTACTACATAGATCTAGATTTTGTAGCATTTATCTTCGTCAATTAACTATAGATCTAAAGAAATTGGAAGCTATCTTTGATGTTAGGGCTATTTTTTATGCACAACTGAAATGAGTTTTTTTCGTACACTCGTGATTAGAATTCATACTAACAACTAGTGACTCCACAAGGGTTTATGATTCTGACCCCTGTTGTTTTTCAGGTCCCTACAGGACTAGCTGCTTCAAACCCTAGGATTTTTCTTCAACTTCTTTTTTTATTTTCTTGATGTTTTTTTTAACCTATAAAACCCTAAAAATTTAAAAATTATAACTTCCGTGTGTTTTCGGACCTACCTCGCAGGTGACAGGCATCAACCGTAGTTGAGACGACAAATTTTTCTGAAACCTGCTCTCGAGAGTGACGGAAGTGCATGTCACACTTTCTAGGCCAAAATCTGTGTCCTGGACCTTCAGGGCACAGAAAACAGCCCCAAACCTGTGACCTATGCAGAAATCAGGTCAGAAACTGTGATCTGAACTTTTTGCGAGATTTTTTCTTAGATTTTTCTAGGTTTGTTTGGGCCTCTATTTAGGGTTGTCTGGCCTCTGCCTCTGCTAATTTTGGACCTGTACTTGCTCTGTTTTACTCATTGGAGTGAGGAACCTAGTCCCCTAGGGCTTTAGTACCCTTCCACCTTTCTAGGAGGAGTTTAGCTGAAGCTGGTCGTCTGAAATTTCAGTGTGTTCAACCATTTTTCAGATTTGATCCCTCACCTTCAGATCCACTTTAGATTGGTTATTAATTCATTCAAAACACCTCTTTTTAGTTTTGTTTGGGTCTTCCTCTAGGGTCCCCTCTGTTTCCCTCTAGGTTGTATCCTTTCGCCACCTCATTTGCAGCAATTTTCCTTCTGGTTTTTTTGCTGTTGTCTGCACCTATTTCTAGCAAATATTACCTTTAGATCATTGTCCCTCACGAATTTAGATCCATTAGCTACTTTGGTGTGTTTTGACTAGATTTTTTCTCACCTATAGACTAGGTGTTGAGAGGCCCGCCTCCTTGGGTTTAAATTAATGCATAATTAGCTTTTTATTTTCTGCTATTTTAGTTTCATTTACTGTTATCTTCATATTTATTTATAGTTACACAACACACTTTTTATTTTTTCTCTACAAACGTTTGGGTTTAAAAATTAAAATTAACACACTTAACACACACACCCTAAGTGAAGAAGTGCTTTATTAACACTGCCAGGAAAAGGCTTTAACATTGTAGTCAATTTATCCTGCACCTTTTTGCCCTTGTTTCGACATTGTAATCATTTTATCCTGCACCTCCTTTCCCTTGTTGGTTTATCTTCCTTTTGTGTTTTTTCCGTCATCGTTGCACCCCCAAGTTGTTTATCCTGTAGACTTATTGGCCTTCATCCTCAGTTTCTGTTAGGAAGACTTACTCCTCCGCGTAGGATCCGAGTTAGTCCTCCACTAAGTCCTCCTTCTAACTCATCTTCTATTTCATTGGGTTCCCCTTCTAGTTCCATCCCTAGTTCTCCCCCTATCACCTTCACCATTTATGGTTCGGGACCTAATGCTAGTGGTAGTCCCAGCCCTAATGCTGGGAATACTACTAGCAGGACCGCAACAATAACTATCCCAGCTGCTCCCTTGCTCCCTTATATGGTAGGCCTCAATCTTCCCGATTTTAACCAGATGATCAATGAACCCATATGCCATGAAACTGGTTGGCCTGCTATGCCAACCAAGCTACCTTCCGAAATCCTCAAGTTTAAAGGTCTTGCTGGAGAAGATCCTACAAACCATGTTCGATCTTTCCACATGTGGTGTTCGTCTAACTCCATTACCGATGATTTTTTCTGTCTTCAGTTTTTTCAACATGTGCTTACTGGCGAAGCTTCTAAGTGGTATGTTGATCATTCCTACTCCTCTCATACCACCTTTGCGACTCTCGCCTGAGCTTTTTTTTTCTTATTTCCAGTTTCCTCTTCGTTATGACACTGGTATCGAACTTTTGACTTCTTTCTGTCAATCGTTTGTGACCAGCCTATCCGATCATGTCCAGGAATGGCAGAGAAGAAGGAGCCTATGTCGAGCCCCTTCCTTCAAAGACAGTGTCTGCATGGACTCATTCCTTAGATCCCTTTTGCCTACTATCAAAAAATATGTTGCATCACATTTCTCTCAGACTGAATAAGTTATTCTCTATATTGCGTTAAAATATGACCTGATCTATGCTCAGCCGGGTTATGTTTATACTGTCTTACTTGATCTTCCTAGACTTGGTGGTGCCAACGCACCAGGGGCATCCCATGTCACCGATGGTATTGTTGGAGGCCTTTCTCATCCATACACTCATTCTCCCATGGGTTATGGTTTCCTTTAGGGAGGGGCCAACTCCTCCAGCACTTTTCCCCCTCCTGGTAACATGTATCTAGGTTACAGCACGCCTCCTCCTTTTTCCCAACCTTTTTACCACAATGTTACACAACCTCCTTATTATCTGTATCCATAGCTTGGTGCTCCAGCTCCTCCAGCATTAGCACCTGTGCCTCCCTTGCCTTCTCAACCCCCGAAACAATAGCCACCAACCCCCAAGGGGCAAGTGTATGCACAACAGGGCGCAAATAATCCTCCTACTTCCAAAAATAAGAGGAAAGGCACCCAAAATCAATATTCTCCGAGTAATCTAGGACCTAATCCCCAAGAGAATGCACCTAACACTGCTAACCAGCAATAGGGCACTCAACCCAAGCATGATAGGCCTGTTTTAAAAAATAAGCCTTGTTCATGTTGCGGTGTCTATGGTCATTACACCCATGATTGTACTCTTTTACCATAGATGTGGCAGATGTGGGAGACTCAAGTAGCATCACGTGGATAGCAAGCCTCCCCTTCTGTTTCTCCCAATGTTGCACCTATCCAGCCAAATTTTTTTACCAATCCTTTCCCTCAGTAAGGATTCATGGCTACCCAAACACCTGAAGGTTAGGCGATGATCCAGGAGGATTTGTGGCTACCCAACTACTTGAAGGTTAGGCGATGATCCAGGAGGATCTTGATCAGTACAGTTCAGTAGAAAGGTCTAGTCAACTTCAGCAGTTTGATGATCAGTTCAGTCTTCATACACACAATTTTGTCAGTTTTGGTTCTTTAATGTCATGGTCATCACGTGGATGAGAAGGTGAATTTTGGGTTAAAATGGTGATGTAATTCTTCTAAGTGCTAAGACCTAATCCTAAGGTCTAATCCTAGCACTAAGGATCTAAATCTTATGTAAAAATCCCTAAGTTTAAAACCCTAATCATTAAAACCCTATCCACATTAATATAAGTCCTATGCACAACCCTAAAAGACCTAAGCCCTAGGTTGTGAAAACTTATACATGGTGATAAACATAAAAATAAGTTGAAAAACCCACATTCGGACTTTATATTAAAACAAATTAAAATAAACCACAGCGCTAACCGCATGGTTTCAAGACCATGTCGGAGGTGAAAAAACATGTAAAAATGTGTTAACCGCGATGGATTTGTTTTGATAGATTTCTTAACCGCCAGCTATAAAATCACGCAGAGACCGCATCGAATAGCATGTGACAAGGTCATGGTGGAACCGCCATATGTAACCGTGACCGCCAGACCCTAACTGTCGGGATAAGCCATAACCGTCGGATAAACCCGCCTGATCACACGCAACAGTTCATTAGATGCGCTCGGTTTGCTGACCGCCAAGGTTTTATTCCTATCCAAAGCTTATTTTGGGTTTTTTACATTATTTTAGTGCCTAAGGTTTCGGAACAATGTCTGTAAGGTACATGCATATGAGGGATTCGAAACTTTTTTCACCAAATTTTCTCAACAAATTGCTAATCTTGGAAAAAATGGTTCGATGAAGGCCTATTTAAGCCATGAAATTAGCTCATGAAGTCATCTTTGGTTTTTGGAAGACATTGTGCATTTTTTGTTCAGTTTCAGAAGGACAGAGTCAAATTTGTTTGCAGCATTTCTCATCCATCGATGGTCAGAATTGAGCACGGAGACAAACGTCGGAAAGGTGAGGAAGAGTACTTTCTTTTTACAGGGTTCAGAAGTGCCTGCGAGCACAATCATTATGTTCCATTTTAGTGTAAATATTATTCAAGATCAATCCTAATAAAATCGGACACCCACTTAAAATTGGACCCGGAGATGTAGTCCAGGAGGGACGAAATCTGACATGAAATTGTTTGTCTCTTCTTCTTTTTCATTATTGTTGTTATTTAATTCATTTATGCTACTGGTTTATGTCATTTTTCATTAAAGCATACTTCAGTTAACAGTCAATCTAAAGGAAAAAATAATCAAACTACTTAAGCACTTTATTCGATCAGTTACAGATCACCACTCAACCTCCTCCATCTTGTACCTCTGATTACCAGATTCTCATGATGAACTCTGACTAACCCATCACTGTTGACCTCAACCTTTAGACTCAATCTTTTCAGTACAAAAAGCCTCCCACTACATCTGCCCCCGAGCCCCCTTCTTCAGGTTCTATAGAGCCTCTTCTGACAACCAATGGTCCTTTACAGATCCCTCGACCTAAGGTATAGGTTCATACCAGGATCCCCAAAGGACCATTACACCAAAATGCTACTTCTGGAAAAGCTACCCATTCGTATATTATAGTATATGATTTGGCGCAATCTCGTGTTGCCATCTCAACGCTAGAACTCCTCCAGTCATGCCCTTCATAATGGAAAGCTCTACTAACTTCTATGGGTGTTGTAGATCCTTCTTATGATCATTTGATCGTCTTTGATGTTGACCAGTCAAACCATCATCCCATTCCTACTTCCGTTTCCTTCCAAATCCCCATCAAGATCCGGAATGCCAACGTTTCTCTTTATATCATTGATGAGGGGGCATCCACCTGAGTGATGTCCACTTCGGTTTCGAAGCAAATCAGATCACCTGAGTTGGCCCCATCCACTATCACCCTGCGAGCATGGGATGGCCACTCTTCCTAGCCCATTGGCCTGTTCCGCAATTTTCCCATTACACTTCTAGGAAATACTATTTGCATTGATGTACAAGTCATTGATGCCCCCTTAGATTAAAACATTCTATTGGGTCGTAGCTACACCTATGCGATCTCTTCTGTCCCATTGGCAGATCATTGTAAGATGTGCTTTCCTCACAATGGAAAGATTGTCACCATTGATCAGTTTACATATTACAAACCGAAGTCTCAGACATCCCCTGAGTCCATCATCTCTTTGGTGGCCAATAAGAAAACCGTTAAACCTTTGACCAGTGTCTCACCCGGAGTCTACAAAGACTCCTCTTTTCTTAGTTCTTTCCCTAGTTTTCCTCCTCCTGTCTCTAATCATAGTTCATCAAATGTTTGCATGATGCAATTGTCTCAGGCTTCCCTCAAGTGGTCTGCTTCGACTAGTTAGCAGCCCCGCCCTCTGCAACCTACTCCTAGCACTTCGAACTAGCCTTCAGGACCCCCTCTTAAAGGCCCATCATCTGTAACTGATATCCATGAGCCTATCTACCCTCCCGGAACGATTCCTCCTGGTTTTAACCATATTAGAGCTGTCTTGCCTGGCCATTGCCCCTATGGTCAGATATCGTTCTTAGCTCTCCCTCCTAGAGTGTTTTCGGTACCTATCATGGATACCTTATCCCTTCCTAACTTGACCCTGGGGATCCCAGTTTGGTACATTAATCCCCCAACCGCTATATTGCCTGGTCAGCCTAAACCTTATCTTTTTTTAACCCCAGTTAAACCATTCCACATAACCCTTCCCTCTGCTACTGTGCCCCAACCACCTCAATAGGAACCTTCTCCTGTTGCGGCAGCTTTGTGTGAAAGGGGAAAAGCTTGCAAGAAGGCACCTAAAGAGAAGGCTGCCCCGACACACCCTACTCCTCCTCGGCCTCCAAAGTGAACCACCTAGTGTGATTTGTGTGATGTTTTCAGTCATGCCACCCATACTTGTCCTGAGTTATCTCATCTCAAGCCCATGGTTAGTGAATCATTTTCGGAGTCTGATATCGTAGAGGTATATGTCATTATACCTAATTTAGTCTCGAAACTCAAGTCTTTGCACAAATATCATCCTTTTGCTTTGTGTGATTTCCATGACCAATATACTCACCTATGTCCCCACCTTCATTACTACCACGCCTCTTTAGAAGTGTTCTTCCAATTCAAGGCCAAGAGAAATGACTGCACCACTCACTTATTTGCACATTTTTATTTAGCAGAGCCAGAGGACACGGAGGATCCCATTGACATTCCCCCTCCTGATGTTGGGATGACAAAGCCTTCATCCATAATTTTCTACCTATCATCATATATGAGACCCATGGTGGAAGACTCCTATGGGACTTCCCTTTCTGTTTCGCCTGACCTCCCTTCAGCGATCACCCTTGGCTCAATATCACTAGATCCTTGTTGTTGACCAACCTATGGGTTTTCTAGGAGAGCACCAATTCATTATCTCCAAATCCACTCTTTGGGATAGTGACAAAATGTATGCCAACCCAGAAACTTAGTCCATTTGCTTCATATATGTAGTACCAATAGAGATTGGTAATCCTCCTTTCCCTTTCTCGAATTGCATAGCCATAACAAAAATAAATGGTGCACCACATGATAAAAATGTGTTTAGATTCCCCTTTTCTAAATACATTTTTGCATGACCATGACATACTTGGGGGAACCTACGCCCCTTAACCCTAAAAATCCCAGTTCTCAGCCAACAACAGCACTAAAATGCCCTTTCTCTTAGAGGTTGCACTTTTTAGGTCTTTCTCTGGGACAGGTCACAGTTTTCTGCACTGTACGTACTACCCAGGTTGCATAACAGACCCCAAAAAGTGCAACCTAGCCTGTTCATGAGCTTTGGGTGCCTAAACTAAAACTTCGATCCCCTGAAATGAAGGAGTAGAGTTAGGCCTCTTACCTGCAACTAACTAATCTCAATTCCAATGGTCATTTTTTCTACTACGATCGCCAAAAGATTTAGGGCCTTCTCTCCTCTCTACATTCACCATAGCTACACTTGAAAATGAGTGGATTTGGAGGGAAAATTCCTTATCAAAAGAAAACCCAAGATTTTTCTTTCGCCTGTTGTGGCCAAACTGTAGCTCAGTGTGACAAAAAATCCATACCATTGGAAAGCTCTCACCGAGCTCTCAAACGGGTATCTGTTAGTTTTTTTTTATTTGATACATCAACATGACACATTTTATCCAAGAACGATCACTTCACCATTCCTTAAAATTGAATTTCTTCACTTGCAACACTTGTAATTGGGGCACCACTTTGCCTTCATACTTGTCAATGCTTGTGTCAATTTTTTTCGTGAGTAACCAATTATACTCATGTCTTTATCGTCCCCACTGGACCTTTTTTGTGTGGTAGCATCATTGAGTCGCCCTTTTTTATAGCATCTGATTTGAGTCATCATCGCATCCATGGAGTCTATCTCGAGTCCCTTTCTATCCTGCTATAGTCCTCCATCCTTCATTTCTTGGTTCCTCTCTCGTGTCACACATTATGACCATCAGTCCTACTGTCCCCTGTCCCGTTTGATATTGTGTTAGTTGCTTCCAGGTCATCCATGTCATTCATGCTCTAACAAGGGAAATCATCAGCCCGCTACTCAGTACTCCCCATTCCACCATCATCCCTGGTGTCATTCTATCAGTCACTCTACTATTTTCTCTTGTGCCTTAGTTGAGGATCTCTTATTGCCTCACCTATGGTGGACCTCCTTCTGTCGACATTAGCTCATTCATTCTAGAAGACAGGTCTAGACAGCGATGTACCTTGATTCCAACTTCCACTCTTGTTAGGTGTCTCAGATTAGGAAAAGGGTCTCCTTACTTCCCTTTGAATTGATTTTTTCTCAATTCCATCTCCTTACGGCATGATCGAGATTCGTATACTTGATGGTTCAGTGATGCAGCAAATTGTACTGATGATTCCTGGGTGTGTATGAGATGTTTCAGACCTCATGAGGGGGTGTCCCTTCAGGTAGCCCCCCACATGTCCCAATGACCTCTTCATTACAGCCTTTGATGTAGCTCCATAGATTTGATGGTTTCGGCCTCAGCAGCATGCAACAACTTTTAGTTTTCATGTATCATTCAGATTTTCAGAGCCCTCTCCTCTTTATAGAGCCTCTTTGGTTGTAATTATATCTCATGTACTCATATATTATTGTACAAGTCCTCACTGTTATCCCAGGCACAGTATGTTTTTTGGATCCATTATCATGTTTTCATCTGGCTCATGTTTATGCTAGCATGTACTATATAGTTTAGTCCCTTGTTTACTGGATGCATTATTGTGTACTTTGTCTCGGCGGGCATAGGTATGTCCCCCCCACCGCCTACAGCATAGGTACTCACTCATAAAAGAGACTTGTTTCCTCTATAAGTCTCGCCTCCTCAGGGTGTTGTCCTCTAGCACTTCAGTCTACCTTATATTCCTCTCTCTCTTTGACTTCCCCTTCAGTTTCTAGTGATTGAGTTCTTACAATGTACTTTGGTCATACGATTAGCTCCTAATGCTCGCACGGTAGGGGGTAATCTATTACACCATTTTTTGGTCATCTAACCCATTACTATTAGATGGACCAAAGTGCACCATGTTAGACCAATTTTACCCTAAGTAAAATTGCTTTCACTATGAAAAATAACTTAGTAATCCTTAATTTATTAAGTTGTTTATAGTCTAAACAGGAAACCCCATGAGGAAATATTGAATAAATCCACATTTTTTTAATTTTCCTCAAGGAATAATTAGTTAAACAACAATTCAATTAATATTCCTGGTCATATTTAACCCAAAACAGGAAAATTAATGAGATAAATCATTATTTATCTTATTATTTTCTAGGAATAATTATTTAAACCTTATTTAAATAATATTCCTTGTTAAACTTAACTAAATCATTTACAAATAATTGAATAAATAATTATTTATTTTATTATTACTCAACCACATCCTTAAAATAATAAATAAATCATTTGTTTATTTATTATTTACAAATAAAGGGATTTGACCAAATTCAAATTCTTTTCCCATCCAACAAATATAATAAATTATTTCATAAAAGTTGGATCTAGATTTGGCTAATAATATTTTAATTATGCACCAATATGTTGTGTAACCAGCTCCAAAAATAGAAGAAAAAAAATGTAAATGCCTTAGAAATAAGCCACTTCGAGGGGGCAACCTCCAATACATTACATAAATGAACAATTCTTGGAGGGATACTATTTAAAAAACCTCCTTTCTATATATAGGAGTCCATGGGGCCATAATGTAATCCTAGTGGGCCACAATGTAATCCTAGCCGACCTAACAATAATAATTTAAGGGCACAATAATAACAAAATGGGGGTTACAATGGTACAATAATAACAATAAGGGGGTTACACTAACAATAATAAGGGACTATACTAGTGATATAGGGACCTAACATGCCCCTCTCCTTCAAAAAGTGTTGTCCTCAATGCTTGAGTAGCTCTTGGTGCTTCTGTATAAAATTCTCATCCTCCCATGTAGAATCTTCAGTGGGTAAGTTCTTCCACTTGATGAGATACTCTGAAATTGATCGATTCCGTAGCTGTCGAGTTCTTGTTTCCGTGACCGCTTCAGGTTCCAATATGATTTTTCCTTCCTCATCAAGTTCTGGCAATATTGTTTGAGCTGGAATATTTTCACCTATAACCTTCTTTAAGCATGAAACATGGAAAACTGGATGTACTCGCGAAGAAGCAGGAAGCTCCAATTTGTATGCCATAGTACCAATCTTTTGCAACACCTTGTAAGGACCATAGTACTTTGGCGATAATTTATTATCCTTGTTTGCTTGCTTGAGGGACATTTGTTTGTATGGTTGTAGCCGTAAAAATACCCAATCTCCTACATCAAAACTTCTCTCGCTGCGATGTTGATCTGCCTGTTGTTTCATTCGATTTTGTGCCAAATTCGGGTTATCCTTTAAGAGTTGGAGAACTTCTTGCTGATGCTCGATGTGATCTTCCACTGCTTGAACCTTCGAATTTTCTCTTAAAGATGATGTGATGGATGGTGGATGATATCCATAAAGTGCCATAAATGGGGTCATTTTCGCTGCAGTATGGAAGGAAGTGTTATACCACCATTCAGCAAGAGGTAACCACTTGACCCATTGTGTTTGTTTATCAGATACAAAACAACGAATATGTCCTTCCAAACATTTATTTACTATCTCAGTTTGACCATCAGATTGAGGATGATAAGATGAGCTATGAGCTAATTGAGTACCCAAACAAAAAAATAACTCCGTCCAAAAATTTCCAGTAAAAATGGGATCTCTGTCGCTCACAATAACCCTTGGGCTTCCATGTAGCTTTTGAATTCTATCCATAAATGTAGTAGCAACTGTACTTGATTTAAATGGATGAGATAATGCACAAAAGTGTTAATACTTGGTAAGTCTATCAACTACCACCTTGATGACACTCTTTCCTTCGGACTTAGGTAAACCTGTGATAAAATCCATTGAAATCTCCTCCCAACGTTGACTTGGAATGGATAAAGGTTGTAGAAGTCCCAGGGTCTTAATTGTTTCCACTTTATTCTGCCGGCAAACCAAACATTCCGCCACAAAATTTTGAATATCAGATTTAAGGCCATCCCAAAAAAATTCTTTCTTCACCCTGTGGTAAGTTTTTAAAAATCCTGAGTGTCCTCCTAAAGGAGAAGTGTGCAATTCCAGAAGAATATTTTGTTTTATATGGGAATTCCTACAAAGATATAAGCGATCTTTGTACCATAAGGAATCATTTTTCCAACTAAATGTATCAGATGTACTAGGATCTTGCTGCAAATTTTGGATGAGTGTCCATACATCTTTGTCCTTCTTCCATTCATCTCTTGCTTCAGTTATCCAATCTGGTTGGATAATAGAAATGGCACAAGGCAATGCTTCCACCTCTTCATTCTTTCTTGAGAGTGCATCTGCAACAACATTAAGCTTTCCTTTTTTTTAGATTATTTCAAAGTCATAACCCAACATCTTTGTGACCCATTTTTGCTGCTCTTCTGAAGATAGTCTTTGTTCCAAAAAGTGTTTAAGACTATCATGATCAGGTTTTACCTTGAAGTGTCTTCCCATTAGGTAAGTTCGCCATTTCTTTAGTGCATGCAGTATTGCTAACATTTCCTTCTCATAAATAGGTTTTTGTAAATACTTTCCTTTGATTGGACGACTTTCAAAAGAAATGGGTCTTCCTTCATGCATTAAAACTGCACCAATTCCATTTCCTGAGGCATCACATTCCACAATAAAGGTTTTTGTGAAGTCTGGTGTAGCTAAGACCGGTGCTAGGCACATTGCCTCTTTAAGACGTTCAAAGGCCTTAGTTGCTTCAGGAGTCCATGAAAATGCATCTTTCTTCAATAATGTTGTTAGATGTGCTGCTATTCTCCCATAATTCTTAACAAACTTGCGATAATACCTTGTTGGCCCAAGAAACCCTCGCAAATTCTTTATGGTTGTGGGGACTTTCCATTCCTTAATGGCTTTAATTTTGTTAGGGTCTACTTTAACACCATCGTGAGATACAATATGACCTAGATATTCCACCTCTTGTACTCCAAAGAAACATTTGGATTTTTTTGCATATAATTGTTTCTCCTGCAACAGTTTGAGCACCCTGTCAACACGTTCAACATGATCCTTCCAAGACCTGTTGTAGATTAGTATATCATCAAAAAATACTAGCACAAATTTTCTAAGGAAGGGTTTGAAAATGGAATTCATCAACCCTTGAAATGTAGAAGGTGCATTGGTAAGGCCAAAAGGCATGACCAAAAATTCATAATGACCCTCATGAGTTCGAAATGCTGTTTTTGGAATATCTTCGGTCTTCATTCTAATTTGATGATATCCTGAACGAAGATCCAACTTGGTAAAATAAATTGCTCCATGTAATTCATCCAATAATTCATCAATCACAGGAATGGGGAATTTGTCTTTAATGGTGAGCTTATTGAGCTCCCTATAATCTGGAAACATTCGCCATGATCCATCCTTCTTGTGTACCAATACTACAGGAGCAGAGAAAGAACTTTGACTAGGTTGAATTATACCCGCCTCTAACATTTCTGCAATCATACGTTCAATTTCTCTCTTTTGGAAGTAAGGATATCTATAAGGCATGATGTTTGGAGTAACACTTCCTGGAATCAAATGAATAGCATGATCATGATCACGAATAGGTGGGAGTCCTTTGGGAGTTTCAAATACCTTGGAATGATTGTCCAAGACTTGTTGGAGATCTGCAGAAATAGATGATTTTGATGTCGAAACTTCTAGAGAGAATAATTGTGCAATTACGCCTCGTTGTTCTTTCTTTAGAAGCTTTGTCATGACATTAGAGCTTATTATCCTTCCTGGCTTCCCTTCAATACCCCGTAATTCGACTTCCTTTCCTTCTGAAAAAAATTTCAAGAAAAGTTCTTGAAAATTAAAAGCTAACGTCCCCAAAGATTGTAACCATTGTACTCCTAGTACAACATCAGCACCTCCCATAGGAATGGAAAGCATTGGACTAGTCAATACATATTCCCCCATGGTTAGCTTGATATTATGGCATTTCCCAGAGCAATTTATAGTTCCTCCATTTGCGACCATCACGTGGCATTCTGGTGCTGGGTATAGGAAACAATTTAATTCCTTGGCTACCTTACAATGAATAAAATTATGGGTGCTACCTGAATCAATCAACACTATTACCTTTTTCTTCTTGATCCGTCCTGCTATCTTGAGCGTTTGAGGAGTGGTAATTCCTACCAGTGCATTACATGATATGGTTGGATTCATTTCTTCCTCTTCTATGGCTGGTTCCTGGTGTGTATACTCTTCTTGTTCATTTTCTTCTTCTTCTTCACAATTTATGTAAAATAATTTATTTTCAGCACACTTATGACCTTTGGTGTATTTTCTATCACAACTGTAGCAAAGCCCTTTTGCTCTTTTTTCTTCCAATTTTTGTGGTGTCAACCTTGTAGGTTGTGGAAATCTAGGCATAGCAACACTTCCTTCTTTATAGAATTGAGTGGTAGGCTTCCTTGTCGCCATAATTTTACATTCAACTTTTCTTGCCAACCTGAATGCCTTCTCTAATGAATTAGGTTCCAACACACGAACTTCATGTTGGATGTTATCCTTTAGAGTACCTATGAAGAGATCAATCCTGTGTTCCTCTGGAATATCAGTTACCCTTATATTCAATTTTGGAAGTCCTCAATGTGCTGCCCCACTAAACCCTTTTGTTTGAGATTTATCAATTGGCTAAAGAAGGTGTTGCTCTTTGTATCCTCATAATGTGCTATCATTTCCTCCGTAAAAATTGACCAAGTGACAATTTTTTTACGGGAGCAAAGCCATCGATACCATACAAATGTATTTTGTTTTAAATGTAAAGTTGCAATGTGTACATTTTGTGTGTTTTGCACGTTATGGAGATAAAATATTGCTCCATCTATAATATCCATGTTACAGGATCCTTTCCATCAAACTTCCTCGTATCCATCTTTGGAATATGGTGGTTCTTCCCGCCAACATTAGAGTTTATGAAATCACAATTAACATTTATTTTGTTCCCATCATGAGGTTCTTCTACTATCTTTTCACCATTAGGAAACCTTTCTTGTATAAACTTTGTCAAACCTTCCATGTCTGCTTTTAGAAAATTCTTCATGTTTTCTATTTTCTCATCAATCTTAGCTTCCATGTCGTCCATCTTAGATTCCATGCCAGCTTCCATTCCATCCATCTTAGCTTCCACGCCATCCATCTTAGCTTCCACGCCTTTCTTCAAACTGTCCATCTTCACTTCCACGCAATCCATCTTAGCTTCCATGCCTTTCTTCAAACCATCCATATTCACTTGCACACCTTTCTTCAAAACTTCCATTTCATTTTTTGTTGCTCTTTGC